>CM040930.1:20336905-20786905 GCA_023029165.1 Gobiocypris rarus
AGACCGATCAGTGTATGATATTAAAGTACAGCGAGAGCGATTAGAGAGCAGAGCAGATGGATCCATATGCTTTTTAATCGCTCTCGGGGTACTTTGATGCCATACACCGATCTGTCTGCGAAGCGTCGATTCAAGTCGAAGACACCTAATGAAACTAAACATAACTGTGACATTGTGATGTAATTAATCATTGATTAATCGCTTTGACCACTTGCATCAACCATTGATTTAATTAATATGATTAAAAGTAAATCATTTTATATACATGTTGCTTTCTTTTTTTGCAAGTTTTGGCCAGGATTTTCAGATAAAGAACATTTTGTATTTTGAATATTTTAGGCAGGTATTTTGTTTACGCTTTTTATGATGTCCTTTGTGCAGCTTAAGGGATTTGTCATAATATAATATTTGATTCTAAACTTTGACTATCAGTGGCACATTGTCTGTATTTGATGATTAATATGAGATGTGCAGTATTAGGATGGCATACTGGCTCATATTTAAGATTTTTAAATGTATTACATCAGCTGATTGGATATTTAATTAATTTCCCCTATTTTTATATTTAGGTTACATTTGCCATAATTTAATGCTCAGTTAAAATTCATTTTTAAAAACAAGAATAATTTACTTATTTTAGTTTTTTAGAAAAAACAAGAGTAGTAAAAATAGTACAGAAAGTGTATTATTGGTGCATCCCTAATGAGGAGTGTCCTTCTGTCCAATGAGATTTCAGTGCTTATCTTGAGGCTGCAGAAATAGAAACCATTGGGTGATTTAGAAAAAAATCTTAGTTACAGAAGAGATATCTTTATCATGTCGTTTTAATCACTTCACGTTTGGTTAGGACACAGTGTAACACAGCATACAACACACAGCAAACATCATCAGCCATGACAACACTATCATCAGGCAGAGATGGAGACAGAGATGCCAGACTGCATGTACACTTTGAGATCCCGTTGTATCGTGTGTGTCAGGACAGGCTGCTGGACTTCACAATGAATTGCACGAGATGTAGAGAGCGTGTGTGAGTATGCGACTCTGCTGACGCACGTGGGCCCGGCAGGCAGCCAGGCAGCATGCTGATCTCCTCTCTCCCCGCCCCCTGACTGGACCACTTCCCCTCGCGTCTCATTTTTCAGCTGTCCATTGATGCAGTGCACTCGGCTTCCTCCTGCCGGCTCCACCACGTCCATTAAACATTCATACTCTGGCCATGAGATACTTCATTACTGTACCCCACACTGTAAAACATGTTGTTGAAAATTTTAACTGTAAAAGACTACAATTCTACAGTAAACATGTTAACTGGAACTGTATGTACTATTTTTGGAAGAAAAAAAGAACAAATAATCTTATAATTTACAGTGAAAAGGCATAAACTGACATTTCCAAAATTCCCTGTGACACTTTACATTAATGGTTTTAAATTGTATTAATTATGTTTCGTATTTTATTTAGTTTTATTTATGCAACATTTTATACAGTTAAATTAAAGTTTTTTGCACTATAATAAGGTTGTGTTTTACCATGATGTTTTCTATTTGTCTGTATGACACTTTCAGTATGTGTGTACCTTCAATATTTTAATATTTACCTCAGCTTTCGGAAAAGCTGCTTGTAACTTTGATTCATTGTGGTTTTCTCTTGTCTTTACCCCTATTTTTAACAGTACAGTATGGTAAAGGTACAAAAGCGATTTTAGTGTCAGCATGGCCTTGCTAATTCAGCAGAAAATGGATTTTTGGAATTACAGGTTAAAACGTAGTAAATTACAGTTTTCCATTTTTTTCAATTTACAGTTGTACTGTAAATGTTTAAATTTTTTACTGTATTTTTTCAGAATTATTCTGGCAACCACAGCTGACAGTAATTCTCTGTAAATACGACAGGATTTTTTTTTTTTTTACAGTGCATGCTCTCTGCCCAGAAAACTCTCCTTCTTGCTGTCTCCGCCCCTATCGCTTTTCTCCCTAGCCCTCTTTTTCCTATCCTCCGCCACCATCCTTCAGAAGGCAATCAATTTTGAGCGAGCTCTATCTGTGCATCCTTCTCTCTCAATCTGTCTGCCTGCGCTATAGATCTGTTAAAATTAGATTCATCATTCGCCACGAGTCCACGTGTTTGCTCACTGTGGGTACTGTGGTGGACGCCTGGTATGGGACGTGACGCAGGCCGGATGCTGACTTGCTGTGATGAGTCAGGCCCGCCTGAGCTGCCTCTTCTTCTCCTCCTTGTGGCATGGTGCCCAACTTCGATCAACGTTCTCCTTCAAATCCAAAATATCCACCTTTCCTCACAAATCATATGTGCCCAGCCTATCAACCCTCAATTCAAAGGTCAGCCAGACCATAAATAAGGTTTGAAGGAATATTCCGGGTTCAATACCAGTCAAGTTTAAGATAAAGATCAGAGCATATACAGTACATTAGTTTTTTTTTGTGAATGCTTTAGTGTATGTATACATCTGAACACATAGCCTTTCAAAGCTACTGCATTTGATAACGTGCGCAAAAATTCAGCTCAATATATCCAGTGTGCCATCTTGCCATGTGTAAAGTCTCAGAAAAGTGTAATCTTCTGACCGATTAACACCAAGTCATATGTTAGCATCTGTATGGGGAGATGAAAGGGAGTTCTCTCTCTCTCTCTCTCCCTCTCTGTGTGTGTCTGTGTGTGTGTGTTTTAATTTTGGGCAGACTGGAAAATGTCTGTTAAACAATGCAAATGAGATCTCACAATGTGCCAGGTCTCACATGCCAAACAAGCACTAACCCATCATCCCACATCATGAGCCCACCAGATAGACCCTCACCAAACTAGCAACATGGAAATTCATGCTGAGCTAAGCTGAGAAATGTGTTTTTCCGTTGCTTCTACTCCACTAACAATTTTGGCGGGAAACATCTAGTTAATGAATGCTTAGCCAGTTGATATTACAAATGAAAATAGTACTAGTAAGCATGTTCTCTGGGCATGTACTCCAGAGTGCAGTGGAATGAACTGCAGCATACGAAAGGCATAATAGGTGCACACAGACAGTGAAAAGGTGAAGGGGAGGTAAACAGGGAATATCTGTCAGATAGAAATAGAGAGATATATTGCCAGAGAAACCAATTGCTGCCTATATAATGCTAGCCAGTGCAGAGAATCGTAGGCGTCTTCTGCCATTGCTAACACAAATGAGCATGTGTTCAGGAATATATTTAGACACAGATTCTGTTTTTGTCCCAGTTATTTTTATATTCGATAGGATTAATGATCTGATATTTTAAAAGATCTTCCCGGGAATTGCTGTAGCGACTAGCGCTTTGAGTGAAAATGAGCCAGAAAAAATCTTGTTCATTTTTAAATGAGTATCTGTATTGTTATAATCCACATTTTCTGGTCAAAATCCACATTTTACCACAGCAATACAACAATTATTGTAGTATAACATGATTTGGATAAGCTAGAAACTCAAATCCTGCTTTTTGAGGATTGTTCAAAACCAGTGAGAGGGGGTTAGCATGTGCAGGTTTTAGAGGACAATAGGTTTTAATCATCAAAAACCAGAAGGACAGTTTTCCCTCTCTTTTTCTCAGTGCACACCATTTGGATATTCTCCGCCTCTTTATTAAATCCACTCAAATATCATGCGAAACACAGATATAATGTTATTATTCCTTCAAAGTTTATCTATTGAACCTTTTACCCCCCATGTTTCCCTAAAAAAGAGAAGCAAAGTGTAATCCATTACAACATTACAATCCGAGACAGATTTTCCTTCTGGAAATTTAGGTATAGACATATTAATTATGCTGTCATCTAAGATACCTCATTGGCTAATATTTTACTCTTTATGTTCTTTTATTGTGTTCCGAAGTAACCAGGACCTTTCTGCTTTTCTAAATGAAACATCTATTGTTCGATTTTCACACAGCCCCTCTGCTGTTTTATACACATTGGTATAAACAGGCAAATCGCATGTGAAAATCAGACCAAATTTTTGTGCTAAACGTTTGTGTTGAGGCTTTAAGTTGAGTATCCCACCATGCAGAGTGCAATTCATGAGGCGTGCGAAGTTTCTGCATATGTACTAAAGCATTCAGAATCATTCATGAGGTACTTATGAGGTACCATGACAGTTAGGATGTTGCCAAAAGTAGCTGCCTATTAAGGTTTCGAAACAGAGCTAATGTTCCACATCCACCCTGTTTTCCAAGCATCTGTGTTCAGTAATGTGCAGAGATTTTCCCGGGAATGATTTTGGATCTGCTGTTGTGGAAGTTATGTTGGAAGCCTGCAGATTAATCTGACTCTTCAGCCATGAAAAGTTACAGACTAAGAGGATTGAATAGTCAAAATTTCCCCAACAATATAGGATTAACAGCCAGCCTCTGCCATAGATGCCTGACTATGTTTACAATCTCATATTACAGTGTGTCTATTATTGTCAAATTTTCTGTCTTTGCTTGCAAATGAGCACAGTTTAGCTTAATGGAATTTCACAATCTTCGATCAGGGCTTAAACATTTCTTTCTAAATTCATTCCAAAGAAGTATATAAAAGCTGTTTTTAGGCATAGGCAATCATCAGCTGCCCTCTTGGCAACCACCTAGTTTATCCATCCATCCATCCATCCATCCATCCCTCCACATTTGCATTAATTCACACCCACAGACAATTTAGTGGGGCGCCGTAACATAACAGGCTATGTTATGTAACATAACTTCATAACATAAATGACCAGAAACTGCCCTGTTTAGCATACTTTTAAAATAACTTATTATGGAAATTATGTACTTTTAAAATAATGCTTTTGAGTGCAAACTGAATGTAATGTTTTAAGGCATTTAATTGCATGTTAATTGCACTAAGATTAAAACAATGATAACTCTAAGTGTTCTACATTGTCTTAAACCCTGTGCTCGTCCCTTGAATTAATTCATTCTTTTTCACAAGTTTTTTTAGCTTAGTCTATAGACCTTATGAGAAACAAGTGCGCAGCCGTCTTTAGAATTTTGTGTTTGAACTTCCGTTTTTGCGGTATAGCTCTGTATATTTCTAGGCATTGTTGTCGAAGAGTAATTAGCTGGTGAAATGGATTTATTTATTGCGGAGTTAAACGAAAGTTATCATTGTCATGTTTGAAGTGGATGTCATAACAAATGTCTGTAGTCTGGGAAGATTTTAGAACGAGCGGTTCATTCATAAATCCATAAGATCTTACCTTCATGCTGTGGAAATACAAACCAGAAGACAGGACACAACAAGCGCAGGGCTGAAAACTGGCAGGGCTACATAAGGTCTAGACGAGAGAACTTCACACTAAGCATGATCATTCTCCACTTCCCTTGACAGTCACATCCACTTCGTGAAATGGAGAGTCAAAATGTTCTTGATTTAAGCTGCATTCATGCCATGTTGTAATCACAGCATGTGTCAGTCTGTTGACTTTTGGTTACTTGCCAGAAAAAAGAAGAAAAAAAGAAAGAAAAAGCAATTGTCACAGAAGCTTTAAAACCTCATTAGTGGAATCCAATATTTTGTTTCTGTTTCTGCCTAGCCTTATATTGAGTCAGCCTCTAACATGATTTCTACGCAGTCATTTACACCAGGGGTTCTCAAACCTACAAGACCTGAACTGGGTGTGTCAGATAAGGGAGACGTATAAAACGTGCAGGAGTCCTTCAAGACAGGTTTGAGAAACCCTGATTTAAACACATGCCTAAAGGAGAAGTGAACACTGACTGGGAGAGTTGGGGAGGAAATCAGACAGAATCCTCAGAGGAATTTGTGAAGCTGAATCTTAATCATGTGGCCCCTATCTGGAGGATTGATTAACCTCTGCAGCCCTGACAACGCAAGCTCACAAGAAATTAGTCTATAAGATGTCACATAAAAAATTCAAGAGAATATGTTGAAACATAACACAACATTTACATGTTATTTTTCAGCTCAGAGCTTCTCATTCACAAATGTTAAAAAAGTTTTTTTTTTTTCAGGCCATTAAGTGCTTAGCTTGATTATCTTAAACCGTATTTCCTCATTCCACCATGTGGTACTGCTGTACCACGTGATCACAATATATCTTTGAATTATTTTAGCCATATCAAGAGCGGTTTTGCTGTTTACTATAAATTTTAAAGCTGATGAGACTTTTTCGGCCTTCTATAGCACATGCTGAGCTTTCTGAAGATCAGGTTTCTCAACCTCACAGCCAGCATTTCACCCTCAAGACACCCTTCACAAACACAGTTTTGTGAAATGTGCTAAACTATATGTTTTTAGACTGAACTGACTAGTCGGTGGGTTGCTTGAACCACTACTCGACTAATTTTTTGTAAGGAAATCCTGAATAATAATGTGAATCATGTGATCCCAAGCAGAATTGTTTCTTATGTTTCAACGGAAGTCTCAAGTTGCTTTTTTAAAAAGGTTTTAGACCTTTTACACTAAAAGATCTTAACTTTTTTGCTCATCAGCCACTGTGGCTAGTGGTTTTCCAAAGTTAGCCATTCAGCATTTTCATTGGCCACAATTGTGACATTGAAAAACTGCCATATAGATGTTTTTAATATCTCGTAATTTGGCAGCAGGTACATTAGGATGCTGTCACTTTAAGCCCTAATGCACAGATCCATTATACTGTTCCACATGCATTTTCTTTCTCAAATGTTCACTTAAAACATAACTGACTGTTTACGTGAATACTCGCGAAGAACTGATTTTTGAATTTAGTACTAAGTGGCGGCTTTATGTGCATGCACTTTGGATGAGTAATTTGATGAATTGGTGGCAAATTAGTTTGAATTTGTACGATCTTAATCGCATGTGTGTACAACGTCATACGAAATTGCCACCTCGTAAAATAGTTATCAGGTGAATGTTTGTGGCTGTTTCTGTGGTGTTTTAAAGGGGATACGTTTGAAGACAAAACTTCTATGAGAGGGTTTTTAAACTGTCCAGTAACTAAAGTTCTGCAGTCGACCCTCATGATTCGACCATACACAATTGCCCTTACTCTAATGTGTGTATTTGTTCAGGAATCATCATTATATCTGAATCCGGTTCAGTCTGTTTTGTTGTCTCCTGTGTTTTTCCTCCGCTGTTGAAAAAGCGACTAGCCTGTCTGAAAAAGACCTCAGTGATTTTGCTCCTGCAGAGAACATTGTATTACTATGAACACTATATTAATTATATTCTCAATTTCCATCTCTTTGAGAGCACTGTGCTAGGGGGCTGAAGGAAACAGCCAATTAAGTGATTTCCTCTCATTGCATTTTAAGTGTTAGCTCTTTAGCATTGTTGTTTTTAATGGGTGGGAAAAGCATCCATTTAGCATTTCTGCAAGTGGAGGCAATATAATCTGGAGTTCTCATTGCAGGTCAAATGATGATGAGATTTGCCAAAGTAATTTCATGGGATGATATGGTAATTTGCTTTGAGTTACTTCATGTTTTTAAGGCATCTGGGAATCTGGATGACAATGCATAGTATGGTTTTAGGCGTTGCTGTATGTACAACATATAGTCATTTTTAATTGGTTCAACATGGGAGTATTATGCGTATATGCGATATGTGCTGGTCTACCATGAAAAGTGCTGTGTCATTCAGTCTGAAATGTGCATGAACCTAATGAAGGAAAATGGATTATACAATCTGTCTGGATTAAGTACTTTTTCTGATACTCTTGTGCCAATTGGCCTGTGGTGCCAAAGGAGATTTTCTGGTTCTCATATTTAGACGTATATTACAGCTGATAAGAGTCTTGACACATGTCAAATCATTCTGGAAATATTGGGCACTTGAATAATAGAATGAAAAGGGTTTATTATGGGATCACAATGAAATATATATATTGTCGTTGTTAATCACCACTTGGATTGTCAGAAATGAAGGGGTCCCATATACATATACAGTATCAAGAAAAAGTATATGAACCCCTTGCAGAATCTGTGAAATTTCATGGTTGTTCATGAGTCCCTTGTTTGTATTAAGAATCAAGGGTTCATATACCTGAGCAGGGTAATTTTTTTTTAAAAATGCAGCTATTTTTTTTGTCTTGTGGACTATATGTAAACATCTTTTATGTAAAATATCTTATTAAGGACAGTACTAAATAAAAAATAATAATAATAAAATAATAACACATATTTTGTATGAGCCCTCTTATTTTGTTAAAATTATTCACATATTCTTTTGCTAGGGGTTCACATACCTTTTCTTACCACTATAAATGCGACAATGTTGTAGCAACTGTAGCTTTCCAAAAATAAGATACTCATTTGCAGATTTTCAACCTGTTTTGTATTGTTGCAGTGTCAGTAGTGTATGTAAATGCACTTTCTCTGTATTTCCTGTACCCAGATATCCAAGTTTATTTGTCAGCAAACTTCTGCTGTATGTCTGCTGTAGGCTGTGACAGTCGGATCAATAGAGAGGCAGCGCTAAAATAAAAAATGCATTTTGGTGTTTGTTTTTGGCAAAAGAGAATATCACAGCCGTTTTTCTCTTCTTTCTCAAGTCATGTAGCACATACTATCTGTGTAATGATATTAATGTAGTCTAATGATGATGTAGATCTATGAGCACTTAAGTTACACTAGATCTGTAGAAGTAAACCTAAAAACTTAAAACCAGAACTAAGAAAGTTCATTTAGGGATTGTATTCGGTTTTAAGTCTTGGACTCCAGCTGACCCATTAGGTTGAACACATGCAGAGGGGTAAATCTCTAAAGGTTGGCGTTCCATTACAGTCCTCTCAGTAGACCAATGCCATCTGCCCTTAATACTGCCATTCAGCAGGGGGTAAGAAGCTTGGTTAGACCCACATCTGCAGCACCCTTTTAAACCTGGGGGCCAGATTGGAGGCCAACATTTGCATAATAACACACACCTAACGTTTCTCACGTTAGAAAGATATGTGAAGTTAAAAGTTAAGTAACCGTACCAGGTATATTGTATCCTGACAGTTTTTACCCCTAATTGACCCCAGTCTGTCTTTGTAAACTTTAAAACAACACAAAATCAATAACTTTTGCATTCATAAACATTGCAGTTTTTTTTAGTTGGTGAACACACAAGCAAACTTGATTATCCAGACAACCATGAACAAACATGAAAATCATTTTAAGCTTAAGGTCTGCTCAAATTCCATCTTGCAACATTTTTTTCAAATTCAAGACAGGGTAACCAGGGACACTGAAACAAGGAGGGGCACATTATAAACCTTTTAAGTGTATATTATAATATATAATCATGATATTATAATATACTGTAGCGTAATATGCCTCAAAATTGTATGTGATGTAAATCTGTGATATTAACTATAGTAAGTGATAATATTAAGTACCAATCAATCATGTCAAAGATTTAAGGAGCTGTCAGATGTGATATCCACCTTGAAACATAGCTGTGGCAGGTTTAACGATTAGCAATCAGCGCATTCATTAAGGATTCTGCTCACATGATGCGACTGGTTGGAGTTATGCACTGCCCCCAGTTCCTCCTTTGCAATTAGAGGTCCATCCACTCTAACATCTTACTCTGCGGTCATTACTTAGGAGTAATTTATAGTTATTTATAGAAGCAGGCAGAAGTAGGTTCATCCGTCGAACAGCTACAGTAACTATTCAGAGGTGTTTTCATGAGTTCATAGGAACAGTAATCCAGGGTGAACTGGGTTGGAAATAGTTGACTACCTGTTTATTCCCCCTTACTGAGCCCACATGAAGTCCACAAAAACATAACACGGAGGAAAACAGTGGGTTTCCACAGAATTAATGTGAAATTTCCCCTTGCACCTTCATTCGATTTTTTTCATGTTGATTGAGTTTTTGGGGGCAAAAATTGTATGTATAGGTCAATTGATAATGCTTTGAAACTAACGTTCAAAAGACCACCGTTCTTTTATTTACGCTCTAGTCACTTACACTCACCAAGGCTGATCAAAATTAGAGTAAAACCTGTAATAATTTGAAATATAGCAAATTAAAAATAACAGTTTTTTTATTTTAATATATTTGAACATATATTCATGTGAAGGCAAAGCTACAGTTTCAGCATCATTGCTCCAGTCTTCAGTGTCACTTTCCTTCAAAAATAACTTTAATATGCTGATTTGGTGCTCAAGAAACATTTCTTATTATTATCAATGTTGAAAACAGTTGTGCTGCTTAATATTTTTGTGGAAACAGTAACAGGATTTTTTGGATGCATAAAAGTTCAAAAGAACATAATTTAATACAAATAGAAATCGTTTGTAAATCTTTACAAAATCTTTTGTGACTTTACTGTTATTTTTTATTTATTTAGCAAGAATGCATTAAATCAATGTATATATATATATATAAAAAAAATGTTTTTACGGACCTCAAGCTGACGTCATTTAAAGCTGAAGTCCGTAGATTTTGCCTCTATGCCGCCATCTCTGTTTGAAACCTGCAATTGCAGTTATTTGCGGCGTTAGCTGTACGCGAGTAGTGCATCGGCGGCACCTCAGCGCGGATGAATCTAATGTTTAGAGGAGTATGTTCGGCTCGCTGTCAGTCACTGCACCGGTGTCGATTAACTTTACTTCAGAATCCGATTTCTACGTCATGGAGTATAACCTAAATAAGAACTTTCACCGGAAAATGTAATTTTAACAAGTAAGTAACATTGTCTGCAACTTCTGGGAATAAAACATCTACCAACGGTGATTAAATCTAACGTTACCGATCGCTCAAACATAACATCAAACCGTGCAAATTATTATTATTGTTATACTTTGTTCTCAATTTGTTAATGTTAACGGCCTTAGCATTGCGTGACTACGTGTATTTAGTGTGTGTTAGCGTTACCTTAGATTCCGTAGTCTAATCTTTTGCTTTTGGCCATGGGTGAATCTCAAATTGTCGCTGATTAACGTTATGTCATTTCGGCCTTTCTGGATTACAATCCACCATCAAAAATATAAATGTAAATTTAAATTTTCTGTGAGAGAATGCAGCCCGCTCCGCTCCTCATACGTTACTACTAACGTTACTAGCTGGACTCATACAGACGTGACGTAATGACGCTAAGACACGCTTGAATATCCTGTGGAAATCCACCCTACCACTCTAATTATAACACATTATTACAAGCTTACCATTGTTAATGGGGCTAAGGTAAGGAGATAGTTTTGAACACTGGCTTGTTGTGTACTTGCTCAAAAATTGATTTTAGATATTTTTTTACCAAAAAAAAGTTAGACAGCAGCTTTAATAGCTTTATGTTTGAAACATAATCCATGCAGAACTGTTTTATTAAATGTTCTAATTTAATAATCGATCATCTTTACAACGGAACTGAATCAACGCTAAACGGACTTCAGCTGAACAACAGCCGAAATGCATAATTTTTCCTGTTATCACTGTAAAGCTGCTTTGAAACAATATATATTGTATAAAGGGCTATATAAATAGCTAGAAAAAGGTGACTTGACTTGAAACTTAAATTTGAAATTTCTGAAATGTAAATAATTTTTCAATTATTTCAATTCAGTTTGTATACAATGATTCAAAATAGGCATAAAAAACATGACAAAATATATGCGGATTCTGTGTGGGTGTGCACTTAGCATCCATTGTAAGTGCACTTAGTCTCTTGTCAATAAATATAGTTACAGTAAATGGTCATATAGGAGAAATCATTTGTTATCTATACATTTCAGCTATCCATTTGAATGAATCCATAACATGAATCATTAGCTATTAGCCTGTTAATTCTGCTCCAGCTATAATCATATGATTGTTTTAAGTCACCTGACATCAGAGAGCAGCTCTGCTATAGGAGACCAGAGCTTGGGCTGTTTGAAAACAGAGAGCACATTTCACAGAGAACCTGAACCTCTGAGGGTTTCGTGCGAGTGATCCATGGCAGGATTGGTGTGATCCAGCCGAACTAGGTCAAGTCCATCCCTTCCATTAGAGTGTCATTAGCTTTAAAAGGCACCATGATCTTTTGGTTTTTATCAACCTTGTCAGAATCGTCTGATGCAGATGAATGGGGAAGCTACGGTCTATTGTTCGCCAAGGGGAGGTAATGTCATTTAATTTGCACTGTATAAATGAGCTCTTTAATATTATTTTTTCTTTGTATTTGCGGTCTTTACACTTTTTCTTTTCTTCCCAAGTTATACACATATTTTTGTAGCTTTTTGTCGGGTTGTTCTTTCAGGCGGTGGGCTCTTCCGCCTGTAATTGCACAGTCAGGATCCATCCTGTTTATTTGCTGTGTTTTTTGCACTCATTAAAGTTATGCAAAAAAAAAGTTATGCAACAAGGTTGCCTCTGAAATAGTCAGATACTTGACGGATACTGACACAGATGCTTGATTCATTTTCTTGAGCAAAACAAACTTTTAAAACAACATTTTAAAATAGATTAATACGATTGAACAGGTGACACATCTTAATTTAAAGTCCCTGTAAAGTCAAAATTAAACATGTTCTAAATTTTTCACACCACAGATAAATGTGTTATTAACCAATTAGCCAAATTTGAATCATAAAAAATCCGCTAAGTACATAAAATATCTTATCGAAATCTTGAAAAAATGAGCAGCATTCTCTGCTCTCAAACGCTGGGGGCGTGTCCGTTGATCGGCGCCGAAACCACGCCCACTCGCGGGAAAGCGGCCGAAAACACACAAGACAACAACAACACTCAAGTACAGCTCACGAGTCACGACGGCACCAGATGTCGGCGGGACGGGAGGATGAAGGTCGGGGCGTGAGATAGTCAGTTCGGCCCCATTCTGCAGCGGATTATCAGTGAATCCCAGTTGTTGCTGATGAAAGTTTGTAAAACGGTGTAAAGACACTGCAGAGGCAGGTGTTGGTGGTGATCGTCAGCACTCCATCAAGGTAGCTGTTCACAAAATTAATCCACCTCTTCTTGAGATCGTCTTTTTGTTTGTTTGTAAGCTGTTTTGTAAGTTGTAGGCTGTAGTAACTAACGGTACTGACAGTAACTCGCAATCTAGCCAGTGAACTGATGCGAAATTGCGAATGTACTCTAGTTATGGGGGAGGGGCCACATGCCAAGCGGCTCCAGTGCGTCATCGAGCCACCGTTTTAACCCCGCCCAAAAAATCCGGAACACAGCAATGGTGAAAAACTTCTTAACGGTCTAACTTCTGAATTCAGTACTACATAGTTCACAGTCTTTGTAATGTGTTTCAACAGTACATTTCTAACATTTCTAATGTGTTTAGAAACAAATCTAAGAATTGCCTTTACAGGGACTTTAATTTCGTTTATGTATTGTCTTCCTAAACTGTTGAGGCAGGACATTTTTTAATAGCAAATAGCCTTTAATTTGTGTATTTTTAGAACTGGCACAATGATGATAAAGACATTTACTGGAGCATTTCCTGTATATAGATTTTTCCTTTAATTAAGATTTCTCATTTGTCCTGCCATATTGATTCTGGTGGAAATAATTGGCAGTGTTATGACCCTTGGGTGTTGATTCAGTGTTTTTAGAGGAAGCACACTGTCCTGAATCAAATCCTTCACAATCTCGGAGCACTTACGGGTTACTCTGACCTACTTTCCTAAGTGGGATATTCAAAGGAAGTACGGTGCCTCCAGCCTTCCCGTTACATTTATAATGTTGAGCAAGATCTGTGAAGATCATGATGCTGTTAGATTGTTAATGTATGCCTAATATATTGATGCTTTCACCAGTATATTCATGCAAATCTTATGCTAAGATGGTTGTATCTTTGCAAAACACTGAAAACCAGTTCATCTTCTACCAAAGGCAATATCTGTCTTTATTGTTTGTCATTTTTATCTCTCAGTACTAAGCTGAGTTATTTTTCATTGCTTATTACACTTAAACAGTCAAATACACACAAAATAATGTTAAAATGCTGTCTTGGCGAGTATTCACGTAAACACAGTCAGTTGTGTTTAAAGTGAACCTAACCAGTTGAAAAAGAAAATTCATGTGTAACAGAATAATGGATCCATGTGTGAGATCTTAAAGTGAAAGCAGCCTAATAAACTGCTGCCAAATAAGATGATATTAAATATCTATACTATATGACCGTTTTCCCCCATGGTTTTGATGTCAAAATTGTGGGCAGTGAAAATGCTGAGTGGCTAGTAACTTTGGGAAAGCCACAGTGGCTGGTGAGCAAAAAAGTTAATGTCAAGCTCTGGTAATAATCCTACTACTACTATAATAATAATATACAGTTTTTACTGTTCCTATGAACTCATAAAAACACCTCTGAATAGTTACTGTTGCTGTTCGACGGATGAACCTACTTCTGTCTGCTTAATAATATACACACTATTGTATTCTGTAGATTGAACTCATTTCCTAATTTATTAACGTAGTTATTGAACTGAACTGAATCAACACTAAACGGACTTCACCTTAATAATGACACTATTGTCTTTTTTAGAGCTGCTTTACAGAATTGAATTATGTGTGCATCAATGATCATTGTTTTCCTGATATTTATCATCATAAAGCTGCTTTGAAAACAATCTGTTGTATAAAGCGCTATATGAATAAAGATGACATGACTACATTATAAGTTGCTTTGGATAAAAGTATCTGCTAAATTAAGGAATGTAAATGTACATAATCGGGCAGCTTAATTGCCAAAAATACAATTATTATTATTATTTTTTTTATGAACAGTATTATTTATATTTTACTTGACCAAAGAAGAAGAAAAAAGTAACCATTCATTTATCAAAAACAGTGCTTTGATAATGAATAAATATTAATGCAAATGTAAATAATTGGACAGCTTCATTACTATAATTATTTATAAAAGGGCACATGCTTCTGTATTCTACCAAAAGAAATTATCGTAAAAAACAAACAAATGATGCTTGGATTTTTAGCGCAGTGAATGCCTCTCTGTTGTAAATGCACATCCTCTTTCTCTCAGGGCTCAAGTGGTTTGACTGGCTCAATCCCCTGTGTCTTTCATTGTAAACTGGAGTAAATCTGGAGGGGAGAGTAGAGAGAGCAGCTTGTTAACCGCTTGTTGCTCTCAGCCGTGCAAACAGTGAAGTCATACCTTCCAAGGCTTGTTTTGCTCTCCGGTGATGTCACCAGCAGCCAATCAGCAGGAGCTGCTGCAGTAGTGGGTGCCGCGGGAGACTTGGGTATATGCACAGGGACGCACTGGCGGCGCTCCGGCTCTCATCATCACATCATTACAGGGCTAGAGAGGAGGAGGAGGAGGAGGAGGAGGAGGGAAAGCAGCAGCTGAGAATATCACTGTCTTGATTAAGTCATCTGATTCCCCTGCTTTTTATGTGTGATGTGCCTCACAAAGGAAATTACATATTGAATGAATCAGTTTTAGTCCACCTAGGCTTAGATTAAGCCACACTGTTTTATCTGTCATGTTAGGCAGGCACCTCTTAAGGAAGCGCTCACACTCTTATATGTGCTGATTATACCAATTTTTCATTGGTCACCCAGTGACCTTAAGTCAAGGTCACTGTTTTATTTTACTGTCTAATGCAATTTGTTCATCTAGTCATCTATATCTGAGTAATCTTTTGATTACCAATTTATACTGTCTGCAAGATAAGCTTGGATGACACTGTTTCATTAAGACTGTTTGATACTGCTTTATTGATTAAATTGCTTTATAGAAAATTTGTGGGGTTATTAAAATCTGAGGCCTCTAGTGGAAATGATTCTGATTGGATGCTTTTCTAATTTAAGGCTCCAGACATAAAATTAAACATATAGGAGCTACATTACTTCTTTTAAAATGCCAGATTTGCTTGATAAAACGATTGCTCAGAGGCTTGAAATATTGTTGTGATTATTGTGTATCTTTCAATTACATGCTGTCATATGAACAACCAGTCAGTCAATAGACTGACAAACCTAAGTACACATCACAGTTAACAGATTTCCTGTTCTTTTTGTTTTGGACATAACCCTATTGACAGTCTTAGGAAGTCAGTTGTGAACTCAGTAACCCCTCTGAATGATTCACTGACTGAGTGAATCTGATTCAGACTGCTAACCCACAAAGCCGCTTCGAGGTGGTTTTGTGAATCTTTTTGACTGACTCATTAAAAAGAATCGGTTCATAAGAGTCACTTGAATTGGACATTGTGTTCGCGCTGTGCTTGTTGTACTTGTCAATACTTGTTCTCACTCTAGCAAGACAAACCTTTCATGACTTGCCCATTTTAATTGTTGTACGCTTGATTTTTACAAAAAGTCTCAGCATTATTTTAGAAGGATACAAAGAATGCATGATCATATGAGTTCAATTGATCAGTGCCACAAATACGATTAGTGGCCTAGAAATAATGCTGAATCTTAAATATTTCTCTTCTTTTTTTGTAATAACTTTTCTTTGTTTTTCATTTTTCCAATCTATAAAAACTTCCAGGTTTAAGTGTGGGACAAAAAAAACTTTATAATTGCAATTATTTACGTTTGGAGCCCATTGTAGTATTTGTCATAGTAAATAGAGAGTGAATGAGTGTGTATATTGATTAGTTAAATAGTTTCCGGTTTCCAGAGAGATAAAATAGATTTCCGGGTAAGGTTAATTTATGCTGAATTGAACTTCAGCACGTAGCCTGCAGACTTGCTGATCCATTGTAGCCCATTAACCAAATATCTAATTTCAGCTGTTAGATGAATCATTGCACACCACAACAGTTTCAGTGTGTGGTTGGTACAGTCCTGTGTGTGGTTGCTCATCAAAGTCCATATGCATATGTTCTCACAGGTGCCCACGGAGTCAGAGAGGAGCCCCAGTTTGTGACAGCCCGCGCTGGGGAGACCGTGATTCTGGGATGTGACGTGGCCCACCCACTCAACGGCCAGCCCTACGTGGTGGAGTGGTTCAAGTTTGGAGTGCCCATCCCCTTCTTCATCAACTTCCGCTTCTACCCTCCCCATGTGGACCCCGAGTACGCCGGTGAGCCCTGATTATTTGTCATTCACACAAATATAACCACTGTTTTATCATTTGTCATGAGTAATAAAGCTTTTAATTCATTCTTTGTTTGATTATTGCATTTAATAAAGGAACTTCACACATTTTGCAGAAGTTTAAGACTGTGTTTTGCATTAATAGTTACATTTTTATTTCATTTCACATGAATGAAACTTTTTCATGCACCGATATGCACATTAAAATGCATTGAAACAATTTGGCCTTGTTTTTGAGATAAATACTGTGTCTCATTCCCTTTTCCAGTTAATACACTTCTATCTCTTTTTTCTCATGTGGCTCTGATTTGTCACATGAAATTAGTGAACAGTAAATGCCTGTTTGGTCTGAGGTCATTATCTGCAGTCTTCATCAGATAAAACCGTCTCCATTTATATATTCGAACAACGCAGGGATTGTTTCATCACAACAACTGTGATTCTCATAAAATTACCCTTATGTGAACCCTGTTTTAAAGGTTGCCCACATCTCTTAAATCTCTTTATTATAACAGCATTTGTTGATATTGCAAGTAGGGATGTACCAATGTAATCAAATTCAATTATATTGATTTTCTAAAAATATATATTGATTTTAACAAGAAACTATAGGCAGATACTGATGGGCTGCACGATATCGAAGAAAAATGTGATATGCGATAACTAGTTAAATAATGTGATAATTGATATGCGATACAAATTTTATTTAAATACATTTAAAAAATGAAAATAATACAACTAATATATATGTTTTACATTCTTTCTGGGAAAATAAACCATCACTGCAACTTCTGAAAGTGAATAGTAGTGTTTTAGCATTACATAAACAGTAATGTCACACAATCTGTCATTTTAACATCAATGTAAACAAACAAAAAAACTATTTAAATACCAACAACTCTTTGCTCAACTTGGTAATATAAACAGTGCGTTAAGTTTTTCAGGTAGGCCTACATTAGATATATTTAACAGTAGCATTCGAGTAAGAAACAATACAGAAAGTGAATAATCAAATGTAAAACACTGCATAACCTGCACATTAATTAAATATACATTGATTCATAATAAAGCTACAAAAGTTATTCAGTCAAGAACAGAGAGGGATTTTTCTTTTGTTGTTTTGCAGACAGCAGCAGGTTTACTATATTAGGCTGCTGTCACTTTAAGACCTAATGAATGGATCCTATCACGCACTCCCTATCCGATTTCTTTCCCAGCTGTTCACGTTTACTTAATACAAAACAGACACATGACTACTCACTACTCACAACTACTATTATTATTACTATGACAAAAAAGACCCTACTATTTTTCCAGCCAATTTAACTTTAACTTTTTAATTTTATTTTGGATGCTTTTGGAAGTAATGAACAGGTCCATATTATAAGTCAGGTTCAATTTAGTTTGGATAAATTTGAATTTGGCCAGTAATCTGCCAATAAATAGAGGTGACTGGTCTGCATACCTAATTGTTGGATATGTCACCCGTTTCATTTTCAATTTCAATTTGTATATACAGGGTATCACAGCAGGCCGTTCAGCCAAATGTTTGACCCACTGAAATGGAGACACTCACTGTTGGCTCTGACATCAGCCCAGTCCAGACCTCAGCACATTATTTAATCTCACTCATAGGGAATGAATGCTTTATCACAGGGCAAGAGCCAGCCGTGTCAACAGATTATGAATCGAAACGTACAGGCTGGTTTGAAGAAAGCTCTTATCTTTTGCTCCAATGGATCTGGCGGTTCAGATCAGTGGACAGGTGGTAGAGGGGCTGATCTCTAGAGCAAAGCATCAGCCGAACAGATAAAAGAGGTTATGGGGTGGGGTTGGAGTGGAGTGAGGCAGATCAAATATGAGCCCCTTTTCCTAATTGAGATTGAATACTACATCATTGATAAGAAGTGGAAACAGAAGGGCATAATTTAAGAGCATGTCAGATTTATAAAAGCAAAGAAACTGTGATAGTTTATCAGACGTGGCTTGGGGCAGGATATGCAATTTTAATGGCTCTCACTCACAGTGAATGGTAATAAGATGAGATTTTTTTTAAAAAACCTTTTCTATCATCCTGAATCTGTAGCTGAATTTCCGGCAGTGATTTTCAACCAGATTTTTAAAAACAGATTTTTTAAAATCTCAATGGCTGATGCCCTGCTGGTGCTGGAAACCTGAGATGTATGTGATTTGAAACCTTATTTGAAGTTTTTGATTCTATCACCAATCTTGGATATTTAATTGAGCATCTAATTTTCCCTACTTCTACCTTTGGATGAACTTTGACATCATGAAAGTTAATATTTAAAATATAATATACTGTGTGTTTATATATATATATATATATATATATATATATATAAATATATGAAGGGAGTACTGTATAACAAAATCTGGTCATGCGCACTGTGTTCTACTAAGACAATACCAGTGCTTGACCGGGAATGATGAGAATAACCAGTGTCAATGGTCAATAAGTCAATGGAGACTGCAAAAAAAAAAAAGATCCATAATTGTGGCATCCAATAGCCTGTGTGCTTCTCTGACCTGTATATAAATGAGGTTTTGCATGTGGTCTCATTCAGCAGCTTATTTCCTTTGACCTCTGGCCTCATTGTGGGCACCGCATCCTCCAGACTAATGGCTCAACTCAGCACATCCACAGTAGCTCTGTGTCTTAGTGTGTGAGACCCGGGCACAACTCTCTCTGCTGTAATGGGAACTAGTGTGTCCAGCATAGCTCAGGTATAGATATCCAATAGCCACCACAAAAAGCCTGCTTGTCACTAAATGACTCTATATGCCTCCTTTGTCTAAGCATGAGATTGAGTCATGATAAAGAGGCCACATATCTGAGAGTCACTGTATTATTCATTAATGCTAAATTGAGATTAAATAGCAATTCTTTAAAAGTTTTAGTCTCACTTACCCAGGAACTGCACAAAAAGGCCTGCAGTGCTGGAAGTCAAGCGAGTTACTGCTTTACTGCAGTTAAAAAAAGAAAGACATTTTTTTCTGTTACTTGCATTGTTGTTTTAGTCTTTTGAGTTATGCATCATGTGATACTGATGGAATAGTTCACTCAAAAAATTTATTCTCAAATTTTAGCGCTATTTTATTATTATTGATATACTATTAAAATACTATACTACACTATTAATACTTATTAATATATTCATATTTAGAATTAGCTTATTATTATTATTATTTCTATATCATAAAATTTTTACGTTTTCATTTAAATTTTAGTTTAGGTCCTAGTCTTTTCTCATAGTCATTTTATTATATATAATTTTCGCCTTATTAACAAATTAATACATTTTAAACTATTTTAGTTATGATGAGAATAATAACACTGCATCCCTCTCATGTCATTCCAAACCCGAATGACTTTCTTCTGTGAAAGAAACACAAAAGGTTGCTACACAAAATTCTTCAAAAAAATGTTTTTGTTTCACATACAGGTTTGAACTAGGCCTTCAACTTAAAGGGAGAGAGAAAGCAAATGAGGGAAAATGTACTTCCGTACTGTATTGACCTCCAGCGTGTCACTTCCTGAGGACTATCTTTAACCTACATCTCGTGTCAGCGTTGTTTCGCTTGCTCCCATCAACACTCTCTTACAGTTGTAAAAATAGGCCAGGCGTTTGACCGCTCTCGTTTCGCTTCTGGTTCTCCTTCAGTGTTATTGATCTGCAGGGCCTTAGAGAAGTTGCTGTGTAAGATATGTTTTTTATGTTTTTTGATTGTGCGACCATGGTTTGATCATAGGTGATCTCATTGGACACAATTGTGTACTATTTCCAGTCATGCCAATAGTCCTGGTATCTATTTACATGGAGAAAGACTGAAATATCTGAAACTGTTTGTTTGCATTACTTCATCATTATTTCAAACCAAGAATAACCTCTAACAACAACGATATAAGACATGCTTCACACACGTACACACAAAACATTTTTAGACTGTACAAGTAATGCGCATGCAATATTTTCTTTGTCTTATTTACATAGTATTTTGTACCC
Source organism: Gobiocypris rarus (assembly GCA_023029165.1). Taxonomy (NCBI): domain Eukaryota; kingdom Metazoa; phylum Chordata; class Actinopteri; order Cypriniformes; family Gobionidae; genus Gobiocypris; species Gobiocypris rarus. Next base: position 20,357,886 of record CM040930.1, read on the forward strand.
TGTGGGAGCATAACAAATTCTTTTCAGACTGTGTATTGGCAATGGTAGTGCCTTTTTTTTTTTGAAAAAATGTTTTTGAGGACAAACACAGGCAGGAAATAGCCTTTAACACTGCTGTCTTGCAATCCCTCTGCCTGCGCTGATATTGTTTCCTGCCATCTGTCCAGCGCTGCTGCCAGAATTTAGAGAAAAAGGCATAAATCCCCCTCTCTGGTTGACCCTCGAAGTCAGCCAGCCAGCTATGTCATAGTGTCACGATGGATTTGCCCACGTCTGGCGTGGTTAGAGATGTGTGTTTCCCGACGTGCTCACGGGAGTTTCAGAAATTACTTTGGGCCACTTCAGCTCTCACTTCAGCCTTCATGGCCCCTGGACCTGACACTGCTGTCGTCAAAACAACACTCATGAGTGATGCTATTGTGGACCCGGGCTGTGTACATCGTTTCAAGAGTGAAGATAAACAATTAGATTTAATTTACTGGAATTAAATGTGTAAATGGCCATGGGCTTCTTTGTTTTCATGTACAAAAAAAATAAATAAAACCTTAGAGTGGTATGAATTGAAAGAAATTATTAAGAAAAAATAGTATAAAGTATAAAGCATATTTCCCATTTAATTATAATTCTTTTTGTTTTGTAATTGTAAATGCCATTTTGAATGAAAATTAAACTAAACGGTTTATGCAATGTTTTGGTATAGACGGGTGGTTTGGACTCCATCGGATCATCTCTCACATCTTTTGTGTGCCTCTGAACCCCACAGGTCGAGCCAGCCTGCATGGCAAGTCGTCTCTTCGTATTGAGAGGGTTCGCTCGGAAGACCAGGGCTGGTATGAGTGCAAGGTCCTGATGCTGGAGCAACAGTATCACACCTTTCACAACGGCAGCTGGGTGCACCTCACAGTCAACGGTGAGTCTCTGACCTAAGATCAGTTTTCTTCTTACGTCACTTTCAGGGTTTAGTTTTGTTTTAGGCTTTGGGCGTTGAGCCTAGGTCAGGTTGACCACGTCAAATTTAATCCAGAGCTTTGTTGTCACATTGTGTCCTAACCAGATGTGTTGTGATAAAAAAAGAAAGCTGTTATTGAAGTTACATTCTGTTCTAAACAGCTGCAAGTCGTTTTTTGGCTGTCAGTCAGCCATTTGGTTTGATTTCGTGGCATAGCCACATCTACACTAAACACATTTTGAATCAATATTTAAAAGTATTTGGCCACTTTTGGAGACTTACAGACAGCCATCCTTTAAATGTCCACATATCAAAATATTTATCCGACTGACAAACAAATTATGCTTTTTTGTTGTTGATTAGAAGCACACTATTGTTTAAATTTACTTTTTTTTTTTTATGTTTCCGAAAGTCTCTTAAAGGTATACTATGTAGGATTTTTGCAGTCAAATATCAAAAAACCATCAGGCCAGTGTTATATATTTTGTTATGTTGAGTTCTTACAATATCCAAAATGTTTCCAACTATTTGTAAATTGTGAGAAAATCGCTATTTTAACCAAGGAACCGGGACGAGTGAGCATTGCGTGTGAGGGAGTCACCTTTAATCTCAACAAGGCTGCATTTATTTGATAAAAAATACAGTAAAAACAGTAATATTGTGAAATATTATTACAATTTAAAATAACAGTTTTCTATTAATATGTTTTAAAATGTCATTTCATAGCAAAATGATGGCAAAGCTGGATTTTCAGCATCATTACTCCAGTCTTCAATGTCACATGATCCTTCAGAAACCATTCTAATATGATGATTTGCTGCTCAAGGAACATTTCTTATTATTATCAATGTTGAAAGTTGTGCTACTTAATTTTTTTGAGGTGAACTGTAATACATTTTCAGGTTTCTTTGATTAATAGAAAGTTCAAAAGAACCGCATTTATTTGATATAAATCTTTTGTAAAATGTCTTTACTGCATTTTTGATCAATGGAATGCATAAATAAAAATGACCCCACTTTATATTAGGTGGCCTTAACTACTATGTACTTACATCAAAAAATAAGTACAATGTACTTACTGTGTTCATATTGTATTGCAAAACACCTTTGCTGATATTGAGGTGGGATACGGGTAGGGTTAGGGACAGGTGTGGTGGGATGGGTAAGTTTAAGGGTAGGGTTAGGTACAAGGGAAGTGTCAACTGTGTAATTACAAATGTAATTACATAAATTAATTACAGATGTAATTACATGAAGGTATTTTTAAAAATCTTAGTACAATGTAAAAACATGTATGTACAGAATAAGTGCAATGTATCAAATTATTAGTTAAAATGTTAGTACATAGTAGTTAAGGCCACCTAATATAAAGTGGGTCCATGACTTTTTTCACATATTGTTGAATAAAAGTATTCATTTATTTCAGACAAGCAAACAAACAAACTTTTTAACGGTATTGTAACTGAGCCATTTTTAACTGGTCCCAAAGTCATTTTAAATAGATAAATTATCTATCTTTCTTTAATATAAATGACACTTGGTTAGATCCATATGGGCAACATTTGTGAGTGTGTGACATCGCTCAAACAGAGAAAACCCTTCCACACACTGTTCTGATTGGCATCTGATTGGCCACAGAAAACCTTGCTGCGTCGTGCCTGGTTACAACAGTGTCAGTTTTCCTGTGAACGCATCAGCCTTCTAGGTTCTGTTGCCTAGGCAGCAGACACCCAAATCCCCAAACCGGTTACAGTACATTTACTCTAGCTCATTGCTGTGTGATATACACTCAACCTCTTCTAATAGACAACAGCTGTAAATCAGATCACCCTTTCAAACTGCGCAGCTCTGCAGTTGCAGGCTGTGTTGAAATTGTATTGTTGAATTTGTCAGGGTGGCGCTGATGTTGTACTGTGACATTGTGTTTGTTTGTGCATCCATTTGTGTTGTGGCTAGTCTTAAATCCAGTAGCTCAGCACACAAGTTGGAGTGTTGACAGGCCAGTTTATCAGCCGCGTGTGGATGTGTGTGTGCCCGTGTGCCCTGCGGTCCTGTGTGAGTAACACACTAATATCAGCAGTGTTTCTTCTTTGAGACCACTACCGATCTGTCTAGTTCTACACTGGGCTTGGAAAATCACAACGATATTCAAGAGCACTGCAAATCTCTTTTACACCAGTTGAATCGGAGACTAAACTGTACTTTAGGGTGTACTGTAATATGTTTGGGTCTCATCTGTGTGACGGGCAGGTCTTCACCCCTCATTAACAATTCCCGCTTTCTCAGAGGTTTTTCTGCAGGCTTTTGTGCAAAAATAGAAAAACCCACACGCATAAAGCTTTTGCATATCTCTATGAATATATGCATAGGGCTAGCTGATGAAGTGCTTTCTGAAGGGTATTGTGTGGAGTGCTGGCGTGTTTGGGGCCGTTTAAGGGGCGGTTTGCGCAGGGAGTGAGTGGCTCTCAGGAAAGAAATTAGCTCCATGTTAGTTGCTGTCGCTATGTGCCTCAGAGCTGTTGTTTTACAGTTCCTGATGTATTTTCGCTCTCTCTCGCGCGCACACTCCCACTTCTGTCGTTTGAGGTGTGAGGTACATGTCAAAAGTGCTAAGGAGGGGGAGAGGAGGTGATGTAATGGTTCATCAATGCAGCGAGGTTTAACACTAGTGCAGGTGATTGTTGGGAGACGCAATGGAGTGCACATCTTTGTGTTTAAAACAATAATTCACACAAAAAAGCCTCCTGAAGCATTACAATTTTCCAACTACATTTTCTTTTACAGATGTTCACACTTTTCTGCTTTATCAAATATCTTTTTTTAGTGCTCTGACTCTCTAATAGGTGGTCTGACTCTTTAAATAACTTCCTTTCCTCCTCTGCAGTGCTGAATCTGTGTGCAGAGAATAAAACTCCAGCACAGAGCACCGTTGGAGATCCTCTGCTTTTTCTGTGATCTTAGAGCAGATTTACACTCCACTGCTGGTTATCGCTAATCCTTTGGATTTCAGATTAAACTTCTTGCAAAGTTGGAGAGGGGAAGCACAAAACTCTCATTGAAATCCAAATAGCAAAGCCCAAACACTTAATGTTCAATCCCCCATATACTGAAGTTATACTCTCAAGCTATTTAAAACCTCAATTAGTCTTTGAGTTCTGATGTTGGCCCGTGTCGTCACCAAAGTCGAATTAGTGTGAGGCTAAAAATCTAGTTACTACAAATTATTTAATTGTACAACTTTCAGAAGTTAATGTGTAAATGGTTCTTCCCCATGCAAAATATGCTACTAAAGTGTTTGTGGGTCGCTGCTATGTGGCTTTTAAAGGGTTAGTTCAACCAAAAATGAATCACTCACCCTCATGTCAATCCAAACCTGTAAGACCTTCGTTCATCTTCAGAACACAAATGAAGGTATTTTTTATGAAATCTGAGAGTTCTCTGACACCTCCATAGACAGCAATTTAATTAAAGGGTTAGTTCACCCAAAAATGAAAATTCTTTCATAAATTACTCACCCTCATGCTGTTCCAGACCCGTAAGACCTCCGTTCCATTGGCAGCAATGTAATTTCCTTTTTCAAGACCCATAAAATGTACTAAAGACGTCGTTACAAAGTCCATCTCACTGCAGTGGTCCTACAATCATTTTATGAAGCGAGAATAGTTTTTGTGCGCAAAAAAAAAAATAACGGCTTATATAGTGATGGACCGATTTCAAAACACTGCTTCCTGAAGCTTCAGAGCGTTATGAATCAGCGTGTATCGAATCAGAGGTTCGGATCGCCAAAGTCACTTGAATTCAGCAGTTTGGCGGTTTGACACGTGATCCGAATTATTAATCGATGAATGCCAAAGCTTCAGGAAGCAGTGTTTTGAAATCGGCCCATCACTATATAAGTCGTTATTTCGTTTTTTTTTTTTCGCACAAAAACTATTCTCGCCGCTTTATAGAATTATTGTAGAACCACTGTAGTGAGATGGACTTTGTAATGTCGTCTTCAGTACCTTTTATTTGTGTTCCAAAGATGTACAGAGGTCTTACGGGTGTCGAACGACATGAGGTTAAGTAATTAATGACAGAATTTTCATTTTTGGGTGAACTAACCCTTTAACACTTTCAAGGACCAGAAAGGTAGGAAAGACATTGTTAAAATAGTCCATGTGACTCCAGTGGTTCAACCTCAATTTTATGAAGCGACAAGAATACTTTTTGTGCGCAAAACCCCCCCAAAATAATGACTTTATTCAACAATCTCTTCTTGTCTGTGACAGTCTCCTATGCTGTTGACGTAGGGTAAACAGGGCAGCGCGTTCGATACGCTACGTCCGAACGCCAGCCTAGCATTGGCGACGCTGTTCACATGAGCACCACAACGCATGCTTGTGATGCTGACGGTTGAGCCGCCGTTCTGCCGTAAAACTGGGAAGTGCTGCACTTTTTACACCTCATCAACACGTTGAAAAATATTCTTGTCGCTTCATAAAATTAAGGTTGAACCACTGGAGTCACATGGACTATTTTAACGATGTCTTCCCTACCTTTCTGGGCTTTGAAAGTGTTAATTAAATAGATGTCTATGAAGGGGTCAGAGAGCTCTAGGATGTCATCAAAAATATCTTCATTTGTGTTCCGAAGATGAACGAAGGTTTTATGGGTTTATAACGACGTTTTTAGCAAGTTATTATGTGGTTGGGAAGTTCAAGGTGGTTTCTAATGTGTTTGTTTTTACATTTGTAATCAAGTACATTTTGATGACTCGCATATTCTGTGATAAGTGAATACTTGTCACCCCCGATCTGACAGCCCTCAAATGCTCTTAGGCTCAGCCTTGGAGTGTTTTGATTGGTCATCATTAGTACAGGCCCCGCCTCCACCAGTTTGACTGACAGCTGCGGTTCATCCTTTTGTCTGGGGTGTGATGTAGACAGGAAGGATACACCATTTATATGTGATTATTTCAATAATCACCTTGTGATTGTTAATGCCGTTAACTAGACTCTAAGAAGCTAGGAGGTCACGTCCTGGCGACAAGTTGTGAGTTGTTGTTTGGTTGTCGAGAGCATCTTGTCTGTTTTAATACTCAGATCCTTATGGCAGGGTCAGAGAGGAGAGCAGTACGGTTAAATCTATTCCAAATTGACTGTGAGCTAGCACTAATCCTGTGGGATTTAATGGGATACCCGCATCAGGAGAGAACGTCTGTTGCTTAGTCTCGGGGCAGTCCAAAAATTGTACTGCATTTCTGCTCACATGCTTTGACATTGTAGGATTGCTGTTGGCAGATGACTTGATGTGAATGCAATCAATTCAAAAGGTCCACAGACTTACCTAAATATCTGAGGTTTGACATTTTAAGGATCACACAGTATAGTCACACTTTTACATTGGTGTGACTGTATTTATTGATTTAGAATTTTAAATGTAAAAAATAATGTCTCAATTAATATGAGTTCATTAAAAACTACATGCATAATTATTATAAACAAATGTGCAATCTGCTGTTTAAAACGTTTTTCATGGAATATACCATGTTAAATTATCCACTTAAAGTTAATAGAATGGCAATATAATAATTAACCTAAGCAATAGAATAGTTATTCAGATTAATATTTACATTACATTACAATTTTTAAGTCACTTTTTTTATTTGTTTTAATGCATCCACAATATTCGCATGAAGCCTGAAATGCAACGCAAAAGGATACAAGGATGCGGATGTTATTCTGACACTTATTTTTAGCCTAAAAGATGAAGTCATTGTCATTTCAAACATGTGCTAATTGCCTGCTAGACATCATTGTGTTTAATTAAGAGTGTGCATTGTTGGTTTAGAGACTTAGTGACATAAAAGGCTCGTATTTCTTCATGCAGGTGAATTCATCCACAGCAGTAGAAGTTATAGTTCAAAAAAGCACCATTACATTTTAATCGGCTTATTTGTGCAGAACTGCAATTTTGATAATGCCATTACAAATCTTCTTGTCCACAAAGCTTGTTAAGCGAATGAAGTTGTGGCCTCTTCAGATAGGGCACGAACCCAGATAAAGCCACAGAGACAAACAATCCTGCTGCTTATGCTGCCATTCTAATTGTCTCATTATCAGGTTTGTGAGTCATACTGACCCTGTAGCAGAGTCATTGCAGAGAGCTGTCCGTGGTGCTGATGCTTGTGGACCAGGGAGCTGTCCGTGGTCCTGATGGCCTCCCAATCTCATGTAAGTGCTGGAAACTCTGCAATGTGAGGCCATATGCTTCAGAAACATTGCAGATGGCATCATGGCACGAGATGAAGACTTTTAAACGATAGCGCAATGGTAGGCACTGGATTCTAGAACTGGCACAAAAGATATTTGCAGCTATGATTGCCACAGTCTGTTGACCTGCATGTTTGTTGGTTTGTTAATGGGAATGGAATGTGTGGGTTTAGACACAGGAAGCAGACAGGCCTGGTTGTTCAGTTTTCAATAGTTGAGGGATGGCCTTTGGTGTGTTGTCATTGGGTGTAAATGGTGCTGATAGTATGCCAGCCCCGTGGGTGCCATAGTGGTAAGAGTGGTGCAATAGTGCACTACTCTTACTAATAATGACTTACTGCCCTTATTCCAGTCTGTTCACTCATTGCATTGACAAATGTGTTACATGTATGTGAGAGAATATTTGAAGTTTGAATAACATCCCTTTTTATAGATTTTCTGACTTTTAAGCGATTGATAATTTCACTAATTAAAAGCACCAGACACCAGCAACTGCTGTAGGATTTACACGGAATGGCAGCTTTGCTTTAAAATTTTACATTAGAAATCAAGTAGCAAATTGTTTGTTGGATCAATTTTGATGGTTTCATGCTTGTTGTAGTTCTGTTACTGTTAACTAAAACAAAAACTATTAAAAAAGTGTTTTCAGCAATTGAAGTAAAGTTGAAATGAAATATACAAAAGTTGTTCTAGCAAATAACTGAAATAACACACGTCGAAGTACTTAAATTATGCAAACATAAAACTGAAATAAAAATAAATTAAATATAAATAAAAACGAATAAATCATGACAAAACTACAAACTAAATTACTAAAACTTTATATATATATATATATATATATATATATATATATATATATATATATATATATATATATATATATATATATATATATATATATATATATATAAAACTATATTATTTAATACCAAGAGCTAAAAATCACAACATTTTGGTGTCACAACATACAGTATTATGGTTTGACATTCATTTTGAGATTTGCTGAACTTTACATTTAACAGTATAACTAGTGTTTAAAGAAAATTAACTGTACGCAAGCGTTAGATGATGGCAAAAGTAACCTAAATGTAAAAAAAGTAAATGAGCATGCATATCCAATATCATCCTGTAACAATGATCAACGCTCAGGGAAGAAGGAGGCAGGAACTAATGGACGAACAACGTAAAGTTTAATCATAAAATAAACAAACAACAAAACCAAGTAAAGCAGGCAGCACTTCGCGGACGACTGGCGCATATAAAAATAATAAAACATAAATAGTCCAGGCCTGGTCCTCTCACGTCTCGCACTGTCGTCACACTATAGCAGCAGCCCCTCATGGACGACTGCCACATATAAACATAATAAAGCACAATATAAAATCCAGGCCTGGTCCGCACTGTCATCACTCCTTCTTTTACCCTTCCGGAGCACCTCCGTGGTACTCGAGACAGCTGTGGCAAGCACGTGACGCTCAGTAAAACTTGTGCCACCGGCCTCGCTCAGTTCCCACAGCTCTCGACCCTGGCCTGTCAGCCACGTACCCAAAACAGATAAATGAAAAAATCATTAACACTAGTTGATAATTGATGAGGTACAGTGTGCTGAGTTAACTTGGAATGCATTTGCACAATTAACCATATGCTATACATCATGAACGATATACACACAAGAAAACACAGAACAAGGATTACATGTGTAAGCAGATCAAAGTGTGTAAGGTGATTATATGTCTGTAATATGAAAAAGGAGAATTAAAGCCTGAAATCGGCATTCATTCTCTCGTGCATGTGTGAAGTCGGTAGAGGAGCTGGGGCCAGTATATTCTAGAGGCAAAGGGGATTTTCACATTATGATTAGTGTTTCAGAATAGCGGTCTGGGGGCTGGTTTTGGCTTTTATGTTCGTGCTTAATTAGCTTTGGGTATCACTCTATCTGCCTTTAAACTCCTCAACGGCTCCATTTTGCTGATTTCTTTCATGTTGTAGCAGGTTTCACAGTTGCACCCTCACATAAACACACAATCGGAAATGAGTGAAATTTCCCCCTGAAGTTTCATATTACAAATCACTACCTCAAGCTCACTTCTTTGTTAGCATACTACAATGTAAACAAGAATATATATATATATATATATATATATATATATATATATATATATATATATATATATATATTTTTTTTTTAAATCGCTGTGCACCATATTATCCACTTGATGAATTTTACTGTACTTAAAACCTGAATAAATAAATATAAACCTGAATAAAGTTCACAGCTGGAGTGGTTTGCGGAACCTTTTCTTATTAGCCATGTCTATAGGAGAGTTTCTGCAAAGCCACTTTTTGTAGCTTGCCACATTATTATAATTATGAGGGAAAGGAGAAAAAAAAAACTAGTCATGATTTTGCAATATTCATAGCTATTAAAACTAGAAAATATACACTAATTGACTGTACATACAATAACTGAGTAAAACTACTGATGAAGATCAGTATTTTACTATTTGTTTCACTTGACAATGACGTTATTTGAACGATGAATTGTTTATTTTAATGAACAAACTGATTCACTAAAAGGAAACAGACTTCTCACAGCTACATGCAGATGTGAAAACATAACACGTACACTTACTGTAGCAGTGAAGTGAGCTGCTCTCTACATTGACATGGAAGGAAGTAACCGAGACAGAGAAACAGGAAGTGGGCTAATTGAATCAGTGCTTGTTTTAGCAGGGACAGCAGGGCTGGTTTTAGGCTTGCAGAAAAAGTAGTGATGCTCTTTATTTTGTTACAATTCTCTTTGGGTTATGTTGAAATGCCCCCTCGTCTACCAGGCTTTCGGTTTGCTCTTTCACCCTCCGGTGAGGCTCCCCTCTTCTCAGTATGCATCGGCTTACATTTAATCTGTGTTTGACCAAGAGTGTCTGAGAGATAAGAAAATAGGTTTTGCTCACCGATGGCCTCCATGTGTGACTGGACTTGCAATTTAGTTACATTCACATCAGCATAACTTCCCAAATATAAAAAAGATATTTTCCTTATATCTTATTAAAGCACGTTGCTGCAGCTATAATTGGCTTTTTGAATTGCCTCGTATCTTCCATCATTAACAGAGAAGCTACATTAATTTGAGCCATTACAATTGGATGCTTTTGTTCAAGTGTGTTTCTTTTGTTAAATATTATTATATTATATTAAATATAGAAATGATTCATATAGAGGGATCTGAAACACACTTTAGTTACCAGTGTTATAGAGCTGCATTAATTGTTAAAAGATTGCAATCTCGATTCAAACACCCACACAGTCTTATTCCAAAATGACAACGATTCATGTCTGTCTATTAGAGCTTTGACAAGTACGATCACAGTGTACGATCGTCATTCACATCTGCATTGGCACTGCCGCTAAACCAGAGAGAGCAGTTATCATGTGGCACATGAAACCGCTTTACAAACCGTATTTTCAACCACGCATATCAATAATTCAAATTATCACAAGTACGGGGATAAAAGTTTATAGTTTGGATTTAAACACTGATGTCTATGGTAGCGATCAAAATAGAGGAAATCGTCTTTTGAAAGTAACTTTGTCTAAATTACATTGATACGCCAGCTAGGCGAAGACAAGTGACTGTTAAAATGTTTTATTTGTCATTGAATCATTCATTCAAAAGATTTGTTCAAAACCGCTGATTCATCCAGTAATAAGAAGTCTTTAAAGGGTTACTTCAGCGATTAGCATTAAGCTTTGTATCAGTAGAAACCCGGGAGTATATTCAAATTATCGTACTTTCCCCTCTCATATCACCCTGAGACGAGATAATTATGTATTTTAATCCTGGAAAAATTCCTCCGATGACGCAAATATTGTCATTTTGCATCATCGGAGGAGTTTTTGTCCAGAGGCTAAAGACTACAGCCAGCAGGAGGCGCTATTTCCGCATGTTTTCAACATCACACTCACAGCACTCGGCTCGGGGAGCTGCGGAGATTCATGTACACGGAGCGGTGAAGAGCAAAGTGAGTGTTTCAACTTTTCAAATGAACTTCCTATGAAAGTTAATCTTCCAAAGACCAGTGATTTGACAATGTGCCAAACTGTTCACGTGCTGTGAATGCAGCCGCAGCCTCGAATCCCGCGATTACCTCAGCTCATGTGATGAATGTAATCCGACTCCTGCTGTGTTTGTGCCGTGACACTCAGGCTCACTCACATTATGTTGAACAGACAAGTTTAGTTTTTAATTGTAGCGTCTCTAACTGAACTGATTTTATGAAAATGAACGCGGTTGGGCAAGTAATCCAGCCAGTAGCCGTGCCAGGGCAGCGAAGTGTATTCTGGGAATTGTTGTCTTTCATCCCCATGAGACTGTGTTTTCTCAGTCTAGAAGGCACCAAATTCAAAAATAATTTCACATTTCTACTACATTATTGACCCAGTTTAAATACAGATTCATCTTCCCAGCACTGAAGTACCCCTTTAAGAGTAAGTTATTGAGTCATTCATTCAAACCAGTAAAAAAAATCGAATTAAATATTTTACTTTCATTTTGAGTTTTTAAATGTTGACCGGTTCCCAGCTCCTTCTTCCCATATCAAAGAACTGTGTTACAAACATTTTGTCAGGACCTCGAGTAAATTACATGTTATTATGTTTAGTTGTCTATTCTGTGGGAGAATGGGAATCTAATTTTTTTGTTTGGGATTGTGCAGCTCTACAGTGTTATGTGAATAACATCTCAGCAGCTTAAACATCTCTTTAAGGGGCATGTGAGCGGTATGATCTAACTGTACGGATCTGTCAGAGTCTGTGTGTTTCCACTTGGATGAAAATGTAATAATAAGGTGAAATGCTTACTAAATGTCTCCATTGATTCACTTGAGTAGATCATGTGACTTTGACAGCAGCAACATCCCCTAAATTAAAATGTAGCTATCTGTGATGGTCGCGGGTGTCACGTTCTGGCAGATCATTGTAGGAAGGCCAGAAGTAAAAGCAGTCTTTAAAAACACTTTAGAACACTCAGAAAACACACAAAATAAAAATCAAATTACAAACAACAAAGAACCATGAGAACCGAAGGCTTGCATACACAAGGCAAACTAATCAACAGATACAGGTGTGTCACAATCAGTAACCAAATAAACTAACTAGTGGTAGGAGAATAGCAACAAAGGAAACAGGAACAGGAACTAGAACATACACGTGAAATTAGTCCCCCCTCCCGGAAGGTACGTCCTTGCACCGTAGAAAACAGTTCAACAGAGGGAGTGAGGCAGAGGGTTTAGGTGAAGGACGTGGAGCTGGGTAGGGATGTAACCAAGGAGGGGCAGGCAAAACAGTCCAAGGGGGAATGGGGGAGAGAGGAGCCAGGGAGGAGGATGGATGAAGGAGACAGCTGAATACCCACAGCCAGGACAAAGGCCCATGGCGGAAACGATGAGGGGAGGAGCTTGGAAGTCAGATGTCCAACCACCAACGGTGGAGCCAGGAGAGTTAGAGAACCAGGTGGAGCAGAGGAGACACAGAGACCGGGCGACACTGTGGGTCTTGTATACCAAGGTGGAGCCGTGGTGACAAGCGACCGTGGTGGAACCAAAGCCGGTGGGACTGGGGACCAAGGCAGAGCCAGAGCCTTTTAGGCTGGTGTAATAAAAGATGCGGAGCCACTGGTCAGTGGGTGAGGAACACCAGATCTATGAAATCCCTCATGTGGTCCTTGAGGAAATGCTCTTCTTGTTTCAGGAGGAGAAGGCAAACTGCAGGATTTTTCATCCTTTCTTTTCTTTTTTTTCAGTGTTCGGTCATGTTCTGGCAGATGGTTATAGTAAATCACACAACGTAGGTGAATCCAGCAAGAGCAGTCATTAATAACAATATTTTAGAACACTCAGGAAACAGGAAATAAACAAAACCCAAGTAAAATAAACAACAATCAACACCAAAGAACTTCTTCTGATTTGATTGGCGGTTGGCAACCAACTTTACCAGACTATAGTGTGGAGCGGTAGATTGCATGCACAACAAACAAAGAACTATGAGAACTTAAATACACAAGTGAGGCAAATAAAAAAACTAAAAAAAAACTGAAACAGGTGCATGACAATCAGTAACCTGGGAAAATGGGAACAAAGGAAACTAGAACTAAACCAAAACAGAACCTGTATGTGATAACATGTCTGTAGCATGCATTTTAAACCCAGATCAATTCATGGTTCAGTGTTACAGTGGCTAGTTTGCTCACATTTATTTATTTATTTATTTATTTATTTATTTATTTATTTATTCACATTGTGGCTTGTTCTGGGCAAGAACTGTGCAGCTGGTGTGGTTTACGCATATTTGCATGAGTGTAAACGGCCTGTGTGATCTGATGAGGTGTAATCCAGCAAGCAGAATTCACACAGATGCTCAGCTCAGTACAGGATCCTGAGAGAAAGATAAGCAGGATAAAGATGTTCCTGTGGGACAAGCTCCATGCAGCCTCCTCTCTCCATGCTTCTCCTGCCAATTAGCTCTCACTGGTGCAATGCGTGTGTTGTTAGTGTGTGTGTGTGTGTGTGCTAAAACATCTGCCTGTGTGGCCGGTGTAACCACTGAGCCTTATTATAGCTGAATTCTTCTCACAATCTGTGCCTGTGATAAGAGCTTGTGATTTTATCACTGTCTGCCGGCTGACACGCGCGCTCATTGCAAAAGAGATGATGTCATCTTGCCTCAAAGCCTTGGAAATATCGGAGGCATTATGCAGCGTCAAAGACAAAATGTGTGTGTGCGCCCAGAGGGTGAGCAGGTGATCGTTTGGCAAATGCAACAGCTCTATTCCAGGACTCTCACTGTTTGCCTGTGTGTTAGCTGTAATAAAGAAGACCTGTTGAAGAGCTCTGTTACGTGTTTCTCAAGACCAGCAGGACTGTAAACTACCACATCCTGATTGTGTTAGTACTATAGCTGGGCAACAAAGCAGCAAAACGACTGCTTTTCAGCTTTATTTTTTATTGATAGTATTTAAAATATATCTTGATACTTACATATTTTCTCAGAGACTGTTTAAAATGCGTTTTTTCAAACTACCATTTTGTACACTTTACACCAATATAACAAAACATTTAGCCATTAAACTGATAATACCACATATATTTTTTACCGATATAAAGTTTGGGGTCAGCAAGAATTTATATTTTTAAAGATTTGTATTTTTTTTTTCAATTCACAGTATTTTTTTTTAAAGAGTACATAACACACACTGCCATAGTACTGCCAATCTCATGTTAATATTTAGTACCTATAGAGTAGTATCGCATCTTTCATATCTCAGAAGAGACTTTAGTTGTATCATATTTATAAAAGACCGATACGCTGTACCGATTTTTTTTTCTAAATCACCAGAGCTTGTGCAGGCGTGCAGTGGGCGGAGTCCATAGGTGCAATGTTTTTTTTACTCTATAAACTGTATATTTTATCCCCCCACACTAACCCTACCCCTAAACCTACCCATCACAAGAAACATTCTGAATTTTACATTTTCAAAAAACATCACTTAGTATGTTTTGTAAGATGTTTTCCTCATGGGGACCAACATTTTTTTGAAAAGTTGAAAAAAGAGTGTTGTATTTTGCCAGATTTTATAGTGTAAACATATTCAAGCACGAATGAGAACTGTTTTGAGGGGGATTCCAGGTGTGCGAGAGAAGAAAAATAACAATTTTCAAATCCCAAAATTGAAAATCGAATACCAACCCACCGAAAAAATATTCTGGTGCAGCCTTCGAATATTCTGGTTCTGCCCTTTATGATGTCATACAGGGCCATACTTGAAAAAAACTTTCCGAAACTTGTTTGAATTCTGAAGGAGTGTATTTGGCTCAGAAATACTCCATCATACGTCCAACGGTTTTTTGTTGTTGTTGAAATTTTGGCCATGTTTAGCATGAGGATCCAACTCTTTATCAGTGTAAATTAGACATGCATTAGACCCCCCCAACAAAAATACTAACCTTTTTCCGGAAGGTAACAGCCACATTTCATGATCCAATACTGTCCAAAAAACATAATGGTCAAATAAAACAATCACAATATTCACTAGTTCATCTAATTTTATATCGGCAGAATAATAGTCAATAAACATATTGTGACTATTCACTAAATCACATAGTACTAGGAGCAGGGCACTTCAATCTGGTCAGACATATTATCTGTGATTTGTATACATAGCAGGTGTCGGGCAGTTGCTCTCCCTCCATTTGGCGTGCTGTGGCAGGCATTTAGCTAATGTCAAGTGGATTTGCTTGAATGTTTTGCCACTAATGGTAATGTAGATTGAAAAGCAAAGACTTAGATGTTATCAATTAGCTGCTTTCAATGACTGTGAAACATGAGACAATCACTGATGAGGGTGTTTTTTTATATAAGACACATTCTCCTCATTAGCCTGTAGTGTGCCTGTTCCTTCAGCATTTCTTGAGTGTGTGTGTGTGTGTTTAATCAACATCACAGGTCAGCAGTGTGTCAGGGTGTGTACGGCAGTAAATGGAGAGTAGCAGCAGATGGAGGCATGTTTTGCACAGATGTCTTAGCGGCTGGCCTCAGATATGTTGCCTTCAGCACTCTGGTCATGTGCCACCAGATCTTGGGGGTTCCTTCAAAAAATTACAAACGTTTAAGTTTTAATTAAGTCAAATTAAGCTGAAAATGCATATGACAAATTGAAAAGTATGCAAATTAGTATTATAATCAGAATGCTGAATCAAATCCAGAATGCTGAATCAAGGTGGTTTGCCCTGTAGTTTCACAGACAATCAGGTCTTTCTGGCATTTATCAGTTATCATTTATCAGAGCTATGTATTATAGATGCTCAGCTTGAGAAGGGTTCAGTCCAGGTTTCTGTTAAGTGCAGAGATATCACCAAACCCCCATATCTTCTGTGTTCCTGGAAAGTAATATGTTCCTGGGATCCATGTGTTAAAATGTGACCCTCGTGTCACAGTGCTGTCTTAAATATTTGAACACTTTTGAGACAAAATCTTTTCTCCCTAATGCTCCTTTGTCATCCTCTGCACTCAACTGGCTGCCATTGTGCCTAGAAATAATTGAGTAGCCACCAAATTAATTCCAAGAGACACAATAATCTTAATTTTGGAGATACAGTAAGAAATATGAACAATTATAAAACAATTATGAAAACATTTTGATGTTTCTGAGTGAAATGCAGATCATGCAGCACAACATTCCCCCTCGAGTGTTACAAAACTATAAAAATCCATTTCAAGTTATCATACACAGGAGATGCATTGAGCCACATGCTGCAACCAGACAATCTCACACATGAACATGAATGTTTTTAATGAGATTTGGTTATATTTTAATTCATATTCATGTCTCCTGATAGCCCTGTTTTCTGCAGCAAATGCTCTTCAAGTTTACATAGGAGGCATTACGCTTTATATATATTATTAGCATACATATTACTAGGATATTGGCTGTTTATTAGTACTTATAAAGTACATTTAAATGCCTTATTCTGCATGACTATATTCTACATCCCTTAATCCATAGCTAAACGTAACAACTACCTTACTAACTATTAATAAGCAGTAGTTAGGAGTTTATTATTAGGCAAAAGTTGTGGTTAATAGTGAGTTAACAGTGAGAATTGAACCCTAAACTAAAGTGCGACCAGAGTTAATTTTGAACCTTTCATATTAAAGAGTTAGCTAAACTGTGAAGAACTGTTCCTGCTCTGCCTTTCGGTTCTGTGCCCTGTCCAGCCCATTACTGATATTATTATTATACATGTACACTGCTGGCCATGTGACACATGACGGCATGGCCAACCCTTCCCCATCCCGATTTATAGATGATGAAAGTGAAATTTTAGCGACTAAATCAAGGCTGAGGGAGAATTGGCCATGAAGCAGGAGCAGAATTATTAACAATGAGAGAGATGCCAGCCAGAGAGCTCATATACTGTATACTATGAGCTCATAAATGGCCGCATGTGTATGCAGGAGGGAGATCCATGACCTGGAGTCTCTCTTATTCACAGTTATACGAGCTAACTGCTGTGATGACTTTCTGAACTCCTATGACTCCCGTTAGCGATGAGGCATGAGTCATGCTTTAGCAGGGTCTGTAAAAGACACGTATATCATAGGACATTATATTGTTATAAATGAACCTGCCTTGTTATTGTCAGGCTGATTTATTTCAGGCAATAATGGAGAACAGATAGGGAATTTTCACATCGTTTCTCTTTGTCACAGCTCCACCAACTTTCACGGACACACCACCGCAGTATGTGGAGGCCAAAGAGGGGGGCAGCATCACTCTGAGCTGCACGGCCTTCGGGAATCCCAAACCTTCAGTCAGCTGGCTCAGGGAGGGAGACCTCGTACAGGACAGCAGCAAATACAAGGTGAGCAAACACATCTCTTATATATGAATATTAACTTTGTTCATTAAACCTTGGGGATATTCTATAATGTGTACTTCAAATATTAGTATAGTTTCTTGTGTCAAAACAGCACTTATTTGTTAATTTTTCACCCTCTCTCTGACCCTTTGTTATGATTGGCTTACGCTGTCATTCATCTGGGTGGGCCAAGTTGCTTAATACTAAAATATGTGTCAGTGTTGTCATGTCTACGTAGAATGTGTGGCAGTGTGGAAATCATGATATACTGTAGTAAATGTTGGTATGTGACAGCTCTAGTGTTGTGGTTAACTGAAGAGTACCTGTGTAGTTTGATTGATATCCTTCTATGGACAAATACAGGATTGCAGTTGCCACAGTGAGGGCTAGGGATATTTGATGATGGTGGAAATTACAGGTCATAGCCACATTGTCATCTTTTTTGCTCAATTTCCATCTTCAAACTGCCATAGTCATGGCCCCAAATCCAGTTATCAGTGGCCCACAATCATGGTTAAATTACTGCTTCTGTGTCTAAAATGCAAACAAGTGACATAGATTTTTTTTTTTTTTTTTCACAATTTCTTTTTAATTTGAATGAACATGATACGTGAAGAGTCATCGCTAATTTCCTTAGTGACAGTGTGTTTGCATACTTTATCACGGCTGAAGTGAAATGAATGCAATATTTGTCCGATACACAGATGTTTCAGAGACTTTTTTCGTTTAATACTTAATACTTAGTACTGCACAATCAGATAACACATCAGCATTTGTTTGTACAAGAAAAAGTTCAAAGTTCAAAGTTCAAGTTCAACATAAGACTATACTATTTAAATGCCAATGTTTTCTTTTAATAAACATGACACAATATAACATTTGCAACTACATGAAAATAGCTTTTACTGTAAAAATACAGATTTGTGAGCATTAGCATTGGAACTGAAGGTGTCGAATAAACACGAAACACACGTGATCATTGACGAGCTGTGTCGTCATTAGAGCTTGTGCAGCCGCTCTGGAGAAACTGAGCTCTGCCATATTCCCTAGTCGTTTAGCCCTAGCCCCCTGTCCATCTCAGTGCTCGTAAATGTGCTCATTTTAACTATGTCGTGGAGGTGTCCCTTGGGCCTCTTATGTTCGCAGTGCTGTGTAATTAGGAACCAAATAAATTGTCCTAGTATTTCAGCACTAATGGAATTTCTTGTCTTGAGTGATGTCTTTTATATTTCATCAAATGAGCCGTCCTTGATAAGAAACAGACTCTTAGATTCCCTTGTCGAAACCAGCATCTAAATATGTGCTTTTTTCTTACAAGTGATCCATTGATTGTGGCTCATCAAAACCGGCAAGCCAAACATAGTGAACTAAACTGTCAAATACTTCCTGAGTATAAACCATCTGCTCACTGAAGACTAAGCAAAGAGATTCCTAACGGATGGCTTCGTTCTCTGACTGAAAAAAGATTTTCAAGAGCCCGTCGAGAGATCTCCATCTTCACACACAGCCGAGAAATGACAGTCTGTCAGTGACAAGCTTTGCTTGGTGATTGAACTCTTTTGAAGTAGGTGAGATAATATCTGGAACAACGGTATTCGTTGCTTGTTAATTTGAGTGATGGCAAGCTCTTTCAAAATAGAGCATTGTTTTGACTGATTAGATGTATAATGTTATTTACAGAGTAAAGAGGACAACTTCTGGTTACAGTTGCATCACCTTTTTTGCTGGGGGTTTTTAAAGCATAAGGATATGGTAGGTTAGTATAAACTTATACAATAGTGTTTGAAAAAGAGGACTCTCTTTTTTTGTACCTTATTAAGACCCGTTGACACCAAGAACGATAACTATATTGTCTACACCAACACACAATATTGTTCTGTTTATTTTCAGCATGCATTGTCTGCCGCTATAATGCTCGAGCACTTTAAAGCAGGGTGAATTCTGATTGGCTGTCAGTGTTTTTATCGTTCGAATTTGATTCCAATTATGTAGTCTCTCTGTGCAGTTATAGCTGTGGACTGTGGAATATTTTTGAGAATTAGATCTTTATTATTATCTTTATAGTTATTGTCCTTGGTGTGAACGAGCCTTTAGAGTACAACACTCCCGGACAACTTTTTCAGCACCCTTGGTTCTGGAACTACAAACCCATGAAGCAGTGTGAATGGCATAAAATAAAAAGGATGGGTAAATCATGCTGATAATTATAAACTATATATTTTATGTTTATTGCAAAATATGCTTAGGTTTATATTGTCATTAAAAATCAATTTCATTATAGGAAAAGTTTTCCTTCTGAAACCTGACTTTTGCACTTTTAGTCCCTCTAATGACACTCAAGTTCTCATTGATTGACAACAAACTAGAAATATAGTCCTTTTTAAAGTCATGAATTACAGTTTACAACCCATATTACTTCAACAATCTCACAAATTTCTGAGGTTTAAAAAAGCAATATCTTTGCAAGTGTCGCCTTAAAAAAAGAGATCACCATGTAGCTTGATTGCCATTATTAACAACATCAGGGTTATTTATGAATGGAAGGTGTGATATGGTCTTTGATTTATGCTAAATAATACTACACAGTAATGTTTTATATATATTATGATGATTTGATTTATTAGACACGTGTGTTGTTGTTGGGTCTGCTGTAGCCTGGCCGTGCATCTCCAGCTGTGTAATTAGAGTAATTATGGAGTCTGGGATCCACAGCGGCGTCTCAGACTGCTGACGTCTGCTGAGTAAAATAGCCGCTGTACTTACCCTCATGCTGCCCATATGTAGACGTTCAGTACGGAGTGTGTATGTTCACGACAAGGGGTCACGGTTTGACTGCTTAGCATGATCTCTGCTTGATAGGTGCTGTATACAAAAAAGCATATTTTTCCATTGATGACCATTTCTCACCTGTGTTTTTAATATTTTATTAATATTTTGAATTTTATTTTATTCTTTTTTTATAGTTTTACTTGAATTTGATAATTCTTTAATGTGTATTTTTCCTTTTTATATATTTTTAAAATTCTATATATAAATTACACTTATTTTCACTTCAGTTTTAGTAATTTTAGTACTTGTTCATCTAATATTTATATTATATTTTATTTCAGCTTTATTTCAATTAACGAAAAGCACTTTTATTAGTTTTGGTTAATAATACCAACACTGGCCTATAAAAACCTATTCCAAAATGTGTTTAAAATACATGTATTAAAATACATTTATTTGTATAGTACAATCTATTAAAATATTCACTGACATATCACTTGAAATTATATAAATATTATAATGAAACTTTATTTGGTGTACTTCTTTATTGCACAATGCATATTTCTTAATAGTAAGCCTAAAATGTTTTTTAATATCACTATTATTAAGGATAATAGGATCATCTTTAAATGCAAGGTATTTAAAGTGTGCCTATATACTTGCAATAGTTCCATTTTAGTACAACCAGATATACTTAAGTATGTCTTTGTTTGGACCTCAGCATATAATATAGACATTGACATTATATTGACATTAATAGTATATCAATTTAGTATACCAAAAGTATTGTACTGTAGGGTATTTAGTATATTAAGTACATAAATATGTAAATGTATTTGTTGTATACTTAGCATAAAATAAATGTATTTCAAATACATTTTGGTATATGTATATTTCATTAGGGTGGTTTTTACCACCCTAACATTTTCTTATTTTATTTAACTCATCAAAAACCAAAGTTTACCATCCAAGGCAGAACAAATATTTGCTTCAAGGTGTGCGAGTCTTCTAAGAGTAAAGTCACACATGCCTGATATCACATGAACTGTGATGATGATGCTTGCTAGTAGGTCTTGCTATTACACCGTCTGATGGAACGCTGAATAATTCATCAGAGAGCCCCCTCAGCAAAGGCTTTACTTTAGCATGAATCTATGTCATCTGTCTCCACTCCTGCAATTTTTTTCTTAAAGTACTCTTCACCTGCTCGGCCGGCAGCAGTAAAGTGACCCTCATGTATCGTTAACCATCCAGCTCTGACAGGGCAGGGAGAAAAGATGCTCTGGCAAGTCCCTTACCTGTCAGGTCTGTCTGCAGAGAAAGGCAGATCTGTTATGCTGTTCTGAGACCAGTTGTACCCGGTCACATATTTCCCATGAGATTGTGATTGGCAGCGAATTGCATTTGAAAGTGAGTAAAGGTTTTTATTCTTCTCCCCTTTTTCCCTTCCCTGCTGACTTGTAGTGAATAAAGGGCTTGAGAGCTGATTCTAAGAAATGAGAATGAACTGTTCCTTTCCTGAAAACGCCAGCATGCTTTTTTGAGAAGGCTTTTTGACATTTTGACCCTTAAGCCTTGTGATGGTTATTTCTAAAATCTGTTATTTGATGGTATTGCCACAACCTATATATTATATTTATTATTAACATTAATTGACATTAAACTGCATTAAAATAATGCAGTAACCATTGCATTGCTGCATTATTTTCAGTGGCCACGCTGCCTAGGTGATGTCAGTTTAGAATAAAAAAGGTGGAGGAAGTTATTACATTTTGATGAAAAATTACAAAGACAAACATTTTCTCCTTTGGAATAACATGTACTGATGAATCATGCATATCAACATCCCTCCCCTTACCTGCCCCTCTGCCACCAAACACACACACTTGTATGGACTAAATCCATTATTCAGCTGTGTGTCTGCTCACTCTCTGAGAGCATGTGAACAATTCAATGCCAAAACAAGCAGAAACACTCTCCTCTTGTAAGTGTGGCCTTGTCTCGAAAGGATGATTGTGAAACCGAGCCAGCAAACTAACCATCACAGCTTGAAAGAGCTTCAGAGTTCATACAGGAACCTATTAATGATTCATGACTTGCATGTTTTATATGCACTATCATTTCAGAATAAAGACAAGACACAGAGCAGACTGCCATAGTATTTTACAAAAAAAAACTAAAACCTACATACAAGAATGAAAACGTCACAATAATATCCAAGTGTCACTTTATAAAAATGTGGGGAAGACTCAAAGTGTTGCTCAGAAGGCTTAGCTCATAAATATTCGTTAGTGCACAGTTATTTTAAAATGACTTAAAATGACTATAATGAAATAAAACATAAATGCATATATAAATATATAGTTTGTGTTGTTTTGTATTGGTCTATAACAGAGGATTTGCCCATGACATTGAAATCTTGGAAGGATTAATGAGAAAGATAATAGTATGATGACAAGTATAAAAAAGTGCCGTATTTCAAATGTGGTAAACCATTTCACTCCTAAAATCGCCGGCCTCCTCAAAAGTGCATGCCTTTTGACCTTTTGGCACTCAAAAGCATTGTGATGTATATCAGTAGCATTAAGTATCATTATGGAGTTTTGTAAGTCAGTGGTTAAATGTATGGATCAGCAATTGAGAGCCCTATCATACACCCGGCGCAATGCGACGGCAGGTAAGTTTCAGCCCGACCCAGTTATCAGTTTCACGTCCAGTGGCACATTGTTTAAATAGCAAATACACTCACGGCCATCTGTTTGCCCATGGGCGTGCTGGTCTGAAAACGAGGTGTGTCCAGCCTTGTGGACCATGCGTCTGGCACACTGACCGTTTTTCCTTCGTTAAACTAGCAAAAGTGGATTTGGACACGCCCTCACCTCCGCCATGCACTTCAGACCATGTGCTCAGATCGTCACAATAGGGCCCTGAATATTAATTGTTAGTCCAGTGGTTACATTTTCACTTTCAGTACAAGAAATTCCAGTGGAAAGTGAACTGGTTTGTTTATGTATAAATAGTATAAATAATAATTTATATAATGATAATAAACAAATACTAACAATTGTAGATGCTTCCTCTGTAGTAAATTCATCCCTGCTGTAAGCTATTTCATAAAGTGGTGGGGACAAAACTGGCCATGGCTAAAGTTGGTAGGCATATCCCCACTGTAAATTATGCTTTTGCATCCTAATTTCTAAAATACTTAATACAAAAGCCAAACCCTCCTTGGTCCACACCTCAGCCCATCTAACCAAGAAAAACCCAGAGTGTATTAGATAAATGCAACTACTACTCTGCCATTGGTAAAATGGAAATAACTCCTGTGTGGGCACAGAAAGAGAGATGCACATTGATCTTTAAGTCTCTGTTGGAGTGGCCTGGTTTGTTTGATCTCTCCTACGCAGTCTCTGCCTCTATGTCTCCGGTTCACAGCGATTTCACCACAAAGCAGTTTTGTTTGTATTGTGTACGAGACAATTCTTTTCCTCAAATGTTTTATGTTTTATTTCCTTATGAGTTGTTTTGTAAGCTTGTAAGAGTCATGATACATGTGTTGAATGTAAAGGAAAAATGGATCTCATGGGATGCTGAGCAGGGTTCATTTATACTGATGTATGTGTTCATATAAGAAACATAACACGCAGAGATTTGTCTCAGAGATACGATTTTAGAAGTTGCTTAGCACACACTTTGGGTTTACCAAGATGCTCCTGTTGACTTGAAGCAAACAGACTTTTTTTTTAAACTCTTGTGAACTGTTTAATAAGCAAAAAAGGAATTTCATATTAACTAATGAAAGAATCTGATAAACAATTTACATTTGAATATTTCTATTTATTTAATGTGTTACAATATCATAATGGGTTAAGTAACTTTCTCACCTGCACTGGGCAGGGCTTGCTTGTTTGTTTTTTAACTTAATTTTTTTTTGTGTTTTTGGCATATGTAAAGGCCCTTTCAAACCAAAAGTTAAATTAATAATATAATTAATAAATTAATAAGGAAATACAAATTCACTCCTGTACAGTAGAGGGCGAAGCTCAAACAACCCTTTCAGCTCTGCTTGCATTCTGGATTCTAGTAGAATAGGACACAGGAGAAGAAAGTTCAGCTCTCTTACTTCAGCAATAAAAACAAACAAATGAAGCACAGATGTGTTTATCTAGTCATTTTTGCTTATTGGTATGGTTGAATTGAATCAGATATTTTGTTGTAAATTTAAAAGTAATGCATTACTTGATACTGAAAAAGTAATCTGATTACATAACTCATGTTAGCCTCCAATACTGGTCAGGGAGATAATGTTCTTTATGTTAATACAATTGCTAATTTGTATCGCAGTAGGTGATGCTGTGACCTCTCTCCACAGGTGAGTGATGGCAGCCTGACGCTTGTTTCCATCAGCCGTGAGGACAGGGGAGCGTACACATGCCGAGCGTACAGCGAGCAGGGAGAGGCCGTCCATACCACACGCCTACTCGTTCAAGGTAGCACCCTAACTCTGACTTGACTCCACGTCTTCATTGTTTGCTATTATTTGAATTACATGGCTTTCATGTTGTCAGAGTGCTGTGCTGTGTGTTTGAAACAGTCCATTGTGTGTTTGTGTCTGTGTATGTGTGTGTACAGTCATGCTTGCAAAGCTGCATGCTGCATGGCACCCATGCTGCAGAGCTACAGAGATAATTGGACTCCATATGTTAGCTGTCTGGTACAGTATAAAGCAGTAATGGGTTCTCTGTCAGAGAGATTTTTCACCATAGTGCCGCCAAAGAAGCTTTTTCCTTTTGGGATCGCTAATCTGTTCTGTGTCTGCTGCTTTTGGCATGTAATGTTAGCATGTAACCCAATACACAATGGATTGATTACTTTTATTAGCTACTTGCTTTGATTCGTGGCCTTGGCTAAGCATAATCATAAATATACTTTTCTTGAACAGTTTTTAATACAAATATAAGGGCTATCAAATATTTAAATTAGATTTGGGGGGCAGATATCATCTAAATATACCATATTCATTCTATAGACCACAATAAAGAGCTCTTTTCTTTTTCCTTCCCATCAAATGCCAATCAAACCTGTATTGAATGTTTTTGGTTTAAAAGTTAATCACTGCCATTGTACTAATGGCTATTTAATACTGTTAATTATAATGTTAAATGATATTCATTGTAATAGTAACACTATCAACACTGATTTATTGGGGTACTTTAGTATGTACACCTGTTTCCGCCACAGTTGAGTGAAAGATATGATTCTGTAAGTGATAATGAGAAACTTCCTCATTATTACAAGACACTTTCTCTTTATTATGGTATGTTAAGTCATTAACACGAGAGGTAGCACTTTATTTGGCTGTACTGTATTTTACAGTATGTGTACTGCTAGTGTAAGGTAACTACATGGGTTAAGGTTAGCTTAGTTATTATCCAGTTATTGTAATTATTATAAGTTCACAGTATGTACGTGGGGAACAGGACTGTAAAATAAATAGCTACCCTTTATTTTACAGTCCTCTTCCCCATGTACAACTTATTACAGTAATTACAATAACTGAGTAATAACTAGGTACTAACCCTGAACCTAATCCTAAAGCTAACCTTAACCCATGTAGTTACCATATTACCCAGTATTTTCTTAGAAAAGTACATTGTAAGAACACGTACTGTAAAATAAAGTGTGACCATATCAGAATATCTCCTTATTACGAGATATTAAGTCATTTATTAAACTTTTTCTCAATTTTACAACATATTAAGTACATATTAAGAAAGTATTTCATTATTATAAGATACTAAGCATTTATCATAAGAACGTTTATTATTAGACACAATTAAAATTAAAACATTGTTATGAGATACTAAGCATTAATTATGAAAAGGTTTCTCTCATTATTACGAGGTATTACATTAGTTATTAGATCTTCTGTACAATTTATGAAATAGTACATATTAAGAAAGTTTCTCATTATAATGATAGTAAGCATTAATCATAAGTTTTTCATTATGAGATACTAACAGTTAGCAAGAGAAAGTTTCTCATTGTTTTGAGATACAAGGCATTCGTAATGAGAAAGTTTTTCATTATGATATACTAACAATCAATCAAGTAAAATGTTCTCATTTTTATGAGATACTATGCATTATTAATTAGAAAGTTTGTAATTTTGAGATACTAAGTATTAATTATGAAAAATGTGTAATTATTACAAGATATTAAGTCAGTTATTAGATTTTTTCCAATATGTCATACATATTATGTAAGCTTCTCATCATTATGAGATACTAAGTATTCATCAAGAAAAAGTTTCTAATTTTTATGCGATACTACTAAGCATTAATAATGGGAAAATTTCTCATCATAAGCATTAATTATGAGAAAGTTTCTCATTATTATGAAATGTCAAGTCATTATAATGAGAAATATTCTGCATCCCAATTCACCTACTTATACAATGACCTAAAAATATGTACTGTTTTTGTGAAGAAAAAGTAGATGCTTTTGAGTGTGTCGCAGAAGAGTATGCAAGCATTGGGATATATACTTCGTCATCTTTAATGGACAGCCCTGCCGCTTACATGCATCCTGTCACCGTTTAAACTGCCCTGTCAATCATCTTGTCACAGTTCAAATTTAATTTAACTCTACCGTATTGGAGAGAAATGTAGTAGCACGTTGATCTGACATTCTTGCACTGTAAAAAAAAATATTTTAAAAGTAAGTTACCTGGTTGCCTTAAAATGTTTAGTTCATTGAAATTTCAATTTTGAGTTAATACAATGAGCATTTTTCAGAATCGACATCACCCTTTATTCAAATATTATTAAAAGATTTTGTAAAAATATTGTGTAATTGTATGTTTTATTTGTTCACTTTCAGTCGGTCACGTTCGATGAACGTCGGACTGACCGACGAATTGGGATCTATTTTCGGAGACAAATCTACTTCGAGTGTATAGAAACCGGCCTCCCAAATACAGGGGCATCCTGTTCACCTCAGTGCGGAGCAGCGATGCCCATGTATTATGGGCGGAGATCGATGTCCTACTAGCGAAGGGCACGGTCGAGCCGGTTCCTCCAGCCGATATGAGGTCGGGGTTCTACAGCCCCTACTTCATTGTACCCATGAAAGGGGGTGGGTTACGGCCAATCTTGGATCTGCGCATTTTGAATCGGGCCCTGCACAGACTTCCGTTCAAAATGTTAACGCAGAAACGCATCTGGGAATGCATCTGCCCCCAAGATTGGTTTGCAGCGATATACCTGAAGGACGCGTACTTTCATATCTCTATCCTTCCTCGACACAGACCATTCCTACGCTTTGCGTTCGAGGGGAAGGCATATCAGTTCAAAGTCATGCCCTTCGGGCTGTCCCTGTCGCCCCTCGTCTTCACGAAAGTCGCGGAGGCAGCCATTGTTCCACTCCGAGAACGCGGCGTTCGCATTCTCATCTATCTCGACGACTGGCTTATACTCGCCCAGTCTTGGGAGGAGTTGTGCGAACACAGGGACCTAGTGCTCCGTCACCTCAGCCTGTTGGGCCTTCAGGTCAACCGAGAGAAGAGTAAACTCTGTCCCACGCAGAGGATCTCTTATCTCGGCATGGAGCTTGATTCGGTCAACCGGACTGCGCGCCTCACAGAGGAACGAGTCCAGTCAGTGTTGAACTGCTTGAATACATTCAAGAGCAGGACGGCGGTCCCACTGAAGTTCTTTCAGAGGCTCCTGGGGCATGTGGCATCTGCAGCCGCGGTAACGCCGCTCGGATTGCTTCATATGAGACCACTTCAGCGCTGGCTACTCGACCGAGTCCCGAGGTGGGCGTGGCAGAGCGGTCAGTATCGGGTCCAAGTTACCCCGTACTGTCGCCAAACCTTCAACCCTTAGTCCAACCCCTCGTTCTTACGGGCCGGAGTGTCCTTAAGACAGGTGTCCAGACATGTTGTGGTATTTGTGTGGTATAACGGGCATGCACTCTCGGGTCTGTGGACGGGGCCCCAGCTGCATTGGCATATCAATTGCCTGGAGTTAATGGCAGTACGTCTTGCGCTAAGTCGCTTCAAGAAGCTGCTTCAGCACAAACACGTACTGGTCCGCACGGACAGCACTGCGGCCGTTGCGTACATCAACCGTCAGGGTGGTCTGCGCTCCCGTCGCATGCTCCAACTCGCCCGCCACCTCCTCCTGTGGAGTCAGAAGCATCTGAGGTCGCTTCATGCCATTCACATCCCTGGTGTGCTGAACCAGACAGCCGACAAGCTCTCTCGTCAGTGTCCACTTCCGGGAGAGTGGCAACTCCACCCCCGGAGCGTCCAGCTGATATTGGACCTTTTCTGAGCCGCACAGGTAGACCTGTTTGCTACTCCGGATTCGTCCCATTGCCAGTGGTACTATTCACTGAAAGGGGGTACCCTCGGCACAGATGCACTGGCGCACAGCTGGCCCCGGGACCTACGCAAATATGCGTTTCCCCCAGTGAGCCTTCTAGCACAGATTCTGTGCAAGGTCAGGGAGGACAAGGAGCAGGTCTTACTAGTTGCGCCCTACTGGCCCAAACGGACCTGGTTCGCCGAACTCACTCTCCTCGCGACAGCCCCACCCTGGCAGATGCCCCTGAGGAAGGACCTTCTTTCTCAGGGAGGGGGCACTCTATGGCACCCGTGTCCAGACCTCTGGGAACTTGTCTGGTCCCTGGATGGGACGCGGAGGTTCTAGGTGGTCTGCCACAGGTAGACACCATCACTTCAGCTAGAGCCCCCTCTACGAGGCGACGCTATGCTCTGAAGTGGAACCTGTTCGTTGAGTGGTGTTCTTCTCGCCGCGAAGACCCCCGGAAGTGTTCGATTAATGTTGTGCTTTCTTTCCTACAAGATGGGTTGGAGCGATGGCTGTCTCCCTCCACCCTGAAAGTGTACGTTGCAGTAATAGCAGCGTATCACGATGTAGTTGAAGGTAAATCCTTAGGGAAGCACGACTTAATCGTCAGGCTCCTCAGGGGTGTGAGGAGACTAAATCCTCCTCGTTCTCGCTACCCTCTTGGGACTTAACCCTGGTGCTCAGAGCACTTCAGGGCCCTCCTTTTGAACCTTTGCAGTCCGTTGAGTTAAAAATCCTGTCTATGAAGACGGTACTCCTGACTGCATTGACCTCAATCAAGAGGGTGGGGCACCTGCATGCACTTTCGGTCAGCGAATCGTGCCTAGAATTCGGGCCCGGTAATTCTCACGTCATCCTGAGACCCCGGCCCGGATACGTGCCCAAGGTTCCTACCACTCCCCTTCGGGACCAGGTGATGAACCTGCAAGCGCTGCCCTCGGAGGAGGCAGACCCAGCCCTGGCTTTGTTATGTCCCTTCCGCGCGCTTTGCGCTTACATAGACCGGACTCAAAGCTTTAGGACCTCAGAGCAGCTCTTTGTCTGTTACGGAGTCAAGCAGAAGGGAAAGGCTGTCTCCAAGCAGAGGTTAGCCCACTGGATAGTGGATGCTATCGTCTTAGCGTACCAATTGCAAGACGTGCCTTTGCTGTTTGGGTTGCGAGCGCACTCCACAAGAAGTGTAGCTTCCTCCTGGGCGCTGGCTCAAGGCGCCTCGCTGACAGACATCTGTAGAGCTGCGGGCTGGGCGACACCTAACACATTCGCTAGATTCTATAGCCTCCATGTGGAGCCGGTTTCTTCCGTGTACTCGCCTCCAACAGCCGGTAGACGCAAAGTGCCCGTTCCTGTGTTCCTGTTCGTCAGACTACGTGCGTTATTTTTTCTCCAGTTGTGTTCCCCAGAATGGCTGGATCCATATGTAGCGGTTCCCTCACGGCGACCCCATATGTGTATTCCACGGTACCTGCTACCCTACTCGGCTAGCCCCGTGTCTTTCCCTTGACAGAGCCCGCTCTGTCGTCTCTGTGATGTTCTCCCCCTGGAACCAGGTTGGAACCACCCCAGAGAATGCCATATGTTGTTACTACCCAGATAGGCTAGTCCGTATGAGTATTCCACCCTCCTCCTCTGGAGGATGTGGCTCCGCAGCGTACCATCTCCCGAGACGGGCACGCTTTCCCAGCGTTATCCAATAGTCACGCTGAGTAGGTCTTGCAGAAACAGCAGTGTCGGATCTCCCTGCTCCAACTAGGAGTGCCCAGTGAGCTTAAGCAGGGCGCTGGAAGGGCCAGCAGCTGGCGTTTTTGTAGGGATCCAAATTCGTCGGTTAGTCCGGCGTCGTCGGACGAAAGGAGCGTCGGTTACGTATGTAACCCTCGTTCCCTGAAGGAGGGAACGGAGACGTACGTCCCGTCGCCAGCTGCTGTGCTTCAGCTGCAGGCCCGAGTCACACCTCGGCTCCTCAGTTGTAAAAGCGGTATGCGTTGTTTCTATACACTCGAAGTAGATTGGTCTCCGAAAATAGATCCCAATTCGTCTGTCAGTCCGACGTACGTCTCCGTTCCCTCTTTCAGGGAACGAGGGTTACATACGTAACCGAGACATTATAATGCAGTGAAATATGCCAAATTGTGCTATTTTCATGATTTATCACAACATTTTTTATTTATTTATGTGGTTCAGATACAATAATATTTTGAGTTTATTGTTTTTTTTTTTACAATTTGTATCTGCGTTTGTAGTTCTAATCGAATCTTAGTTCAAGTCGCAATGGGTTGTGGGCAATATTAGACATTAGAGTGTGCATCGATCTGCACTTCGAATTCTAACATTGTAGACCATCCAAGTATCTTTGGAATACTCATTTCAACTACGATTTAGGATGTACTAATTATATTTTCGAGTACTATTTAGGACGGATAGTATGTAGATTGGGATGCAATGATACTCTCATTTAATGAGATGCTAATTTATTATTATAAGAACATGTTTCATTTTTATTACTTACAGACTCATCATATTTTTAAACTGGACTTTCATACTTAAGCCCTACTGATCTAAAATTGTTAAAAGGCTGTTGATATCAAGTAAATTATACAATTTGGTGTACATTTTTGCTATCAATAAAAACCTTGGTCATTGTATCTGTTCATCTGTTTAGTATGTTGTTCTTACCAGAATAAGCTCTAGTGTGGACACAGTTTCTGTACTGGTCTAGACTAGTTTATCACATATTTTAAGACTTAATGTCAAGGTTGAAACAATAAATACATACAGTAAAAGTCATTTGAAGAGTATCAAAAATATATGAATACATTTTTTTTTTTCAACTGCTGAGACATAATGCAAAAGCGGCTACTTGAAGAAACATGGTTTTGCAGACATGAAGGCTGTCTTGCCAATTTGTTTTTGTACTGTAAAGTGTGTGTGTGTGCTGGAGAGCAGGACAGAGAGCATCTGTAGAGTCCATGCCTTCATGGGGAGCTCTCTGCAGGCTTTCTCCACAGAAGAGCCCTCTCTTTACACTGGCACTGCCAACTGAAGCGATGCCCACAGTGGGCGGTACAGTGAGATCTGTCGGTAGGCCACTGCAAATTCTCACACTGGGTAGAATTCTTATCATCTTAGCCGATGATATTCAAATATAACTGCTGATCCAAATATGTACGTTACAGCTGTGGGTCCCTCAGTGTCCATTTGTCGTGCTGAGTATGTCAGAATGAAAATATACATGATTAAAAAAACTCATATAAATTCTTTTCTCCAGCTCTTTTTGTTTTTGTCCTTGAAGAGGACTGATATTGCTATATGCTCTAATAGGATGTGACGCATCCTGATATGTAATGCTGATTTATTATGTGTCTCTTTTCTATTTCAGGACCCCCATTTATTGTCTCACCTCCAGAGAACATAACCGTAAACATATCCCAGGACGCATTCTTCACTTGTCAGGCTGAGGCATATCCTGGCAACCTAACGTATACCTGGTTCTGGGAGGAAGATAACGTCTTCTTCAAGAAGTAAAGTTATGATCGGGTTCATTACTGTACCATACCCCCACTGTCCTGTGTCCATGTGGAGTTTGTCACAGTCCATGTAGTTTCGTCATCGTCATTGAGGCATCAGTGAGTTTGCCATTAGGGACTATGGGCATTGTGATACTGTTTTAGACTTTGGTCAAACATTTTGTAAGCCCTTGTGTTAGGAAATGTTTGTAGAAAACAGTAATGCAATCGTAGGTGAAAGTGTATTTGGAGGGCTTCAGCTCATTCGAACACATGTTAGGGTCAGTTAGATATGAAAAAAAGAAGAAGAAAGAAATGGATACTTTTAAGGACACATTTAATTAATCAAATCTGACAGTACATTATGATAATACAAAAGATTTCTGTTTCACTCTTTTTAACTCTTTTAAACTTTATTTCCATAAAAATCTTAAGCAGCACAACTGTTTTCAACATGGATAATAATCGATAATAAATTACATTTCAAAATATAAAACGGTTATTTATAAATAGAAATAGAAAACAGTTCTTTATAATAAGTAGTTATTTATTTTAAATTATATTTTTGATAATACATTTTAAAAATATGATAGTTTTACACAATTTTTACTGTGTTTTGGATCATATAAATGCAGCCCTGTTGAGCGTTGACAGCTAGAGCTGTCCACACTGGACGCGTTTCAATCCATTTGTCCTTCCTATGTGTTGTATCACGAGTGCAATTACAAATGTTAATTGTCTTTTGTCACTCACGACCGGTGTAGTCACAGTGTTAGAAATTCTTTCAAAAACATTCCCAAACTTTTGAACCAATGTATACATCTATTGATAAACAGACGCATTTTAATATACATTTATTTTTAAAGACTTGTCAGTCAAAAATCTTTAACCTAAATGTGAAAACCCCCTTAGCTCTGAGCCCCCTACAAATGAAATCACATGCTATGTCCACACTAGTGCGTTTTTGTTTTGATTTAGTTTAAAATTAAAACAATTCTTGTCCATATTGGCATTTCCACTGCATTTTTTTAGAAAAGGTATCCGTCCACACTACACAACCGAAAACTGTCCTCCCCCAAAAAACCGACTCGTTTTTAGTTTTTCAAGCACCTTATTACGACCTATATTTACGTTTTGAAGTCATGCGCCCTCTAGCGGGCGCTAAAATAATGACAGCGTCGTGTTATGTCTGACGTCATGAAATGACTGTCGTTACCAATCAAAATGCGTGTTTATTTTAATGCAGTGTGTGGAATTTTTACCACCATTTGTCATATTTCCATTTAGGAAAAATATATATTTTTAATTTACAACTACACCCACCCCATCCCTAAACCTACCCAGTGATTTATAGTGCATACATACTTAATAAGCACATGTGTTCCCTGGAATCGAACTCAGGATTGCATGATCACATGTTGTTGTATATTGCAATGCTTTACCAATTGAGCTATGCAAAACCTGAAATATTATGCAGATAAAATGAAAATGTTCTGTTGTCAATAGGAGCACAACTGACGTGAACGCTCCTATGGGTCGTATTTCAAGGAAGTGACAAACGACCTATATAGGCATATTGGTTGGAGGTCATGTTGGAAAATGCATGTCACATGACACTTTATGCACACTGGGCAGGCACATACAAGTGTAAACAGTTGCCGATTGCTCTAATAATAGCAGTAGGCAGCTGCAGTATTATAAAATGCAAAGTTTATCTGCACAATGGCTGCCAAAAAGGACAACAAAGTCAGCAAAGCTTGCAGTTTTGTATCGGTTGTTTACACGGTTGTCAAGGCTGTTTTTGTTATGTTCCGGTAGCGTAATGGTCATATGATAGGGGCTTGACGAATCAGGGAAGGATAAGCAATGATCCAGAAGACCCAATCAGGGAGAGCGAATGTGGGCAGCCATGCCTTCGTTTCAAAAGTCTCTGTTTTAGCCCGTCTACACTGAAATGCAACCCCAGAGTTTTCAAACTGAAACAGGGTCTGCAGCGTTTCCAAAAGTCTCCATTTTCGAGGGTTGAAAACTCTGGAGTAGTGTGGACACCAGGCGTAACCGTAGCAAAAATGATGCGTTTAAAGCGAAAACACACTAGTGTAAACTTATCCATAGAATCGCTGCTGAATGTTTTTCGATAAAAGCTGAAATTTGACATGGTATATTTGGTTTTGTGAGGATTAGTATAACAGTATGCTATGTGTTTTCCACTTGTATTTACATGTGTGCATGTGTCCGTGTGTCATTATACTTGTTTGGTGGTCTCACACACCTCAGATTGTCTCATTTGTGTCTCTTTTGCCCTGTGTGCGTCTGTGAGAATTTTCTGAACGACTGAAAGTGAAGTGCTGGACCAAATGTAATAAATTAATATTAGTCAAATAACAATTTCATTCTCAATGTCCCTAATCACACTTATGAGATTACAGTCAGAATAACTGGCATCCTTGGTAAATAATAGAATAAGTAATAGAATTAAAAATGGGGGGAAAATCTCTTTATGAAATAAATGTTTTTCTCCAAAACACGTTAATGGCACCCTTTTATTTCGTACTTTTTGCCACGCTTGTCTTATAACAGTCTTCTCCTATAATGTCTGATGAGTTTAGAGAAAACCTGACATGAGATCAGAGACTATTCTTCCATACAGAACCTCTCCAGATCCTTCAGATTCCCAGCTCCATGTTGGTGCTTCTTCTCATCAGATCACCCCGCTCATTTACTATAGGGTTCAGGTCAGGGGATTGGATTGGAATGGCCATGGCAGAAGAACAATTGTTATATTGATTTTGATGTTTGTTTTGGATAATCGTCCTGATGGGAGATCCAACCATGTCCCATTATAAGATTTCTAGCAGAAGCGGTTGTCACGTTTAGTATCTGTTTATCTGTTCTGTTCATGTATGTGTTTCTAGGTTGGTTTTCAGTTTGTATGTTAATGAGTTCAGTTCTCTCCCTTTCCCAGCTTGTTTGTCACCTTGGTCACTGATTGGTTTAGTTCTGTTCAGGTGTTTAGTTAATTAGCCCCTCTTGTTTGCTGTCTATTTAAGCCCTGTGTCATGGTCAGTTATACGTCGTGTTATATTGGTTGTTTTGTTCCTGATCTGTTTCTGTTCTTGAGAGTCTTGAGTGTTTTGAGTGTTTTGTAAGATTTTGAGTTTTTCTAAATAAATACTGCTGGACTTCGATCCTGTACCATCTCTGCTGCAACCAATGGAGACAGAAGAACTTTTCGAGTCAGAAGAATCCATCTTAAATGGATCTAGCAGCAGTAATAATTCTCCTCCTCTCGCCGGAGAACTAGTCCCTCGAGAGTCGAGAGACACACATAGGCGTTCCTGAATTTGCAACATTTCGTCCACTATGATGACAACAGCCTGTGTGTGTCCCTCGAGAAGGACCTCAAGGGACATTTAAGGAGTACGTGGACTGGGTACTGATTCCCCTTTCACCATTGGCACACACGCAGCCACTCCAGCCCCTGACCAGAGGCCAGTGATGGCTCCAGACCCTGACCAGAGTCCAGAAAAGACTCCAGCCCGTGAACCCACTCCAGCCAATGTTCCCATTCCAGAGTCTGCTACAGCTCAAGAGCTCACTCCAGTTCACAACCCCATAGATCCTCCGAAGATGTTTATTTATTTATGGGGCTATATGTCCTCTGTCATAGTGCCCGAGCTGATCTACTGGGGCAAGGTCCCTGAATTTCTGGCTACGCCCTGGAGGCTTTCGGTTCCGTTAACCATACCCTTGTCAGCCTCAAGGGCAGCCACCCTCCTACACCTTGTATGTGTTACTGCATGAGACATGCCTTCCGCGTTTTGTATCTGTTCTATTCATGTCTGTGTTTCTAGGTTGGTTTTCAGTTTGTTAATGAGTTCAGTTCCCTTTCGAGAGTACTCTTGTATTGCGTTTGCTAAACACTATGGGGGAATTCCTTTCCTCGAGATATTGAAGCAAAATTTTTATCCTAAAAATACCATATAACACACAATGCAGCTTCACAGCTCTCAGCAGGAAGCTGCTGCGTGCTGATTGGCTGTGCCGCTGCAACTGCAGCAACCTATGGCAAGACCGCTGGGCAGGACGGACCAATCAGGTCCTTCTAAATTCCCGCCACAAGGGGCAACAGAATTTGCATAGCCAAGGGTACATAACACCCTCTCTCGCCAGGTTAGTCAGATTAATTCTTCTTCAGCGACTCACCTCGCTGAGCTCTGGATCGAAGCCTGCCGTCGACACGCACCCAGCGGAACTCTGCAGCCTGAGGACGTCGGACTCTCCGCCTTCAGCCTGCCTTCCAGCTGCGCCATCCGGCACATATCCTTTACATTACCTTTCCTTTCATATGTCTCGTTCATGCGCCTCGTGCAGAGGCTTTGTCTCGGACGAGGATCGACACATCATCTGCGCATCATGTCTCGGACGAGACCACGCGCAGGCTGGACTCAATCAGGGCAGCTGCCCGGAGTGCGACGAACTGGCGCTGCAGACCCTTCAGGCTCGGCTCGCCAGTTTCGACCCGAATCCCGTCCCTTGCTCTCAGCCTCTCGAGCCACGGAAAAAGAAACGTTGCCAAAACCTCTTTTTCTCCAGCGCACTCCGTGGTCGATGGCGCTCAGAAAAAGGATACCAAGCCCTTCCTCCCCTTGAGGAAGCCGTCGCTCTTTGCCCGCCCTCCGCCAGAGGATGGCAGTCAAAAGCTGTGCACCCTTCCAAGGCCTGCCGCACTACTTCCATCCTCGCCGGGCGAGCATACGCCTCCGCCGTCCAGATGGCCTCAGCGCTACACTCTATGGCGGTGCTTCAGGTCTTCCAGGCCACCAAGGCCAATGCTCAGCCGATCGGCAGTGTGGTTCGGTTCTACTTTGTTGTGTGGGTGTGGAAGGAAGAAGACTGGGTCGACGTGGCTGGTACTGCAATCTTTATTACTCAGAACTCGTTCAAACATAAAGTACGCTCGAGGGCGTTCAGCACACAAATACTCAAAACACTATCAACGTTGCACTCGGATTCAGCTCCTCTCTCAGGCAGCAGGCAGTGGTGTGCAGTCCCAGTCCAGGTCTCTCCCTCTCTCCCCAGTCTGCTGCTGCTTAAATGCAGTCTCTCCACGCCAATTACTGCAATCAGACACAGGTGTTACTCGTCTGCACTTGACCTACTTACTCCCCGCTCGGCTCCGTTCTCTCTCTCCGCTGCAGACTCCGCGGGGCCACGCCCCACAGGCAGATGTATGGCCAACTTGACGTGTTGGAGCGCCATTTGTTGCTTAACCTAACTGATATGAAAGACTCGGACAAGACCGCTTTCCTGGACGCACCCATGTCGCCTTCAGGACTATTCGGTCCCTCCGTGGTTGGGTTCACGGAATGCTTCACAGAGGCGCAAAAGGCTTCGCAGGCAATGTGACATGGGCTCCTCTGCTAGCCGTCATGCTAAAGCTGGACCAGGAATGTTCCCTAGCTCCCTTCAATCAGGTGGCTGGGAACATCACATACACAGCCAATGAGCCCGCAAGCAAACGCGCTCGCCTGTACACAAACGCCGTTTTCACGCCGACCCATATGGGTCACAAAAAGAGTTTTTTTTCTGTAGGCAGTGTTTAAAGCATGTACCCCTACACTCAATCACTCCCCCATGTTCCCCAGCTCCCTGCACTCAGGTGCCTGGAAACACTATCCTCACAGTCAACGAGCCCATGCTCAACGCCGCCTGTACACAAGCACCAATATTCACAAGCACCAATATGTCCCCGGCCCCTGTACTCAGGCGGCGGAAACAATTCCCTCATAAGCGCCACTCTAACGCAACATTATCGGGCCACCAAGTCCCTGTTACTCAGCGACTCGACCCACAAATTAATTCAGCCCCTGGCTTCGAAGGCCGAGCAGGCCATTCCCGGCATTTCAAAATGAGTGTTGAACATAATAAAACAAGGTTACTCGCTACAGTTTGCTCGCAGACCACCGCACTTTCGCACAGTGGAAGAGACAATGGTGAGAAGCTACACAAGTCAAGGGCTTCGAACCGAGAAATCAAAACTGGTAATAAAAGGGGCGGTGGAAGCCGTACACCCCTCACAGAGCGAGTCAGGCTTTTACAGTCGCTACTTCCTTATAGCAAAAAAAAGGACGGTGGTCTCAGAACCATCCTAGATCTCAGACATCTGAACAAAGCCCTTATGAAGCACCCGTTCAGAATGTTGAGAACAATACAAATCCTCGCGCACATTCGCCCCTGGAGATTGGTTTTTCACTGTGGATCTAGAGGCTGCCTATTTCCACATACAGATAGCCCCTCATCACAGGCCATTCTTGAGATTCGCCTTCGAAGGGAAAGTATACCAATACAGGGTGCTACCCTTTGGTCTATCTCTGGCTCCCCGCACGTTTACGAAGTGCATGGAAGCGGCGCTAACCCCGCTGAGGCTTCGGGGAATGAGAATTCTCAACTATCTCGACGACTGGCTCATAATAGCTCAGTCAGAGATACAGTTATTAAACCACAGATCTTGGATTCTCAACCATTTAAAATGCTTGGGCCTCAGAATCAACGAGGCAAAGAGCTCATTGTCTCCCACACAGAACATTCAGTTTCTGGGAACAGTATTGGACTCACTGCAGATGAACGCGCGACTGACGTCACAGCGCGCGCTCTCTGTTCAGAACCGAGTGGTTTCCCTCAGGTCCGGTGCACTCACTCCTCTCAAACACTTTCAGAGGATGCTGGGTCTCATGGCCTTGGCGGCACCAGTTCTCAGACTAGGTCTGTTACACATGCGCCCCTTACAGCACTGGCTGAATCGCCACATGAGAACCTCTCTGAAAATGTATTAAACACTATTTCTGAAGCTAGAGCCCCGCGACCAGGTGGCTCTATTCAGGCAAATGGTCAGTCTTTTTCGGACTGGTGTAAAGCATGAAGCCTGACCCCACATAATTGTGAAGTGTCAGAAGGGCTCACTTTTTTACAAGAGCTGTTGGATGCGGTCGTTCCCCCTCCACACTCAAAGTTTATGTGGCCGCTATAGCAGCGCACCACATTCAAGTGAACGAACTGTCACTGGAAAAGAACAATCTTATAGTGCGCTTCCTTAAAGGGGCTAGAAGGCTTCACCCACCTCGCCCCCCTTCAGTCCCTATATGGGACTTGTCTACGGTCCTGGATGCCATGAAAGGCTCTACATTCGAGCCTCTGCATTCGGTGAGCTTAAAGCTCCTGTCACTAAAGACCGCTGTTCTGCTGGCGATTTTATCAGGTTTTATAATTGAGATGTTCCTGCCTTACAGGCTGGGCTTCTTGCTGTGTAATACATTTGACCCCTTAAGGCTCGATAGTCTGGCCTGGGTTAAGTATTTGTATAAGTCTAAGCATTCCTTATACGACTCAATTATCTGGTCATTCATTATTCTTGGCCCGACTACGTCTGATCTACACACACACATATATATATATATATATGTAGCAAATGCAATATGAGAGTACTCTCGAAGGGAACGCTGTTACTAACGCAACCTCGGTTCCTGAGAAGAGGAAACGAGTATTGCGTTTGCTTGCCGTGCTTCGCTTTCTCAGGAGTCGCTTCAGTCGATTAACCTGACTAACCTGGCGAGACAGGATGTTATGTACCCTTGGCTATGCAAATTCTGTTGCCCACTTGTGGCGGGAATTTAGAAGGACCTGATTGGTCCGTCCAGCGGTTTTGCCATAGGTTGCTGCAGTTGCAGCGGCACAGCCAATCAGCACGCAGCAGCTTCCTGCACTGCGTGTTATATGGTATTTTTAGGATAAAAATTTTGCTTCAATATCTCGAGGAAAGGAATTCCCCCATAGCGTTTAGCAGACGCAATACTCGTTCCCTCTTCTCAGGAAACCGAAGCGTTCTCTCACTTTCCCAGCCTGTTCGTCACCATGGTCACTGAT
This sequence comes from Gobiocypris rarus, assembly GCA_023029165.1. Lineage (NCBI taxonomy): Eukaryota > Metazoa > Chordata > Actinopteri > Cypriniformes > Gobionidae > Gobiocypris > Gobiocypris rarus. The sequence continues at coordinate 20,398,083 of CM040930.1, forward strand.
TGGTTTGGTTCTGTTCAGGTGTTTGGTTAATTAGCCCCTCTCATTTGCTGTCTATTTAGACCTTGTGTTTCTTTCTGCTCATTGTCAGTTCTATGTCGTGTTAAGTTGGTTGTTTTGTTCCTGATCGGTTCCTGTTCTTGAGAGTCCTGAGATTTGTTGGATTTTGAGTTTGTTTCTAAATAAAGATGGCTGCCCTTAGATCCTGTATCATCTCTGCTGCAACCAACGGTGACAGCGGTCAGGTTTAGTTTTTGGTTTTATATGTTTGAATTTGCAACTTTGTGACATCTTTAGTTAATTGGAACTTCTTAATTATTGCCCTAATGGTGGAAATGGGGATTTGCAATGTTCAATGCAATTTTCTTACAGCCACTTTCTATTTTGTGAAGCACAACAATCTCTTGCTGCACATCAGAACTATATTCTTTGGTTTTACTCATTCTGATGGATGATTAAGGAAATTTGGCCTTTGTGTTTCCTCATGTTTATACGCCTGTGAAACAGGAAGTCATGGCTGGATAATTTTATTCCTAGTCACCCTGGTGTGTTAATATACTTCAATATAATATACCTCAGAGACGCATTATATCGCGTCCAACGCGTTTTGTAGAAAAAATACTTTGAAGGCCATCAATTCTAACTGAAATAGAAACTTATAAGTGATTAATTGGGAACGGTAAACACGGGAAGCTACTCCTCAGACCAGTTGATTTCAGCTGACTTTAGCATTAGCATGTTAAGCTAAAAGCTTGAATGACTATCAGAGCTGCCAACTCTCACAGTGAAAAAAACACTGCGGATTAAAGAGGATGTGCTGACAGACAAGACAAGAGCAGGTTATTTTATATATTTTGATATAAAACAATCTCAGCTTTCACATTTTTTAAGTTTTATTATGAAATTCAAACTATAAATACTGTTTCAGCACTTTAACATTGGCATTTCAGATTGCTGTATTGCTTCAGTTAAAGCGAAGCGGGAGCGCACTCTTTCTCTTTACTACTAGGCTATAGCACAAAATAAATATGAATGAACATCAAAGGGTATGTTAAAATAACCAGTTTTTATTGAAATGTATCATGTCTCATGTAATCGTTCAATCAGTGTTTAACCATGCATGGATGAAAAAGCTTGTAAACAAAATGTCACATAACTACATTTACCTCAGAAAAGGCTTTCCAGTACTATATTACATATTCACTCTAATAACATTAACATGTATTATAACGCTATTATAAAAATATATGTAATTGTATATACAAATCAGTTAAATCAATTAACCTTTAATAATAATCTACCATGCTGACAGGGTTCCCTGTATAGGCCTATTTTACATTAGTTGAGAAATTACATTTGTTTCAATACCCCCCCAATTCTCCAAACTGAACTCAAAAGTTGTCAGTCCTAATAACTAGTAAGCATAAAAACAGCACATAGAAATATTACTTAAAATTGTGTGTCCTCTGATTTAACCTTGAATAGAAAATGGCACAAAGTGAATGTCAAATACTACAAATTATAACCATAGACCCTCTCAGGTTCTCATGGCACGCTGTTCTCCTTCTCTCCCCCATGACAAGAATATCTAGTGACATGGCGCTTGTGTCATCATACGCTCCACTAGCACTGATTATAAGTAGCGGCGCCCTGAGCCATTCAAGATGCCCTCATGCGTGGCCTGTACACTCTATAGAAAAAGGATATTATGTTTTTTTTTTCTTCTAAAAGAGGCTTTGTGCAGAAGGACAGGTGGAAGCACAGGCAAGAATAGAGGCCACGCAGGCATTTTGTCCACTGAAGCGTTTTTTTTCCCCCTCTGATCTCTGCCCCGGACACTCCATCTGTTCTTGTTGAAAGAGTAGACCGTAATTCACCAGGCTTTGTACTTTATTTTCTGTCTTAAAATTAATTCACATAGGCATATATATTTTTTAGGGATAGTTTACAAAATCAATATTTATTCGTTTTCACGTCGTTCTAGTTTCTGGACACTACCACTCAAAAGAGGTCGGTAAGATTTTTATACAAGTTTTTGAGTCTCTTATGCTCATCAAGGCTGCATTTATTTGATCAAAAATACAGTAAAACAGTAATATTGAGAAATATTAATACAAATTTAAATATTTTAAGTGATAGCAAAGCTGTATTGTCAACAGTGTAATTTCTCCAGGCTCAGAAATCATTCTGTTATGCTGATTTAGTGCTCAATAAAAATTTCTTATTAAATAATTATTTTGCAGCTTAATTTTTTTTCTGGAAACCAAGATTTTTTCCTGGATTCTCTGTTGGAGAACAGCATTTGTATCATTATAAATGTCTTTACTGTGGCTTTTGATCAATTTAACGCATCCTTGCTGAATAAAAGTATTACTTTTTTATAATCCGACTGACCCAAACTTTTGAACAGTAGTGTTTGTAGAATAAATTGTTTTTAATTTATTTTTTATGCTTTGTGGCAATAATGATTTGAAAATAATGTAAATTGTGGGAATCATCATTATTGATACTAATTGTGCTAATTCAGCTCTGTCTCTTTGATTCCTCTTTGATTTCTCTTTCTTTCTCCCTCTCTCCAGTGATCTAAAGCGCAGAGTGAGTATTCTGATCGACGGTTCGCTCATCATCTCCCAGGTGAAACCTGAGGATGCTGGGAAATACACCTGCAGCCCGAGTAACAGCCTTGGCCGCCCACCTTCTGCATCAGCATACCTGACAGTGCATTGTGAGTCATTTTACAGAGCAATCTGCTGATACGCCTCTAGATCTTACAGACATTAGATTTTTGTCTTTCATCTGAAAACATCTTTTGCCGGTGCCCCTAAAAAACTCTCCGCATTGCACTGTGCAGATGCTCAAATATACTGTTGGAGCGTAGGCGAGAAACCGTCAGAATAGAATCGATCTGGTATTTTTTACTTCCTGTCAATATATCCTGCTGATTATACCCCTCAGAAATTTGAGAGCAAAAGTGAAAGTGGTTTTGTTGAACAGATGATCCAAAGCATCTTGTTTAGATTAGTGTCCTAGTAATCCTAATCATTCCTCTTTGTAGTAAATGTATTAGACCTTTTATATTTTCAGTATGGTCTCAAATGTTAGAACCCCAATGTACTGTAGATATACAGTAGTTCATTATGTATGACATTACGTAATACAATAGGCAACTGGGAATTACCTAAAAGGAATTTGCTATAGTGAAAGGTTGTTATCGTATTTTCATTCATTATGAGTTTACAAAATCACTTAAATCAGGAGGTCTATATCATTTTAGATAAAGCAGTAATTCCCAGTTGCCTATTGTATTACGTAATGTCATACATGATGTAATAGAGGAGGAATTCTCCTTCATCCTCTGTGACATTGGCCTCACTGGATTGAGCATGAAAATAAAGTAACAACCTTCACCAGCAGATTATGTCTTTTCATCATGGGCCAGATCCTTTTTACGTTGTCACATCGTGACCATGCATTCAGAGATATATAACAGATTTTTATTCCATGGTGATCTTTTGTAATTGATGAAAGGGTTACTTTAGTCTCCCGGCATATTCCATCTCAATACATGGGCACGAGGGCACATTAGCTTCAACTGCCGCTGTTGGGTAAGCTGACGCTTTCCATTTGCAGTCGAGAAATTGGAATGGCCTTCTGTCCCCGGAGTCTGGAGCAGAATTGAAACGGTGACCTTGAGTCAGTAAGCTAGCAGATCACTCAGTCACGGCTCACATCCTCCACGCCGATAGACTGATGCAAAGGACGCCGCGTGTAGAGACTTTTCTAGATGTTGTTGAAAAAGGATGTTGTTGGGGAAAAAACCCAAACATGTTGCATTTAGAGTAAGTAGTGACGGGAATGAGCACTGCAAAACTGGCTGTGGTATCCAAGGCAACAGACATTTCAAATTCCCTCGCTCAGAGGTAGCAGATCAGCCTGTGTCGGACCGGCTTGGCTCGGTTGAAGTGGCGGAAAGGGATTACATCATAGCAGAATTCCCAGAGAGGTACAGACTGCAGGAATTTTCGCCTGTTTTCTGAAACCGTCTCATCCACCGGCACATTGTCTGGCCGCCCATGTGTGCAGTGAGCAGAGGCGCAGAGAAAGTGTATTTGACAGTAAGTGGAAAAAAAGGGAGGGGGGAATGTAAAGGGATGACATCATCCTGTGTGGAAACCCTCTTCTCTGCAGTTACGTCACCTGCAGACGCTCCAGCAGGCTGTTAGCGTGGGCGCTGGCGGCCCCGTTAGACATCTGACAGCATTGCAGGTCTGCTCCTATTTTTTTCCCCCCTCCTTCTCCATTTCTTATCTTCAGCAAACCAGTCCTAACGACTCCCTTTTTTTCTGTTCTTTTCTCAACTCTACACTTCTTTCTGGTCCACTCCTCCCATCGTCCTGTCCCACAGCTCCACTTGTGATAAAAATAGACCCGGGTACTTTGCTAAGCATTAGGATGGAGCAGTGAATTTCATCAAAGTGTTCGTTTCGGAGCGCCGCTTCCTCTCGCTCTTCAGTATGCTGCGGTTGGCTGGTGTCTTCACTAATGAGAGACAGTGATTTATGAGTCACACGCGACTGAATCTCTTTTACAGCATTATTGATACTCTTTGCTTTAGATGTGGTTTATACAATATAAAGGAGGAAGAAGTTTTCAGAATTCATCCTCTTGTTCATTTTTCAAGCTTTGCAGCACAAAGGAACTGGTGAGAACACTGTATTAATAGTGGTTTTTCACAACATCTGGTTGGTTTTTGAAGGCAGCACATTTCACACAATTGTGTGTATGCAGTTGATTAAAAGAATAAAGAATAAAATAGTGTCTGATGGAGTGTTTATGTATTTACACTACCATTCAAAAGTTTGGAGATGGTTAGATTTATTATCTCTTTTACTCTTATTTGATCAAAAATACAGTTAAATTGTAAAATATTACAATTTAAAATAACTGTTCTATTTTAATATATTTTAAAATGTAATTTATTCCCATGATGGCAAAGCTGACCAGTTATACATTGAAATAAACATTGTAGTCGCTAATATTTAGTTATCACATTGTTTAACTATCTCTAAAGCTTGCTTGAAATGGTTTAAATCAGCCATGATTTTTTCCTTAGTAAGTGCTTTATTAATACTAAATGCTGCCAGTTTAGACAACAGGAAAGGCAAGCCATATTAAGTGACCAGAATTTCATAGGCATTTGGGTTTTTTTGTAGGCTTTTTCAATTAAAAAAAAATGGCACACAACACTCTGGTATTTCCAGCTGTCTATGTTTTAGAGTTTAACATGGGTATTTTCTTTCGAAAATAAAAAAATGTTGTTTGTATTTCAGTTATGTAGGTTGTAGCTAATTTTTTCCCATCTCTTCTGAATGCACTTACTGTGCTCCGCTGTCCTCCGATTAGCTCAGTAATAGTCTTTTCATCTCATCTCACACTCTTATTTCAAGCAGTTCTTTGTTTCTCCATCAATAGTTGACTCATTCAAAGGATTTGTGCTAAATGTTCCAGCCTAATGGCTCAGCGAGTCATCCAGTTCAAACTCCTCTCATCTGTCAGACAGTTTAACAATGCACAAAACCCTAGATGTCTAATTTTAAAACAGCTCAGCGTTTATGCTGTATTTTATGTTTCTACTGTACCATCATTGTTTCTTGCAGACCCTGCCCGTGTGGTAAACATGCCGGCCGTTATTTACGTGGCCATCGGACTGCCGGGGTACATCCGCTGCCCGGTGGATGCCAACCCGCCTGTCACTTCAGTGAAGTGGAAAAAAGATGGCCTGCCTCTGCGGATAGAGAAGGTGAGTCCAGCTGGACAATGATCTCAGTGTTTTCACAGATGCTGTCACATGGGCCTCAGCGATCTCTCTCTCTCGCAGCTGTGTGAGACGGGTTTCATTCACAAGTTACATTGATCTCATAGTCTCACGCAGACAAAGATCACTGGCTCTTCTTCAATAAAGCCAAATGGGGAATAACTGACCTTAATGAAGGAACAGGATATCACTTTCATTCTCAATTGGCTTTAAAGGATAGTGTCCATGCAGCTGAAAATGTGTAGGCTTATCATTTAACATCCCAAGAGCACTGAGAGCAAATTCACTTCATACATTTCACTAAATGCAATAGTTGTATTGCTTTTTCAGGGGCATAGCCACCATTATTACAATGGGGTTTTAGTACATTTGAAAGCTTGTTCCCCCAGTTTTTGGTGGTGTTTCGGATGCAGTATGAAGAAAAAGCTGTACCAGGCCATGTAAAATGATGGCTTTTGATGGTTTATACTAGTCAGTCTGGTCAGTTATGGTTAACAGCCACTTACTGTACCTGCCTTTCAGAAAGGACTAGGCAATTGTTAAATCACCTAATTAATATTCATGATCTAAGTTAACAATATGTCTCATCTACTTTATTAGGACATTCATGCATAAGTGATATTATTCAGTGTCCATTACACTTCAATTGATTGCTGATTATTTCACAGGGTCTTTGATTTTTTTCATACTGTGATTACAGGTCCTTCTAAAAAAATAGCATATTGTCATAAAAGTTCATTATTTTCCATAATGTAATGATAAAATTAAAATTTCATATATTTTAGATTCATTGCACATGCCATTATGCATGATATGGATGCTTTTTTCTAAAGGAATTTACATTATATTCAAAATATACTACAGTTTAAAAGTCATTAAATGGGTTATTAAGTTATTTATTTTCTTTTTTGTTTTAAATTTATTTATTTTTGAATAAGAGGGTAAAACTTTAATTCAGCAAGGACACATTCAATTGATCAATGGTAAAGAGATTCATAATGATAAGATTTCTTTTTTAAACTGCTGATATTTTGAACTTAATTTTTATCAAAGGATCCTCAAAAAGATATCACGGTTTCCACAAAAATATTAAGCATAGATTTTTCAGCATAGATTATTTCTCCAAATCAGCATATTAGAATTATCTTTTTAATGATCATGTGACACTGAAGACTTGAGTAATACCTGCTGAAAATTCAGCTTAGCTAGAAATAAATTACATTTTAAAATATATAAAAAATAAATGCAGGCTTAGTGAGCATAAGATCACAAGAATTTTAACTGTAGTGCACAATATCTCTCAATTTTTAACGTGATCTCATGAGAATACGTGTGTATTTTTACGTAAAGTGTGATTCTACCATACATACATTTACTTACGTTTTCATACACTATAAAACGTACAATACTGACGTATTGACAGCACTAAAACGTAAAATATTCACGTATTGACAGCACTATAACGTAAATCATTTACGTATCCAAGTGTGAACGTGTACCGGCTCCCATGCATTAATATTAAAAGTGGCATTAATGTTTTGTTTCTATTGCTTGCATTTTTGTTGCATTTATTACATGCATTTTCCTCAATTAATCTTCTCTGTTCATGACTTCTGCTACAAACTCATTTCGTATGATTAGATAATGCTAAAGAAGACTGCATTTTAAAACCTTAAGATGAATAACATTCCTGCAATCGTTTAACCATTGTGTAGTATTTAGCTTGTTGTATCTAGCATGCCTTAAGACGTAAAAACTTGCGTTTTCTCCTTTTCAACAACTGGCGATCATAAGATACACCAAAACACAACATAAATTCACAAAACACATCAATTTAATTAATTCGCTGTAATCTAAATCTTTGGAATCCATATGTGTGCGAGGAACAAATCCAAATTGAGCCCTTTAATATCCAGTGATCTTCATCTCCATTCTCAGTAGCGACCATAAATGTCAAATCCCACGCTTGTGATTAATTCAAATTTCAAATTCCAAAATTGCACCTTCATGAAGCGTTACAACATGATTTACGGCAGTGGCATCGAATGCTCATTGGCTCTCGCCTGCTTCGTCACAGATTGTGAGATGTCATGCCGTGTTTCAGTCGACTTGTATTTGAAATGGGAACGCTCAACTTCACGGAGAGAAGCCGGATTAAATGTTGCTAATATGTCCATATTCTACGTTTTAGCACTTTAAACGTACAAAAACATAAGTTTTGTCTCTTTGAAAGTTACGTATTAATACCTACGTATTAACAATGAGACCAGGCTGCAATTTGTGCATGCCCTGGGAATCAAACTTGGCAATCAAAACCTTGGCGTTGCAAGCTGTACTGTTTGAGCTTCAGGAAACGATTGTGAATGCTGGGTGTGGTGGGACTTTTCTCTCTGTTGCAGTACCCTGGCTGGAGCCAAATGGAAGATGGGAGCATTCGAGTGTCTGAGGTGACAGAGGACTCTCTCGGCACCTACACCTGCGTGCCTTACAATAGCCTCGGTACAATGGGACAGTCCCCTCCCGCCCCCCTGGTGCTAAAGGTAAAGAAAAACATGTCGTTTTTATTCAAGCTGCACTTTCCTCTTTGATTTGTTTTTTACATCTTGTTTATTTTATCATCCATTTGCCTCAATATAACATGGTGTTTGCTGATGGATAGGACCCACCCAAATTTCTGGTGGTTCCTGGAGGGGAGTACAGGCAGGAGGCTGGTCGAGATTTGGTCATCCCCTGTGAGGCAGAAGGAGACCCATTCCCCAATATTACATGGAGAAAGGTTTGCCACATCCTTGATGATCCTTAAGTAGAATGCTGTATCATTGTCAGCCCAACTGAACCGCTTGCTTAAACGGTTTTCTTTTATTGGAAAAGGTAGGGAAGCCCAGCAGAAGCAAGCACAACGTCCTACCAAGAGGCAGCTTACAGTTCAAATCTCTCAGCAAGGAGGACCATGGGGAGTGGGAGTGTGTCGCCTCCAATGTCGCCACGAGCATCACTGCCAGCACGCACCTCCTAGTAATCGGTAAGTGGCGTTGAGACAAATGGCGCAACCCTATGATTTACAAACACTACTTGCAATAAAGTAATTCTTCCATACAGCAATGTTTCTTCATCATACGTATTACATCATACAGACTCAACCCTGTTAATTTTTTAAAGGTGCATAATGTATTTTTTGTTTATATTTTACTGGACAACAGTTATTTTTACTCGGGTTCCCACAGTCATAAAAAGGGAATTAAATTTTTTTTTTTTTAATATATATATATAAGGACAAAGGAAAATTGGTTGAAAACTATGGGAAACCTGTTTACATTAATGTTTACCCTATTCACAGGCGTATTTCTCACCCATGTTTAATGTAAAAAGTAGGCAGGTTACTAAGTAAAAGTGAGTTGTATTCTGCTGGTCATATGACTAGAGTCTTCATTTCATGTGGAACACATAACTTTAAAGACTGCAAAGATTACATGTATTGCTATTAACATGCAAACGTACTCACTCTAATCTTATAGATTTAATTGAAGTGAGTAGCACAAAATGCTAATGTTGTCATGGTCTCTTTTTATTAGCGACCTGTGCAGCTGTAAAACAACACTGCCAGCTCAGTATTTATATTTCTGCACACTGCCCTGGAGTATCCACTGTGCTATTGGACACTGTTTGGATTTGTGTAGCTTCAGTGAAGCCGTCAGTTAAAGAAACTTTGCTGAGTGATGTCCCTGATCAGCAGCTGCTAGGCTAAACTGTAGGTTTTATCTTTGAGCTATTCAGTTAGTTCCTCTCAAAAAACTGTCTGTAAAAAAGTAGGTAGGTCTGTTCTCTGAGGGATATTATATGCTGTGAGCGGACTCAAAGAAATGTTTCAGTGTCTTGTTATAGAGGGATTTTACTTAAAGTGTCCCTACGGGTTATAACGTCTAGCTGTTAAATAAGAAATTAATGATGAATGATGCACTCTTTGTCTGTTTGTTTGTGCTAGCGCAAGTGTTTGTGTTAAGACAAGTGAGCTAATCGATCTGACCGAGGGCTTCCTACAGACAACGCTTTAGGAAAGGAATATGTGTGGCCTTGCTTTAGGTTTTGTGTATACAAGTGTGTGTTTATATCGAGTGTGACACAAGCTGTCCTCCTCCCACAGGCACAAGCCCACACGCCCCCGCCAAAGTCCACGTTTCGGTCTCGACGACCTCGGCCAACGTCTCGTGGGAATCTGGTTACGATGGCGGCTTTGAGCAGACATTCTCAGTCTGGTACGGCCATGTGTGAGTCATCCCAGCATGCTTTGCTTTCCGCTTCTTTTCCTCACTGTTTACCTGAGCTCTGCTGCTGCTGTGAGGCTGCTACATTTGGGGGCACGGTGTGGGAAGGAGCAAAACATTTCCCCCTAGGGGTAAGATGACCAGCAGGGCCCTCCGTACTTTTAATATTAATGGCAGTGCAGCTAAAATGTTAAGGTGATCATTTCGGGTAGAACATAATGGTTAGGACTTTTCGCAGTGCATATACAGGTCCTTGTCAAAAAATTAGCATATTGTGATAAATGTTCATTATTTTCCATAATGTAATGATAAAAATTAAACTTTCATATATTTTAGATTCATTGCACACCAACTGAAATATTTCAGATATTTTATTGTTTTAATACTGATGATTTTGGCATACAGTTCATGAAAATCTCAAAAAATTAGCATATTTCATCCGACCAATAAAAGAAAAGAGTTTTTAATACAAAAAAAGTCAACCTTCAAATAATTATGTTCAGTTATGCACTCAATACTTGGTCGGGAATCCTTTTGAAGAAATGACTGCTTCAATGCGGCGTGGCATGGAGGCAATCAGCCTGTGGCACTGCTGAGGTGTTATGGAGGCCCAGGATGCTTCGATAGCGGCCTTAAGCTCATCCAGAGTGTTGGGTCTTGCGTCTCTCAACTTTCTCTTCACAATATCCCACAGATTCTCTATGGGGTTCAGGTCAGGAGAGTTGGCAGGCCAATTGAGCACAGTAATACCATGGTCAGTAAACCATTTACCAGTGGTTTTGGCACTGTGAGCAGGTGCCAGGCCGTGCTGAAAAACGAAATCTTCATCTCCATAAAGCTTTTCAGCAGATGGAAGCATGAAGTGCTCCAAAATCTCCTGATAGCTAGCTGCATTGACCCTGCCCTTGATAAAACACAGTGGACCAACACCAGCAGCTGACATGGCACCCCAGACCATCACTGACTGTGGGTACTTGACACTGGACTTCAGGCATTTTGGCATTTCCTTCTCCCCAGTCTTCCTCCAGACTCTGGCACCTTGATTTCGAATGACATGCAACATTTGAGCGACAGTCCAGTGCTGCTTCTCTGTAGCCCAGGTCAGGCGCTTCTGCCGCTGTTTCTGGTTCAAAAGTGGCTTGACCTGGGGAATGCGGCACCTGTAGCCCATTTCCTGCACACCCCTGTGCACGGTGGCTCTGGATGTTTCTACTCCAGACTCAGTCCACTGCTTCCGCAGGTCCCCCAAGGTCTGGAATCGGTCCTTCTCCACAATCTTCCTCAGGGTCCGGTCACCTCTTCTCGTTGTGCAGCATTTTTTGCCACACTTTTTCCTTCCCACAGACTTCCCACTGAGGTGCCTTGATACAGCATTCTGGGAACAGCCTATTCGTTCAGAAATGCCTTTCTGTGTCTTACCCTCTCGCTTGAGGGTGTCAATGATGGCCTTCTGGATAGCAGTCAGGTCGGCAGTCTTACCCATGATTGTGGTTTTGAGTAATGAACCAGGCTGGGAGTTTTTAAAAGCCTCAGGAATCTTTTGCAGGTGTTTAGAGTTAATTAGTTGATTCAGATGATTAGGTTAATAGCTCGTTTAGAGAACCTTTTCATGATATGCTAATTTTTTGAGATTTTGGGTTTTCTTGAGCTGTATGCCAAAATCATCAGTATTAAAACAATAAAAGACCTGAAATATTTCAGTTGGTGTGCAATGAATCTAAAATATATGAAATTTTAATTTTATCATTACATTATGGAAAAATAATGAACTTTTATCACAATATGCTAATTTTTTGAGAAGGACCTGTAATGAATAAAAGGCAGTCTAGTTTGATGCAACGTCCTGTTCAAAACTTCCAAAAAAATTCTTGAACAAAGATAATCATTCCATGACTAATCTAGATCCACTGTTTTCTTTATTACCCAGTTTTTTTTTTGGTTTCCCTAACATGCTGGCCGTGTTAATCTGGCTCATAACAATAGAATTGGAATGGAATGATCAGACAGTAAAATCCCTCCACTGAGTCGTTATGAGTCGAGCTGCATGCAAACTACCTTATTAAGATAACAAGACCATTTTGGTGTTGTGTGCAGTTCGACTGCTTTTTAAACACTTCAGCACACTAAAAATAATGTTCATGTGATTTAGAAGGAACAGTCTGCTGCTGAGTTTGGCATTCCATAGCTGTAACATTGTTATGGAAGACACATTTACAGTACCTTAGGGTAAGGCTTACTATTATCATTATTGTTTATTTAATGACAGTACCCCCTCCTTCCTAAAATATAAAGACAGCTTTTTTAATGTATACATTCATATATGTAGCATATAGCTTGTCACTGTGGCAGTACCCTTAAATTACACATTTCTTTCGCCCATAAAGGGATAGTTCGCCCAAAAATGTATATTCTGTCATTAATCATTCACCCTCATGTCATTACAAACCCGTAAGACCTTTGTTCATTCAGAACACAACCAAAAATAAAGTTAAAAATAATGACTTGATTCAACAATTCCGTTCTGGCCTGTGTAAGTCTCCTACGCTGTTTACATTGTATCCCAGGCGTACGTCGCGGTGCTCACGTGAACCGCATCGGCTGCCGTAGATCTTGAGAGTGTTGCACTATTTACAACGGAAACTGCATAGGAGACTGACACAGGCTAGGATGAAATAGTTGAATAAAGTCTTTATTTTTGTTTTGCACACAAAAAGTATTCTCGCTGCTTCATAAAATTAAGGTTGAATCACTGGAGTCACATGGACTATTTTAACGATGTCTTCCCTATACCTTTCTGAGCCTTGAAAGTGTTAATTAAATAGCTGTCAATGGAGGGGCCTGAGAGCTCCCGGATGTCATTAAAAATGTCTTCATTTGTGTTCCAAAGATGAACAAAGGTCTTACAGGTTTGGAATGACATGATAAAAGTAATAAATGACAGAATTTTTATTTTTGTGTAAATTACCACTTTATAAGGTGCATATTAGTACCTTAGACGTATCAATATGTACCTTAAGGTACTACTATAAATCTTTTAGGGGTAAAAAAAAAAGAAGGTATAAATATGTCCTTTTAAAGGGTTAGTTCACCCAAAAATGAAAATACTCACCCTCAAGTCATCCTAGGTGTATATGAAATTCTTCTTTCAGACGAATAAAATCAGTGTTAATTCCAGGCTAATCCAAGCATTAGAATTGCAGTAATAGTTGTTCTGCTTTTGAAGTCCATAAAAAGTGCATCTGTCCGTCAAACAACATGCTCCACGCGGCTCTGGTGTGTTTATAAAGGCCTTCTGAAGCGAATTGATGCTTTGTGTTAGGAAAAATATCCATATTTAAAACTTTATCAGGTAAACTTTCGGCCAACCGTGAAAAATGTTGAATGTTGAAAGTGAAACTCAAGATGCGTATGTGACGTCATGACAAGGCTACCTGGTTGCGCTAGTCTTTCGATCGGCAGGGGAACTTTCAACAATGTTTCCACAAATTGAACAGGGAAGCGGTTGGCCGAAAGTTTACATGATAAAGTTTTAAATATGGATATTTTTCTTACATAAACGCATCGGTTCGTTTCAGAAGGCCTTTATAATCACCCCGGAGCCGCGTGGAGCATGTTGTTTGACGGACAGATGCACTTTTTATGGACTCCAAAAACAGAACAACTATTACTGCAATTCTAATGCTTGGATTAGCCTGGAATTTTGTAATATAACATATACACCTAGGATGAGTAAATCATGGGCTAATTTTCATTTTTGGGTGAACTATCCCTTTAAGGGTACTGCCCCAGTAACAAGCTGTTGTACCCCTAAAGTTTTTTTTTTCTGAGGGTGTATGACTTTTATTCTGTGAAACACAGAAAAGATATTCTGTGTTTGTTTTTTTCTCCCCTTACAATGGACCAGAATTGTCTTTTTTTTGTGAACTATCCTTGTAATTTGCAGGAAGCAACATGCATACTAATCCCAATAAATGACAAAACATCAAATGAAGTTATAAACAATGATGTTTAAGAACATTATAACTTTTCAGATGCTAACTAATGAACTACAGGACCAGCTGCAAATGTTTGGCAGGTGCTTTGAACCTCCAGTTTGTTCATGCATTATTTATTAAGCCCTGATTGATTCTGAACTATTATTCTGAGATATGTGATGTATGAAAAGTATTTATTAATATAAAGACTTTGTCTTGTGCCTTCTCGCAGTTCAGTGCTAAACAGTTTTTGATATTTTAACCGTATGCAGAGACCCAACAATTACAAGTAAGTATTTACTGTACCATTATTTTATACGTTTCTATTACTTACTTTGGTAAGGTGACATTCGGGTTTTAAAGAGGTTAAAGGTTGCGGTGGTACTTTTTTTTGACATGATCCATAACGGCAAACTCTCGCTTCTGGCTCAGCACGTTTGTCTCCTTCGCCTCTCTTCATCTCTCTGCCGCCCATGCCAGCGCTTCTGCATCCCTATGATTCTGCTCCTCCTTTGGCGCTGTTCTCTGTGATATTCACCCGGAATATCAGCATTCTATAGCTCTCTGTGCTTCTGCCCTTATAGAATGACACATGCTTCGCAATAACCATTGTTTGTTTGCTTCGTTGGGTACGAGCAAGAAGATCTCAATCGTTTGTCTTTAAAGCTCCTTCAAATGGCGTCTTTGCTATTTATTAATTTTAGAACATATTTCTGTAATATTACACCAGGTAACAGATGGCAGCCGTGTTTAATGGGAATGTAGCATGAACAGGTTTAGACCATTACAAGCCCTGGAGACCTTATAGAGCTATAAATAGTCATGAAATTTAGTCTCAGAGTTTAGAGACAGAGTTTAGCAAAGATTCATTAATATATATATCATACCATCCCCAAACTTTTGATTGGTAGTATTTATACATAAAACTGGTGGTGCCCAATTTATGATTTTCTGCTCAAATTATGTTTTATTCATAAATCATATTGTACATATGAGTGCTTGTGGTGAATGGAGAGGTAGCAATATACACTGTCTAACTTTAACTGAATAATCACTGAAATATATATATATATATATATATATTTTTTTTTTTCAGTCTTCTTCATCCAGAGGTTGAATAAAACACGTGCAATTATAAAAAAAAATCTGGCTTTATATTGAAAAAACTGACATGAACTTTCATCTGAATGTTCACTCATCAAGAATATTTATTTCCACATATATTGCCAAGATCAGAATTAAATTCAGTTTCAATGTTATGTTTGCTGTCTATGTTTGCTGTCATCCAAGACAGATCAAAGTCATATTTGAGGAAACTGAGTTTGTATGCACGTAGCCTTTCTTCATAGTCTGTACAGAGTACCAACTTCCACTTCCAACATCCTTCCACTAATGCAGCACTCCACATAGGCATACGCTAAAGATGAATAGAAGGCCCTCCGGAGGATAAAAGAAAGCATGTTAATCCTCACCCAAGGGCCAGGCCTCCCTCAACGCTCTGGATCCAACTTTTTCTTAGATCATCATTATCCGCTGGCCTGATTGTCCACCACAGGTACCCGAATGATCGGAGGACTGTGCCAAGAGTGACTAAAGGTGTCATTTGAAACATTGGGCAGTGTGACTCATGCTTTAAAGGTTGTGTGTGAATGGCCTTTAAAGGTGACCCACGTAAGATTAAACAACAGCTCCCGTCAACCTCGTTGACGCAAATAGTTGACGTGTTCCTGTTACGTCCTGTGCTAGGGGCTGAGCGACCGCTGAGATGCTGTGAATAACACACATCCCAAGAGCCTGTGAAGCCTATGCTATAAGGGCATGGAGGAAATGATCAATTATACTTCAGTGGAATATTATGACTCACACCAATAGGAACAATAAGACATCCGTCAGGCGTCATTCCATGCATGCCAAGAGCAGTAGTTTATCAGCAGACTGATTGTAGATGCAGTCACACTTGCAACGGATGTGTGCAATAGGGCATGATGTCACTGGCTTCTTGACTGGCTATCACCAGACCAAGCTCAATCTTTTAAGATTGAACATTGGTTTGGGGAGTCTGCTCTGTATTTTCTACTGCAAAAGAGGCGTGATAAACGGACATAACTCAAATGATTTTGTACATAATTGGATAGTCCTTCAACCAGTCAGACCAACGATCCGTCGCTTCTCTATCGTCATCATGTTAAACCTGCCAATAGCGCACAGATCCATAAGCCGGTTTTTGATTGTTCCCCGTAGATTTGTAATGGAAGAAGGATAGAAAAAAAAAAAAAGGATAGAAATCAAATCGCCTGGCAGATCGGGCTGGGTTTACCCAGTCTAACTGGCTTCTGTAGCTAAAAAACAAAACCAACACATTGTAAATATAAAAAAATCTAAATGTTAAAATAAACTTACTATTAACTAGTTGCTTATTAGCATGCATATTACTAGGATTCCTACCCAGTACCTAAACTTAACAGCTAACTTACTAAAGGCCCATTCAAGGATGATAACTATAAAGATAACAATAAATATATAGTTCTAAAACTCGTATTAAAAACGAGTAACAGTATTAAAAAAATAGCACACACCGCAGCTATAACGATGACGGCACATTTGAATCACTTTCAGAATGATTTTTTTCCAGCTGATGAACATTAAAAACATTGACAGCCAATCAGAATCCATTCTGCCATAATGAGCTTGAGCATTTAAAGTGACCGACAATCACGCACTTAGAATAAACAGAACGATATCGTCTGCTGGTGTGGATGCTATAGTTATCTTTATAGTTATCATTCTTGGTGTAAACGGCCTTAAATATTAACAAGCAGTAATTACTGAAGCATTGAAATTCATGGTTAATAACTAGTTAAAAGTAAGAGTTAGACCCTATACTTTCTATTCCACTTTTATCCACTGTTTCCTGTAAGAGATGCATGGTCCTTAAATTTCAAGCCATACGTCATTCCCAAGAGAGCCAGAAAAAGGGCTGTAGGGTGTTCAAGGCACACTGAAGATATTTTTGTAAAGATCGGCAGTTGAAAACGCGGTTGCATTCTTCAGAATTTTCTCTGGGAAATAGTGAGACAGTTTTGTATTATTAGATATCACTGAGCACTCACACTGAGCCAAACAAGCTGTCTTTTTACGCCAATCTGCAGGCAGTGCTCTCATCAGTGTTGTGAGCGACGTGATAATCATTATCCGAGCGTATGCGCATGTGTGCTTGTGCAGTGCTGAACTTTTACCATCTGTGCATGTGACTCCTCCTGCAGGGTGAAGAGGGAGCAGTTAGGACCGCATGACTGGCTGTCCATGCCTGTGCCCAGCGGGCAGCACTGGCTCCTGGTGCAAGGCCTGGAGCCCGAGACGGCCTACCAATTCAGCGTCCTGGCCCAGAACAAGCTGGGGACAGGCCCGTTCAGCGAGGTCGTCACTGTGAACACACTAGGTTGGCCACCTGTGCGATCCAACATTCAATGACAAGTTCATCTTGCCTGACAGAAGTCAATTTTATAGTAGGGATAGAAACACTACAAATGTAACAATTACAGTTGAAATTCTGACTCTTAACAATTCTAAATCCTTACTGTTTCTATTAATGATTCTTTTAGTACTTCTTAAGAAGCAACAAATTCTTGATCCTAACTATATTACACCATATTATACATTATGCACAAAAGTATTGGGACACACCTCTTCATTAGTTTCAGTCAGACCTTTCAGTCTGCATTTACAAACATTTGCGAAAAAATTGGTCATTTTGAAGAACTCAGTGAATTTAAGTGTGGTACTGTGATAGGATGCCACCTTTGCAATAAGTCAGTTTGTGAAATTTCATCCCTTCTAGATATTCTGCGGTCAACTGTAAGTGGTATTATTGGAAAGTACATGTGTTTAGGAACAGCAGCAACTCAGCCATGAAGCTGAAGACCACGCAAATTCAGAGAGCGGGGTCACTAAAAGAGTGCTGAGGCACATGGTCCGTAAAAGTCGCCAATGCTCTGCTGATTCCATAGCTGAAAAGTTCCAAACTTCCACTGGCATTAATATCAGCTCAAAAACTGTGCGGCGGGAGCTTCATTGAAATGGTTTTCCATTGCCGAGCAGCTGCATGCAAGCCTCATCATCAAGTACAATGCCAAGCAATGGATGGAGTGGTGTAAAGAACGCAACCACTGGACTCTGGAGTAGTGGAAACGTGTCTTCGGGAGTGACAAATCACGCTTTTTGTTAGTCAATCTGATGGGTGAATCGGAGTTTGGCAGATGCCAGGAAAACATGAACTATTAGCTGAATTTGTGCCAACTGTAAAGCTTTGTGGAGGAGGGATAAAGGTACAAAGCTCTTTTTCGGGGTTTGGGCTATGCCCCTTACTTCCAGTTAAGAGAAATCTTAAACATTTTGGACAATGCTATGCTTGTGGGAAAAGTTTGGGGAAGTCCCTTTTCTATTCCAGCATGACTGTGCCCAGTGCATAAAGCAAGGTCCATTTAGACCTTTTTGCCATTTCATCCATGCTCTATTGCATGAATGGGCAAAAATTCCCACAGAAAACTCCTTCCCAGAAGCTGTTATAGCTGCAAAGGTCGGGCCAACTCCATATCAATGTCTCTGTATTTAGAATGCAATTGTTACAAACTAGTGTAGATCAAAACTCACAAAGCAGAACAGGAACTTTAATAAACAAATCTCTTAGGGAACACTCAAAATTCACCAGTATACACGAACAATGACCGACCGACACTGAGGGAGAACTAAAGACTAAATACACAGGGCAAACAAGGTGATGACTAGACTAATTAATCAGACACAGCTGAGACAAATGAAATGGTGGGAAAATGAACAAAGGAACATGTGACAGAATCAAAAACACAACAGAAGCCAGACAGATTTGTCCTTAAAGTGGTCAGGTGTCCAAATACTTTTGTCCATAAAGTGTATTTTGTTTATTCCAGAGATGCACACATATTATGATTCTGGCTGATACAGATAAGCTGATAATGTTAAATGTTAATGTCAACAATGGATACATGATATTTTGTCTAAATTGGAAAGAAAAAACACAAAAAACTGAAATTCAGTCATTTTAAAATGCTACAAGTGAATTTCTTTAATCTTTATTGTCTCCCTTAGGAGAAATTTGTCTTGGGCCATCGAGAGAGCAAGACAACACACATACCATCAATTTACAACAGTTACAGTCCACCATATAGTTAAACTTGTATACAAACCAAAACAAAACATTACATAACATTTCTAAATGTCACACATTAGTCATTGCACAATTTCAATATTTCACTATATACCTTCACACCTTCTCCCACACACACCTATCATTACTTATTGTTCAATAATTTAATTGATAGAAGAACTAAAGAGAATGTATACCTATTCAACTTACAGGTTGGTACCCTCTACCTCCTGCCAGAGGGCATCAGCTCATACTCTTTGTGAAGAATATGGCTTAAATCACCCTGCTTTTTTACAGTCCTCTGTAGGCATTGTAAATTGTAATGTAATTATTAAATTATTAGCATTTTTAAAGATTAACTTGAACTGGTAATTTGGGGAGATAAAATCCTTTATTTATAATGCATTACAAAAGTATTTTAATTCATAATTATGCCTTAATGCCCCTTATAATGCATTGTATGGTCTTATGAATAATTGTAACCACAGTTATAATACATTATTATAATTATGTTACGCCTTTACAAAGCATAATGCATTAAATCACATCATGACAAACAGATGTAACAAGGAATATTATAATGCTTTTTAACTTTGGTTACAGTTATTTATGAAAACATATAATGCATTAACATTATGAATACCTTTATAATGCATAATGCAAATTCAACTAGAAAAAAAATTCTAATACTAGCTACTAATACGAAAAATACTAGCAAATGTATTGCTTATATATTCACTATCGTTTGACGGTTAGGGCCAGCAGATTCAGCAAAGATGCATCAAATTGACCAAAAGTGACATTAAAGGGGTACTTCAGCGCTGGGAAGATGAATCTGTATTTAAACTGGGTAATTAATGTAGTAGAAATGAGAAATTATTTTTGAATTTGGTGCCTTCTAGACTGAGAAAACACAGAAAATGTATTTTTGTCTCATGGGGATGAAAGACAACAATTCCCAGAATACACTTCGCTGCCCTGGCACGGCTACTGGATTACTGGATCACTTGCCCACCGCGTTCATTTTCATAAAATCAGTTCAGTTAGAGACACTACAATTAAAAACTGAACTTGTCTGTTTAACATAATGTGAGTGAGCCTGAGTGTCACGGCCGTCACGGCACAAACGCAGCAGGAGTCGGATTACATTCATCACATGAGCTGAGGTAACAGCGGGATTTGCGGCCGCATACATTCACAGCGCGTGATCAGTCTGGCACATTTTGGAAGCTTAACTTTCATAGGAAGTTCATTTGAAACACTCACTTTGCTCTCCACGGCTCCGTTTACATGAATCCCCGCAGCTCCCCGAGCCAAGTGCTGTGAGTGCGATGTTGAAAACATGTGGAAATAGCGCCTCCTGCTGGCTGTAGTCTTTAGCCTCTGGACAAAAACTCCTCAGATCGGAGGAATTTTTCCAGAAATAAAATACATAATTCTCTCGTCTCAGGGTCATATGAGGGGGGAAAGTACGATAATTTGAATTGGGTTTCTACTGATACAAAGCTTAATGCTAATCGCTGAAGTAACCCTTTAAATACATTTATAATGTTACAAATATTTATTTTCAACATAAATGCTGGGGTTTTTCTATTCATCATAGAATCCTGAAAAAAGTATCATTGTTTCCACAAGAATATTAAGCAGCACAACAGTTTTCAACTTTAATAATAAGAAGGAATATTTCTTGAGCATCATATCTGCATATTATGATGATACAGTCTTTTGCTTTCTTCCCTCTAGTATTTCCTATAAGTACCCCAGAACCACTGGTGCTGCTTACCCCACCACGGTGCCTCACAGCCAACCGGACACAGCAGGGAGTCCTACTCACATGGATCCCTCCAGCCAATCACACGTCGCCAATTGATCACTACATCATGGAGTTCCGCCTCGGGGAAAGGTGGGATGTTCTTGATGATGCAATCCCTGCTGGAGAGACAGAGCTCTTGGCTAGAGACCTGCTTCAGGTATGTCTGTGATCACTATTTTAAAAGTTTGACACAAAGCTTGTTTGAGCTTTTTGCAGCATTTGGGAATAAACTATAACTATAAACCAGTATAGTTTGTGCTTTATAAATACAGTGCTTTAACCCTAAGATGATAAATCACACAACAATTGAAATTTCATAATCAATTTCAAATCATATAGTCACAGTCATGCTGTTCGAAACAGAACTCTTATGGACATTTGAAAGCCGTGCCAATTTGATATATATCAAGGTTTTCTCTCAGTATTGAAAAGTTCAGAAACTTTGTTTTATTTTTGCATATTTGTCACATTTGTATGCAAGTTTATTCTCACACTCCTTACAATGTTTCAATCTACTTCCACCGAACCTTCAATGGACTGATTTTTCTAGCAATCTCAGGTAAAACATCTTTTTAAAGGACACATGCTGTAAATGTTTCTGCATTGTTTTACAGGAGGCCTGGTATGAGTTCAGAGTGATAGCCGTTATGGAGGACCTTGTCAGTGAGCCCAGTAATGTAGTGGGAGTCTCTAGCACAGGTCAGTACCCATACTGAGGATTTTTGGAATCTATATGTATTTTGAATCTGTACTGTGAGATTTTACTGCACATGAAATCATGTTGTACTCATTTTTATGTAGGCCCACACAAACATTAAAGAGCACCTATTATGGCTTTTAAAATGTTCCAAATATTGTTTTAGAAGTCCCCAACAACAGTTTTGCATGCATGCAATGACAAAAGCCTTTAGTTTTCTTATAATATACATTTATTTTTACCTGTTTTGACAGCGATTCTCAAATGATTAGTTTAGTGATTCACTTTTCAAAACCCCACCTTTACGTGACGCTGATCTGCAGTGATTGGTCCGATGACCCAGTCAGTTGTGATTGGTATAGTCTGTGCAGATATTTTCGGAAACGGAACACCCATCACCACAAGTTTAAATGCGTTTGAAGTGTATGAACAAACATGGCATCAATTTTACCCTATCAATTCGAGCCTGAATATGAAGGGTAAACATCTGGAGATGCGAATGATCAACAAACTCAATCGCAAACACCACGACTGGAGCAGGATATTTCTCAATGGTAAGCATCAATGTAACGTTAGTTGTCACTTCAGGCCAATGGAGCGTTAACTCGATGCATAAACATAACGTTTTTACCAACAAATAAATAAAAATGCAGTTACGTTACTATGAGGTATGACTCTATTCTTAAAGAAAACTCCGAAAACAACAACAAACAATTCGCATATCTCAATGCAATTGTCATTGAAGACCTAGAAGCTAAACGGTGCTTACACAACAAATCAAACAATTACTAAGCATGCTACATAAAACATAAAAGCAACAATTATTAATAACACTTACAGTTTGTGATACGGAGGAGGAAGCTGATGCAAATACACTTGGAACTGAACCTTCCTTCAAAATCAGCCGGCTCGCGAATCCAAGTTTAATTGCATTTAATTTGGTAAAGCAATCGTCTTCAAGGCTCGGACTATGCTCCTGTGGTACAGTTGTATATATGAATTGTAGCCACTTAGTCTTCAAATGCTCAGATGAAAAAAGTTTGCTTTTGAGTCGCACTTGAGAACACAGCGTCTCGTTGCCATGATGTTTTCTAGTGTTCACTGGCGTGCGCAATAAGTGGCCGTATCGTATTCAAATAACTTGACAAGTTGATGTCATCTAGTCAGAGAAAAAGCTTCGGTCTTCTAACGATTCATAAAAATGACTCAGAGTCAACTCTTACTTTTGAAAGACAATAACTTTATATACGGTGCACTGTCATATTTCAAACTTTGCAGGATGTTTTTGTTCACTTAGATCTATGTTACACACTACATGAAAGGTAAATTTCAAAATTCCATGATAGGTGCTCTTTAAGGGAACGTGTTGACTTTGAATTAGTGGTGATCTGATGAGACTCTGCTGCCATCTGATGGATGTAAAGTGAGTTTGTTTCACTAATGTTCTTTTTGTTTGAATATAGTCAGACAAAAGCACATTATTTTTGATCAAAAATACATACAGTAAAACTGTAATATTGTGAAATATTATTACTATTTAAAATAACTTTTTCATATATATTTAAAAATGTAATTTATTCCTGTAATGGCAAGTCTTCAGAGTCACATGATCCTTCAGAAATCATTGCTGATTTTGTGCTCAAGAAACATGTCTTATTATTATAATCAATGTGGAAAACAGTTGTGCTGCTTTATATATTTTCAGGATTCTTTTATGAATAGAAAGTTCAAAGAACAGCATTTACTGTTCAGTTTAATGAATCCTTGCTTAAACAGTAGTGCAAGCCTATTTTTTGTTGTTGTTGTTTACATTATTGGTGTATTTTATTATATTTTGTTCTGTTGACAGTCCTTGTTCTGTAACCACATTCTAGTTTGATTTCACTAAATAGATTGTTTAATGGACAGCAGTCAGAATTCAATCACTACTTGAAGTCAAAATAAGTGTGAGGCTGCTCAGTCTTTGTTTTCGGTTCTCAAAGCATCCCACTGTGATTTGAAATGTATTTTGAATGTCTTAATGAATTAAGATAGCTGGCTATTTCATTCTGTCTTTCTAATCTTCTCTCCTATTAACTAAATCATTCAAAATGAGCTGCATGGTTTATTGTTAAAACAGCCCGTCTTAGGCAACTGAGAGTGTGTGTGTGTGTGTGTGTGTGTGTGTGTGTGTGTGTGTGTGTGTGTGTGTGTGTGTGTGTCTTTCAGACTACTTCCCGCCGCCTGAGGTGCCAGACGAGGGGCTGGCGCGGCCGGTGGTGGCAGGCATTGTGGCCACCATCTGTTTCCTGGCAGCAGCCATCCTCTTCAGCACGCTAGCAGCCTGCTTCGTCAACAAACAGAGACGGCGTAAGCTCAAGAGGAGACGAGGTCAGTGGTACCCTTACGGCCAGAATGTCTCTTTCTCATCCAACCCCCATGCACTTCACATCTTACCCTACTGACAGACTTAAAGGATTAGTTCACTTTAAAATGAATATTTTACTCACCCCCATCTCATCCAAGATGGTCATGTCTTTCTTTCTTCAGTCGAAAAGAAAATACATTTTTTGAGGAAAACATTCCAGGATTTTTCTCCACACCATTGACTTCCATGACAAGTCAATGGTAAAAATAAATGCTGAAGGTCGGAATCAATGCAGTTTGATAGCACTTTGAAGGGCTTCAGAGGCTCTGCGCAATCCCAGACGAGGAATAGGGTCTTATCTAGTTTTCGACATGATTGCGCAATCACTGGAGAACGCAGAGTAGCGCAAGATGAGGAATTTAGGTTACAAAGTATATTCATTTTTATTTTTTATTTTTTAAATTACTGATCGTTTCACTAGATAAGACCCTATTCCTCTTCTGGGATCACTCAAGAATTACTTAAGTGTTACCTAGTCACTATGCAGGAACTACTAGTGACCTGGACTATTATTTTTTAATAATGGTCCAGCTCACTGGATTGTCCTTCTTTACTCTGAATAAAGTCATACAATGCATGCTAATTACTTAAAGTACCTATTCACTTTTCAAGGACTACTACAGTTCTGGACCATTATTTTAAAATAATAGTCCAAGTCACTAGTAGTTCCTGCATAGTGACTAGGTAACGCTTGAGTTATTAGTGAAGCATTTTATGACCTTATTCAGAGTAAAAAAGATGATTGATTATGTCTCAGACACACAATAATGTTCTTTATAATTTGTCAGTTAGTAAAAAGTTATTAATGAGGCTAATCTCATTCAGTAATTATTGATTACTCAAGGAACTATCTCCTAAATTATATATTACTTACTGATTAGTTAAGCATGTTTCTATATTAGTTAATAGTAGTAGCTGTAGTGTTAATGTAGAACTACCATAGACTGGACTGTAAAAAAATATGGACGTAGTGTCTGTTAGGTCACCCATAGGATTCTGAAGAGCAGTTTTGAAGTGTAAAATAGGGACGAGCTGGCCTTTGCCATCTTAGCAGCGTGTCATCGTGTGTCACTCCCGGATAACAGAAAATGGGCAAAGAGGCGGGACGTGGGCGGAGCTGAGGTGACGCGATGACTAACAGACAGCAGATTAATGGCTACCCACCTGCCACTCAAAGTGGCCATGCCCTTAATTATGCAGAACTTTAAGGCTTTATAGAATGTAAACGAATGAGTTATAAAAAAATTCACCCCCCTCACCGTTGTCATGAAGGGCAAAATTAGCCATTTAGACCAAAACTAGAATTTGTACCCTTTCTGTAAACATGTTTTTCTGCTGTAAAATTGGGCATTTTAACATAAGACATTCTCAATAAGATTAGGCTCCCTTCTGGAGCCAGTCGATGAACTGCAGTTTAAGTCACTTCAAGAGAGACCACAGGAGGTTGCTTCTTGAGTACTACTCATTAGTCCTGCATTACTTTCTACATTTGGTAGTTACCTATTAATGACGGACTATTATTCTAAAGTGTTACCACTTAAGACTTTGATGTAATTCAATAACACTGGGAGATTTTGTTTTGTCTAAAGCATTTCTGGATAAAAACTGAAAAACATTTAATTTATTTAACATCCAAGACATCCCCACTATCTTGTTCTCTTACAGTATGAAGAGATTTAAAGAACAGGTAATTGCCTCTGTCGCACAAATAATGCAGCAGAACTCCCAACAAGCTCTCAGGAAATTCGTGTAAAATCTCTAACTGCTTTCTTTCTCTCTGGTTTTCTCGTTGACAGATCCCCCTCTGTCTATAACACACTGCAGAAAGAGCGTGGAGACTCCGTAAGTAACGTCCTCCTTCTCCACTCGTACCTCAGTTCATTCAGAACGACAGTGGAGTGTGCTTCATAAATCAAGGCATCCAAAAGGCACGCCCTCTCGCTTAAAGATCCTATTAGAAGACACATTAATTTCTCCTCAGTGATAGGACGGTAATTCATGGCTGTAATGTGTGCATAGATTGGATGGCCTAAGTTCATTTCTTAATTTTTCCATTAGTCTGGAATGCTAAATAGTTCTCTCATGCGTTTGCCTTAATTTGCACTTTAGATCAATGGTTCTCAACCTTTTAGACTCCATTGTCCAACAAAAATTTAGTTGTTTGTGATTCACTGGATAATGATTAAGACTAAGGATTTCTACCCTATATATGTTTTTTTTTTGGTCTTGGCAAAACTTGGTATATATTTATTATAAAATGCCCATGGAGTTTTAAAGGTGCAGTGTGTAATATTTATGAGGATCTATTGACAGAAATGCAATATAATATACAACTATGTTTTCAGTGATGTATAAACCTTACAAAATAAACCGTTATATTTGTATTATCTTAAAATTAGCCATTTCTATCTACATACACCGCGGGCCCCCTTACAGTGAAATCGACATTTTGCGCAGTCATGTTTCTACAGTAGCCCTAAACGGACAAATTGCTCTACAGAGCGCTAGTCACTCTCTGCTCTCTCCGACGACGACATTTTTGTCCTGTGTCGGCCACAGTAGCTTCTCTATGTGCTTCGAAAGGGAGGGGTGAGCGGTGGGTGGTTGCAATTCACAACCTCACCGCTAGATGCCGGTAAAATTTATACACTGCACCTTTAAGATTTTATTACATGACTTTTCCAGGTCTAGAAATCACATTTTTAAAAATAATTCTACCTCATATACCTCATACAAAAAGATGCTAACTATGTTTAATCGACTTTTGTCAAATGTTTTAAACAAAATATTTGAGGTTTAAAATAACGTAACTCAATACAGTGATTACAAAGAAACTATCCAAAGTTAGCCTACACACAATGCAATATGTATGTACACAAAGTATATATCTTAAAAGCTGTTTGTCAAAGTGCAAAATTGCAGCAAATGTAACATTATTGCAAGAACAAAATGCGTGCAATTTAAATTGGATTTACAGGAGTCAAAATGTATGTTAAACCCAAAGCACATGCAGTAATGGAGCTTGAAGCATTTACTGTGAACAGAGCAGCTCTGAGATTCGCTCTGAAGTCTTCGACGCAGACTGCATTTTGTGTTTGGTTTGCATAGATTACATACTTTAAACTTTGCTAGTTGATTCTTGTGAACTATAAACCCACCCGTTTTTTACGTAATCATCAGACAATTTTTTAGGCTGTGTCCAAAATCGCCCCCTATACCCTTAAATAGGGCTCTATTCCCCACATGCACCGCAATAATGAGTACAACTGGTGTATGCTAAGCATCCATCCATTTTCGAAACCGCATGGTCCAATGTTGTAACAGCGTAATATTATAAAGGTATAAATTCTGTTTTAATTGATTATTGACTTGTTTAATTAAGGTTTATATAGTTTCCATGACAGAGTTCAAGATAAATCTTTTCATCTTACTACTGGAGCTGCCAGTTTGCTAAGTTTTTAAAAAAATATTAAAAACCAAACTATGCAAAAGCTGCAGCCCTTCTGGCACATTCACAATTCACTCACTCGTTTTTTCAAGTGAACTATATTAGTGGACTAATGTAGGGAATAGTGAATGTGGGCAAATTCGGACACAGTGAACCGTAAAGCTGCAAGAGGCGTGATTTAAAGCATTTTTATTTTGTGATCTAGTAAGAAGACACTGCATTTCTTTAATACATTTCAGGTTTGTCAAAGCACAAAATGGAATGTAGCCTTTTGTCATGCTACACCGCTGCTTGCTGGAAAAAGTAGTTGGCTACTGGAAAAGCTACACTGTTTGAAAAAAGAATCTAAAGAAACTTTAGCTTGGCAAAGCCGTGTTTGACAGCTTATGACAGCCACAGTCTAATAGATTCCCTTTTTAGATTTAATATGAAATTGTTACTAAAGCAAAACAGTGAACATAATCATGCTGAGGATGTGTAGTTTGAAAAGTGTGTAAGTTATGTTGGTGCATGACGCCACCGGTGTCATCTCTTCTACTCGTCATTGCTGTTTTTAATGCCAAATCTGTCTAACCGTTTCTCCGTCTGATCTCTTCCATATCTCTTTAAAATTGCATTCTGTGTAGAATTCAAATAGGTCTGATACAGTTTGTGGTCTGCGCTGACTTGCGCATATGATCCGCTCTGTGCTATCATGTCTCTGGACTGGAGCAGTTTCATGACACTACAATGTGAAACCAGACTTAATTTGCCCCACCAGAAAGCATATGTGCACTGTCTGAATCGTTCCCTATCCCCTATATAGTGGACTATGTGCCATTCACCATATAAAAAAAAATGTAATTGTGTGAACAAGTGACCGATTTCAGCCACAGCTTCAGCATCTATTTATAATGTAGGGGGCGGGACTCTTTAGATTCTAGAGAGCATTTGATTGGACAGAAAATCTGATGAGAAACTGAAGTGCAGCGTGATGTCATCAAAATCATTGATCCATATTGGACGAAAGTGAGAGACTAAGTTTCGAATCTTCTAGCATTTTTTGCCATTGTTTTGGAGCACACTAGCTTATAGATAACCTTAAGGGTAAATATATTCATATAAGCCAAAAAACGTACATTTAGATTTTTTTATGGGGACTTTAAATTAGTAGCATCACTACTTGTAGTCAGCTACTCCCCAAAACAGTTTTTAGCTTTTTATAATGCTTGTTTTGTCTTATTATAAAACCTTTTATGTCATCTTAAGGCCCTCTTGGAAGGCCCTTTACTGAGGCCTCGTAATAGGTCCTGGCCTATTGTTGCCTTATAAGAATTTTATAATCCATTATATTTCCTTATATTGATTAACATTATATTTAATAGGCTTCAAAATTCAAAATATGTTGGACGTGTTACATGCAAAGGGAATTTACATATACAGGTCCTTCTTAAAAAATGTGCATATTGTGATAAAAGTTCATTATTTTCCATAATGTAATGATAAAAATTAAAATTTCATATATTTTAGATTAATTGCACACCAACTGAAACATTTCAGGTCTTTTATTGTTTTAATACTGATGATTTTGGCATACAGCTCATGAAAAATCTCAAAAACTTAGCATATCATAAAAAGGTTCTCTAAACAAGCTATTAACCTAATCATCTGAATCAACTAATTAACTCTAAACACCTGCAAACGATTCCTAAAGCTTTTAAAAACTCTCAGCATGGTTCATTGCTCAAAACCGCAATCATGGGTAAGACTGCCGACCTGACTGCTGTCTAGAAGGACATCATTGACACCCTCAAGCGAGAGGGTAAGACACAGAAAGAAATTTCTGAACGAATAGGCTGTTCCCAGAGTGCTCTATCAAGGCACCTCAGGAAAAAGTGTGGCAAAAAACGCTGCACAACGAGAAGAAGTGACCAGACCCTGAGGAAGATTGTGGAGAAGGACCGATTCCAGACCTCGGGGGACCTGCGGAAGCAGTGGACTGAGTCTGGAGTAGAAACATCCAGAGCCACGGTGCACAGGCGTGTGCAGGAAATGGGCTACAGGTGCCGCATTCCCCTGGTCAAGCCACTTTTGAACCAGAAACAGTGGCAGAAGCGCCTGACCTGAGCTACAGAGAAGCAGCACTGGACTGTCGCTCAAATTTTGCATGTCATTCGGAAATCACGGTGCCAGAGTCTGGAGGAAGACTGGGGAGAAGGAAATGTCAAAATGCCTGAAGTCCAGTGTCAAGTACCCACAGTCAGTGATGGTCTGGGGTGCCATGTCAGCTGCTGGTGTTGGTCCACTGCGTTTTATCAAGGGCAGGGTCAATGCAGCTAGCTATCAGGAGATTTTGGAGCACTTCATGCTTCCATCTGCTGAAAAGCTTTACGGAGATGAATATTTCGTTTTTCAGCACGACCTGGCACCTGCTCACAGTGCCAAAACCACTGGTAAATGGTTTACTGACCATGGTATTACTGTGCTCAATTGGCCTGCCAACTCTCCTGACCTGAACCCCATAGAGAATCTGTGGGATATTGTGAAGAGAAAGTTGAGAGACGCAAGACCCAACACTCTGGATGAGCTTAAGGCCGCTATCGAAGCATCCTGGGCCTCCATAACACCTCAGCAGTGCCACAGGCTGATTGCCTCCATGCCACGCCGCATTGAAGCAGTCATTTCTGCAAAAGGATTCCCGACCAAGTATTGAGTGCATAACTGAACATAATTATTTGAAGGTTGACTTTTTTTGTATTAAAAACACTTTTATTTTATTGGTCGGATGAAATATGCTAATTTTTTGAGATAGGAATTTTGGGTTTTCATGAGCTGTATGCCAAAATCATCAGTATTAAAACAATAAAAGACTTGAAATATTTCAGTTGGTGTGCAATGAATCTAAAATATATGAAAGTTAAATTTTTATCATTAAATTAACTTTTATCACAAAATGCAGGGGATCCCAAAAATGTATCCCAAAAAATTATCATGGGTAAATGAATGAAAATAGTCCTTTTTTATTGATTATGAGATAAGCAGGAACAGGAAAAAATTTGGTGAGAAAAATGGGGGTGGAATCAGGAAACGGGTGAATTCAAATGTGGGAGTCGTAACATAAATGCCACTGTCTCTGAAACTTTACTCTGTGTTCTTTGGTGCCTTGCATGCATTCATTAATGCAATACAATGTTTTTTTTTTCTGTAGCTGTTTTTGTGTTTTATGGCTTTTAATGAGCCATTTGAGACAAATGTTTTGCAGTGAGATTGAGACAATACTTTGTTTATATATTTCTGCTTGATGTTTGTGTTGTTTTTCATGGTTTTGATGACACTTACTACACCAGAAAAGAAAGTAGGATTGGTTTCAGGTTTATCCTCATAGCAGAACGCTTTCTACAGAAACACAGAGTAAGAGGGATTAAAAGTGACCCTGCTGCTTTTGAGTTCCCATGGGAACAATCAGCCACTGAAAAGAGATAGAACAACATGCTCCAGTACAAGCTCTGTAAATGATATACATTTGTGCAACATGTGATTTAAATTATAGGTGTGTTAAAAGTGATTAAAAAAATAATAATAATTTGTTTACTGTAATCCAAGCACACAGACTATCTATTGTGTGAAGAAGTGTCCTCTCTTATCAAAAGCCTTCAAGGGATAGTTCACCCAAAATGGATACTGTATGTGCATATATAAATTGCTCAAATAGGATCTGAGAGCTATGGCAGAGGATACATTTTTTAGTGAACATGAACATAAAAGGGCTTATAAGCGCATGAATATTTAATGAGGTAAGCATTGAGGCTTGTTTGATTAGTTAAACATCAAGCTGGGTTTCATAAGCCACCATTAAAAATGGCGCTTACCGCTTTTCAAAATTACAAGTGCTTAACCCAATGTCAAATCCTGCCTTTAAAATCATGATAATCCAGAGTTAATGTAGTATGAAAAGCTGAATTTCCATTTTTGGGTGAACTCTTTTATAAGTTTGGCTGATCCCTTTAATAACAATAATACCTCTGGACCCATTACCATGGTAAATGTGCATGCTGTGTTGTTTCTGCTTTTAAGAATGTCTCTTCCCATGCTTTCATATTTTTATTTTGCATTTACCATGGTATATTAACAAGCTGCTGAAGAACAGGGAGATCCATCTCTCCGGTATTTTTATTTCACTGCAACAAATGTATCTTTTCTTAACCTACATTTTACATTAACTCTGTTGTTGTTTGTTTCTTTCTTCCCAGTGCTAATAACATTGGACATCGGTGACTAGGATTTTCTTATTTATATTTTCAATAGTTACATAGTATTTGTTTATATTATTTCTTCATAATCTGTTTTACTTGATACATTATCTGATGTCCTCAAATGCTTCAGATACGCAAACAACGAGTTTTAAATGAATAGAGAGCATATAACGGTGCTCCTCTGTGATCATACATTTATAGCAGTGATATCTCAGATTTTACATTTAGCTATATGATCCTCCTACATACATATTTCAATACGCTTAAGATAATGGGATTAGCACTGATATGTTGTCAGTCATAACCTCCATAGTGGTGCCATTTGAAAACATGCTGCTATTGCTGTTCACTTTATTTCATTTCATGCTGGGATATAAATATATCCATTTGTGGTAGTGCTTAAGTATATTTATTTTTCAAAGATGCTTTTAGTTACATAACACCTGTGTATCTACAGTATTGTTATGGCATCAAGTATAAATTCCTTTTTCACTAAATATATTTTGAGTTATTGTACCTCTTTTTAAATAGGCTTGAGCTTTGCAAAATTATACAGTGGGGGCACAGATTTGGCATTATATTGAACACGTGAAAGATATATATATACACACACACACTCACCTAAAAGATTATTAGGAACACCTGTTCAATTTCTCATTAATGCAATTATCTAATCAACCAATCACATGGCAGTTGCTTCAATGCATTTAGGGGTGTGGTCCTGGTCAAGACAATCTCCTGAACTCCAAACTGAATGTCAGAATGGGAAAGAAAGGTGATTTTAAGCAACTTTTAGCGTGGCATGGTTGTTGGTGCCAGACGGGCCGGTCTGAGTATTTCACAATCTGCTCAGTTTCTGGGATTTTCACGCACAACCATTTCTAGGGTTTACAAAGAAAAACATCCAGTATGCGGCAGTCCTGTGGGCGAAAATGCCTTGTTGATGCTAGAGGTCAGAGGAGAATGGGCCGACTGATTCAAGCTGATAGAAGAGCAACTTTGACTGAAATAACCACTCGTTACAACCGAGGTATGCAGCAAAGCATTTGTGAAGCCACAACACGCACAACCTTGAGGCGGATGGGCTACAACAGCAGAAGACTCCACCGGGTACCACTCATCTCCACTACAAATAGGGAAAAGAGGCTACAATTTGCACGAGCTCACCAAAATTGGTCAGTTGAAGACTGGAAAAATGTTGCCTGGTCTGATGAGTCTCGATTTCTGTTGAGACATTCAGATGGTAGAGTCAGAATTTGGCGTAAACAGAATGAGAACATGGATAATGCCTTGTTACCACTGTGCAGGCTGGTGGTGGTAGTGGAGTAATGGTGTGGGGGATGTTTTCTTGGCACACTTTAGGCCCCTTAGTGCCAATTGGGCATCGTCTAAATGCCACGGCCTACCTGAGCATTGTTTCTGACCATGTCCATCCCTTTATGACCACCAGGTACCCATCCTCTGATGGCTAATTCCAGCAGGATAATGCACCATGTCACAAAGCTTGAATCATTTCAAATTGGTTTCTTGAACATGACAATGAGTTCACTGTACTAAAATTGCCCCCACAGTCACCAGATCTCAACCCAATAGAGCATCTTTTGGATGAGGTGGAAATGGAGCTTTGTGCCCTGGATGTGCCTCCAACAAATCTCCATCAACTGCAAGATGCTATCCTATCAATATGGGCCAACATTTCTAAAGAATGCTTTCAGCACCTTGTTGAATCAATGCCACGTAGAATTAAGGCAGTTCTGAAGGCGAAAGGGGGTCAAACACAGTATTAGTATGGTGTTCCTAATAATCCTTTTGGTGAGTATATGTATATATGTGTGTATATGTGTATATATATATATATATATATATATATATATATATATATATATATATATATATATATATATATTGCACACATATATTGTGTAAACACAAACTTTTATTTTGGATGTAATTAATTGATTTTGCCCAACACTAATAGATATATTTTTTATTATTATAATGTTGTTGTTTTTGTTTTGTTTTTTATGCAACCTGAGGCAGTAAGTCTCATATCTTTGCATTCCACTGTAAATCAGCTGCTTTTGCCAAGAATCTCAAATATCTACTTGTATATCAAAACAAGAAGACTGCATGGATCTAAGCTGGCCTTAACATCCCAGCATGCATACGCCTCTTAAAATATGTGAAAGATGATTAACAGTGTCATTTAATAAATGAACAGTCCAGTGCCCACAGTCATTATCATTTCTTATGTCCTGAAGCTCTGCCTTCCTCTTTCCTTCACTTCTATCTCTCCATGTCACTGTTTCTTTTCTTGTATGGAAAGCAGCTTCGTTGATGGCCAACATGACCCCTCCCCTCCCCGTCCCTCCCGTCTCTATTGTGTTTCCTGCCACAGGAGTCCTCTTACCCCTCTACCTGGCATAGAACCCTTCTGGGAAGGCCAGGAAAGGAGCAGCTACAGGCCTCCACCTTCCAGTCCTCTGTGAGTGCCTGCACCTTGTTCAGCAGTGTGCACTGCCTTATGTCGCATGCGTCCCATGTGCGCTGCTGGGCACGGTTGTTTTGGCAGGCTGTGAACCCATGCGCTATACACATAGGAGACCCACAAAACTTGCCTTCTGGCACTCTGCCCGACTCACACATTTACGGTTAGCCCTGTGAAATTAAAGGCGCTTTCTGGGTCTTTTATTTTTTTTTCTTCAACTTAATTTCTGTTTTAGTGTGTATAATGTTTGTATAAATGCATTTACATTAATACACTTATAATGGAAGCCTAGCAGCCAGGTGTGCCAAATTGAGTCTCAAATCAGAAATATAAAGCTTTGTGTTATTTTAAACATTAATGCTCAAGAAAATGTTTGTTGTTTACATTTAAAATCATTATTTTGAGTTGGAACTTGTTCTCTAGGATATGAAATAACCACTAATAGCATAATAGCATAGCTTAACTAATGTAAAAATACTAGGTAGGCTATAGTTACATTACATCACTTCCATTACAATTCTATCACACAGTCACATGTACTGTATAATTATTTGTGTATATATTCTATATTGCAAATCTGGCTGTGCAATTGTTTATATCATTGTAAAATGTAACTTAATGTCACTTAGCTCTTAAAATGAAGTTGGATATAGAATCCGCATATACAGTATACTTGTGTAGGGCGATACTATAGCATATCTCAACTGCTTGATTGCTTCTATTGTGGCAAAATGTAAACTATATTACCGCCCAACTTTAATCTGCTAAATGCAACTATAGGCCTTGATTACAACTGGTATTAAGATGCATTTTGGTCGATCGGATCCAAAGTCCCATATGCTAAATTCTTGCATTTGAGTGATTATTGTCAAGTAGGGGTCAATTAATGCGTGAATTTTTTTTTCTCCTTTCCAACAAAAAAAGTATTTTGTGTCTTATTTGAGTGGATGGACCAGGCCACCCTTATGTACCCTGGCCACTGAGTTTGAACGCATTCGACCACATGAGCGTCTACGCCAGGGGTCTCCAAATTCTGCCACGTATAAATTTGCTTATTTACTTGAATTGAAATAATCACTATCATTGATAATAATATGATGAAGTGTGAAAAAGTGTTTTTTTTTTTGTTTGTTTTTTTGATAACCAGTTGACCTCTGTGTAACTTTCTGCTTTTGAGTTTTAGCAGTGGCCCTCCAGGACCAAGTTTGGAGACCCCTGGTCTACACCGTTAAAGCAATCCTGTCAAATTAATTTTCGACCACCATTTTCTGGAAGTTGTCGAAAGTGGACAAGCTCTTAGGCCTCGTTTACTCCTGTATTCAGCATAATCCACTTGTGATATGATTTACAAAAACGCTCCTTAATACCAGGTGTAGACAGAGCCCAAAGTCATGAAAATATTTATATAGAATTAACATTATCATGAAACATCATGATTTGTTGTAAAGCTGCATTGTAACAATGCGTATTCTGAAAAATGGAGAAAAAAGTTTCATATATGCTCTATAGCAGGGGTGGCAAACTCCGGTCCTGGAGAGCCAAGTCCTGCAGAGTTTTGCTTCAACCCTAATCAAACACACCTGAGCAAGCTAACAGAGGTCTGAAGGGTTACAAGAAAGCTGCAGGCAGGTGAGTTTCATCAGGATAGGAGCTGAACTTTGCATGTCTGAGGCTCTCCAGGACCGGAGTTTGCCACCCTTGCTCTATAGAAATATTACACTTTGGGCACACCTATAAAACTTTGTCCTGAGCTCTGTGAATTTTAACCAACAACCCTTTTACATTTAGTCACAATGCAAACCGCAAATGCAAAGGCTTCCATTATGTGTATTAACCTGTTCTATTTATAAAATGAGGGATTCAAACATGTTTGATAGTACCAAACATGCAGTCTTGATAGATTTTAGGTTGAAACAACCTGGAGTGTACCTTTCATTTGATTAAAGCATCGATTTTATTGTGTCCTGCAGAGGGCGACACAGCACCTTTAATTTGATAATGAGGCAGTGCATTAAGAGCTGTGTGTGGAATCCTCTTCACAGAACTCGGTCAAGTTGGTCATGAAAGCTTTTCATAACATAATTTCATACATAATTAAGCAGGCAACCAGCTTATTTAGCTTTTTATCGAAATTTCTCACAAATATTTTACACACTGAATCAAATAGCTCCTCAAACTCATCGAGTCACCCATTACATGGCTGGGCCTTCGTTTTGAGATGACTCAGCTGGTGTGTGAAATGAGTGTGTGGATGTGAGGTTTGATTCGCTTGTGATGCTGTCACTTCTCTATTTAGTTATGCCTCCACAGATTACTCAGTTCTTCTTAGCATTATTCTCACTCATGATGCATCTCTCTGGGTCTGTCTGCCAAATATCTATCTATTTATCTATCTATCTATCTATCTATCTATCTATCTATCTATCTATCTATCTATCTATCTATCTATCTATCTATCTATCTATCTATCTATCTATCTATCTATCTATCTATCTATCTATCTATCTATCTATCTATCTATCTATCTATCTATCTGTCTGTCTGTCTGTCTGTCTGTCTGTCTGTCTACATATATATATATATATATCTGTCTATCTGTCTCTTAAGAAGGCTATATCTATCTATATATCTGTCTGTCATCTATGTTTCTATCTATCTATATATCTATCTATCTATCTATCTATCTATCATCTCTGTCTGTCATCTATCTATCTATCTATCTATCTATCTATCTATCTATCTATCTATCTATCTATCTATCTATCTATCTATCTATCTATCTATCTATCTATCTATCTATCTATCTATCTATCTATCTATCTCTATCTGTCTGTCTGTCTGTCTGTCTGTCTGTCATCTATCTGTCTGTCTGTCATCTATCTATCTATCTATCTATCTATCTATCTATCTATCTATCTATCTATCTATCTATCTATCTATCTATCTATCTATCTATCTATCTATCTATCTATCTATCTATCTATCTATCTATCTATCTATCTATCTATCTATCTATCTATCTATCTATCTATCTATCTATCTATCTATCTATCTATCTATCTATCTATCTATCTATCTATCTATCTATCTATCTGTCTGTCTGTCTGTCTGTCTGTCTGTCTGTCTGTCTGTCTCTTATGACTCCACACATACACAATTGACAGTGTAGTTTAAATAATGGTGCACACATTAAGCCCACAGGCTGCCAAGTGGCTTGCACTGTATTTCATGTGTCTTATTCACCCCCACAATGTTTGTTTCAGATTTCTCCCTCCCAAGCATCTGAACCACTGCCTGTATGTCACCAACACACCCTTGCACACCAGAGGTTAACGTGCAGCAGCTGGTGTTCCTGTGTTCAAATTGCTTTTTGTTTTGTTATTTATTGTTTTGTTAGTGGATTTAACTTATATTAATGGTAAACATTGCACAATCTTGGTATATTGTGAAGCTTATGCACTTTGTGTTGTTATTTGGAATAGCTTTTACAGTGAATGGTAGTAGTAGAATGAGCTTTTAATGAGATGTTCTGTGCCAACACAGTATGAACTGTGGTATTGTGATGCCTGACAATCATTATTGAATGCTCAGTTTAATTAGTCCAGAAAGATTGTGAATGGTGTGACCTAAAATAGCAACTATATGTTTGTATGACTTCTCCATGTACAGTAGAATCTGAATTGATTCAGAGTTTGAAGATTGTTTTAACTCATTATGAAGTTCCAGGATAAATTTGTATGTAAGGCAAAGTAAAGAAAGAGACGGTTCCTTTAGTTTGCCTCTCTACAAGGTTTGATACCATCTTTCTGGCTGCGATATGAGGTCATTATCTTTCATCACAACATTTTGCAGGACAACAGCTTGAAATGAGCAGCTGATAAGGATAATTACAGTTAAAACACTCTGAATCTTGATGATTATTAATGTTTTTGTCCAATACATGTTTACTCTTGCAAAATGAAAGCACATTCTTGTTGATAAGCAAGCAAGTCAATATCTGATCAGGTCTGTCTGTGTGTAGTTTTCTTTTCATTCTCTTAACAAACATATTGTATATTATGTCTTTAAACATTTGTGAGAACAACGGTGAAAAGTTTTAGTTTATTAAAGAGTGTGTATTGTGTGTTCCCTCTTCCTTGGCTAGGGAAAAGCCTGCTTAATAGTGCACTGTATTGTTGCTTGGAGCAGGCATAACGTCATTGCACCTGAATGGTGGTCATCAATAGGCAGTTGCCATGGAAACCAAGCTCCGTCACCGCAGCCATTACAAGTGAAAGTGCATGCTGTAATGATTCAGCAAAAACAAAGCTTCAGCCATTACATGTACATTTGTTACTGAATAAAGTATTATGGCTCTAACATTTCTTGATTTCCTCTCTTCTTTTCTGGACTATGCTTGTTATTTCTTGTTGTTTGGTCAGATGAATACTCTCAGTTGAATGTCTTTGAAAATGTCACCTTCTATGATTAATAAGACTCAAATATTTATTTTGATATGTTGTCTACAATACTCACACAAACAAACACACATTTTTTTAGGAAACAATAGTGTTAAAACTGAATTAATTATGATATTCAAACAGTGGTGACTGGAGAGTATAAGGCCTTAACAAGGATGAGTTATGACAAGATATATCCAGAAAAAAAGAGCGAAGATTACAACAACAATCAAACTCGTAAAGAGCACAAAATGGCTTTATTATGAATTTAACTTTATTTATCTGATAGGTTTCAGGGTGAAACTTTTTGGGGCCTAAAATTACAGTGTAAATGTTTTCAAGACCAATGTCCTAAATATCATTTTTCAATCTGATTTGAAAATAACTAATTGTTTCTAATATGTAAGGTAACATAAAGATGCCTCAAAAAGATAAACTTGTAAATAGTCTAAACCATAGCTTACATTTACCTCCCATGATTGTGACCTTAAAGTAAACAACCTACTTCAGTGATAATTCTGATTAATGCTGACATTCTAACACCCAAAAGCAGAGTTACACAGGGGTCAACTGGTTATCTAAAAAAAAATTCAAATGTCAATACATTTTCACACTTCATTGTATTATTATCAATGATAGAGATAATTTCAATTCAAGTAAATGAGCAAATTTATATGTATATATGCACTGTTGGATTTTGTAGTTCACTTCATGCTACCTGTTGTCACTTTGGGAGTTGCAGGCGTGATGTATCCTAATGCTAGAAATCAGAAGGTTGGACCCCAAGGGTCACCATTATGACCTTGAGCAACACATTTTAGGTTACTCTAGTGTGTCGCTATAAATGTTTACTGTAATTTGTATCTAATTACCAAATTTATAATTGAACTAATAAACTAGGTGCATTTTATTTTCACGCATTTTCATGTGATATGCATAAGTTTGGTATATGAGGTACCTTGGGTGTATTTGAGAGGAATCTTTCACACGGTGTGTTGGTCTAATTTGGTGTATTGTAAGTATGTTTGAAGAGCAGGTATTTATCCCCATCAGATAGCATATGAGGCCGTTTGTATGAGTGATGAAACATCATCAAATTTAAAACAAAGTCCAGTTGTCTATGACGTATTTATACCTGAAACTACAATGACAATGACTCATTTATTCTTCTCTTTTTCTTTCCCATTGTTATAGGTCATCTTCTGGAAAGATAAGTCCAGAAAGCGTCCACTCCATAGGACCTCCTTCAGAGTCTTCAGAGGATGGTTTACGAGCTAAGAAGTTTCCTCAAAGTCCTGCCAAGGAGAAGGAGTTGTCCTTATACAAGAAGACCAAGAGAGCAATAATTAGCAAGAAATACAGCGTCTCTAAGCATGAGGCGGAGGCTACCACACCCATCGAATTGATCAGTCGTGGCCCAGATGGGCGCTTTGTCATGGATCCTTCAGATATGGAAACACCAGTTAAAGCACGGCGCATTGAGGGCTTCCCCTTTGTGGAGGAGTCTGACCTGTACCCTGAATTTCGACAGTCAGATGAGGAGAATGATGATCCGGGTCCCATGCCACCTATGATGGCTACACTCAGACCCCATCAGATCTCCCCCATTTCTTCTAGCCAGGAGTCTTACTTGCAGCCCCCAGCCTACAGTCCCCGCTTCCAGAGGCCCATGGAAGGCATGACTATCATGGAGACCAGTCGACTCCAGGCTACAGGGCAGATCCGTGGTGCTCCTCACTTCCGAGCCTTTTCTCATGGTCAGTTCTACAGCTATTTGGGAAGTCCAGGGGAACCTGAGCCTCCACCCCCCTTTTACATGCCGGATACCAGCCCTCTCAGCTCAGTAATGTCTTCTCCTCCTTACCACCTGGAGGGACCTTTTGGCCATCCCACTATCCCAGAGGAAATCGGTGAGGGAGAGATTCAGCATTATGCAGTCTCTGGCTACACCCTTCCCTTGGCACATCCCTCCACTTCGCGCTCTCCAGATATCTGGCAACGACCTGATTTCACCTTTGCCACCATTGAGGGTCCTCACTTTATTTTTCCACCCCCACATCCTTTGCATCTTCATCCGGAACCTCCCCTTCCTCCCCCTCTTGTTCTTCCTCCCAGTTCTCTCCAGCCCTCCACCCTTCATGTATCTCCTTACCCTGGTATCCTGCAGCTGGAGGCTCCAAAGAGCCGCCACGGCAAGTCCCCAAGCAAGGTCAAGCCTCAGGGCCTTCCAGCCAAGCGTTTACCTATGCAAGAGGCACAGAGTCTAGGGCAGCTAAGACACACAAGCCACGGTATGGGTGTACCGGTATTGCCTTACCCTGACCCAGTGTCTCACATGGTTGGCCCAAGCTCGTTCGGAAGCCTGGACACCCGATGGTACGAGCTTACACCCAGGCTTAGCCCCAGGCAGCCCCGTAGGATGGAACCCAGCATGGTTGTTCTCCAACCATCCCGCCTCTCACCTCTAACTCAGAGCCCTATTAGCTCTCACGAAGGCTCACCAGAGATCGTAGTGCGCCCCAGGCCCCGTCCCAGTGTCATCCAACCTCCAATCCCTCCTGAGATGTCTGAGATCACCCTTCAACCTCCGTCTTCAGCTAGCTTCTCTAGGAGGTCCTCCCCCTCCTCCTCTCCTGCTCAAGGCCAAGGTAGCCGAAGGGCAAGTCCCAGCTACCGATCCCACATGGCATTTGCCACCTCAGCAAGCTATCCGTCACAGTCCCCTTCACCTCCTATAGAAAGCAGCAACATTTTTGGGCAGATGCCAACCCAGAGGAGGACTGAGGAGGAGATTCTTCCATCAGAACCCTCTCCACCCCAGTTATCAGCTTCAGGGTAGGTGCACTAGGCCTGTAGCGTGTAGATTGCTAAATCATGGGCCTAAGTGTAACATCAAGGACCTTTCAGAGGTCTCAGTGCAGAAATAACCTCACTTTTGATTTTAGATTAAAGCTACAGTTTGCTCACATGGGCAAAATAATTTTTGCTGCTTGCCTTACGCTTGTTTTAGTAATGTTAGAACTCATGCTTTCATAGATACACTGCCCCAGATGCCTTGCATTATTCAAAACCATTCAAAACCATTTTTTACATAGACAAGTTGTGCTATAGTTTTCTATGTCACTAATGCTGCTTTTCATGTCAGACATCCAATTTCATTCATAAGGTCTGTGAAGCACTTTAAAGCACTTGTCTTAAAACCAAAGTGAGCAACTAACCAAAAAATGGCTGTGGGGTAACAGATTCCAAGTCGAGACTTGATGAATTATTTGCTTCACAGACATGGTGACAGACCTTTTAGGGCTACGTGTCTGGAGAGGTTCTATTTGAAGTCTATTTAAAATGCAATAACGAAGCCCCTAAAAAGCCTGGAATCAGAGGGATACCACTACAGGAGCTCAGCCTTTCCATTCACTGTCATGCTTTACCCTGCCTTTCACCCAACAGGAGGAACCCCACATGAGCAATAAAATTGACCATTCCCAGTCCAAATGAAGCCCACTGTTTTAACTAACTCCAGGCTTTTTAGGACGACTCTCAGAATGTATGATGTGGAGGCTGAGGTTGGTGTGTCCAGCACAACAGGCACAGGGCTCCTCTCTTGTTCCAAAGTAACCTGACCGCATGGTTGCCTTTTCCACACTCCCCCCTCTCTCCCACCTCCTGTCACCCAGGTCACCCCAGCTCTAACTGCCAGGGGGAGGCTTGTTGGGCGAATCGTGTTGCAGGGACTGTCTGCTCTCATCTGTTGCAATGTCGTCATCATCTTAAATAGGGCATTTGGTCATTCTTGATGACTCCTCGAGTCTTACCTGCTTTGTTTTTGATTGATCTCAGCTATCTGGGCAGCGTTGTTGTGACCAGGTCCTCTACACCGCAATAGGTAAGGGTTGGATCCATGTCTGAAAGGGGGGGGCAGCAGGTGGGGCTTTTATTCACCTCGTCCTTTAAAGGGGAATACAAGTATTTGGGTCTTGCTTTCCTTTTGTTTATTTTGTTTAAGTTGTGTTTTGTTTTTTATATTTATTTTCAGATAGCCACACATTTTAGTTCTGCAGTCTTGAAGCCTATATGCATTCTGGTCTTAGTATGCATATGTATGTTTCCCAGTTATTGATTAGGAAACCCAGCACATACCATTTGGTCAACACAACCTCATGCTTGAGACGCAATAAAAATTGAATGTCAACACCCGAGCTTGAATATAGATTTTGTGAGAAGCTGCCATTTAAAAAGTCCTCATGGTTTGAAATTCATGGTTATGCTTTCTGTTTATAAAATAAATCTGCTTTAAAAAAAAAAAAATGAAGGTTTATAGTAAATGACTACAAACACTACTTGCAGAGCCTGGGAATTTTAGCTCGACCTGGATAAAGTTGACCATTCGTTAGGGACCGTCTCAAGCAAGAGTTGCACGTTATACTTCATTTCAGGTAGGTGCTTTTTATTGCTTGAAACTAACTCAAGTGATTTAAAACCCATTAGCCTTGTACAGACACCTTGTATGATTAAACACAACATTTTTTGCATAATCATGATTGATCTAGTAGACACGCAGTGTATGCATAAAACTGCACTTGTTTGGACTGCAGACCACATTTCACAATCATGTGAAGCAAGTTTTCTTCCAAAACAGTTCCTGCACTTCCTTTACAATGGGGAAAGAACTATTGGCACCAGAAATGCTCCTTTTTAAGTTGTGGCTTTCACCCAATGAAGTGCTTTTCCAGAGTATTCCCCTTTAAAGTTCTGTTCCATGTGCAAAATGCCATGCATGCCATTGCTAAATATTGCTCTTCAGTTGAAAAACCAACAAATATCTGATTAAATTCTTGTTACATTTGTTGTCCAAGTGCTTTGTTTTATTTTTCATTATGTGACTGTTCCCAAGTAGCCATTTTCCCCTCCCGCCATCTCTCCCCCTGTCAGCATGGTGAAGCCCATTGTAGACAGTATTCATGTCTATGAGCACATTTCTGACAATGCTTTGTCGCTGAGCTGTGATTTTCCCCCTCTACTAATGGCCTTTAATTTCTCTCGGCAGCTTCAGCAGAAGGACGGCCCCTCTATAATGCTATTTCTGTTATTTTATTGTGCCTCGTGAGAGCTTTGTGTGCGAGCGTGTGTGTGGGGCAGAGTATGCGGGCTGCCGGTTTAAGTGCCTCCATACTGTATTTGGATGGGAAGACTGTACAAACTTAACTGTCTGAGAATGGATTTGTAAAGCTTTTTGTATATAAATGTTTTTTTGTATATTTATTTAAGTACTTTACCTCTATAGTATTACTCTAATATGTATTTAAGTATTACCCCAAATCTATGTCATGATTTCTCAAAATATTTCTCTTTAAACAGATACATACATAATGTTGCCATATTGAGGTACTGTATTCATTTTAAAACAAATTTCCTAATAATATATGATAAAATACATTTTGCCTTCTTGTTGTATAAATGTTGATTTGATCTCTAGTTGATGAAAACTTGCCGTTCAAAAGAGTTACAAATGTAATTTTGGGCAGGAAATACCTAAAAAATCTCTTAAGTATACCTCTCTTTCCACTCAAATAAA
Organism: Gobiocypris rarus; assembly: GCA_023029165.1. NCBI lineage: Eukaryota > Metazoa > Chordata > Actinopteri > Cypriniformes > Gobionidae > Gobiocypris > Gobiocypris rarus. The sequence goes on from CM040930.1 coordinate 20,442,409, forward strand.
CGTTTTGCATCATACTTATCACGCTAAACTGGACCATGCCTGGACCAGATCATTTGAGTGCAAGAGATTCATGGGTAATCTGAGTTGCTTGTAGGCCTGCACTAACAACAGTAACTTGAGCAAGGCCATGTGGTCACTACTATGACCAGTTTAATACACATGGCGAGCCACCGCATTACCAGTTCCCCGTGTGATGGCTTTGCCTCTCTTTGCTCTCTTTTCAGAAAACGTCGAGGTGCACCAAGTGGCTCTGCAGGGTCTGAGAGGATAGAAGCACTGAGATATCAACGAGTGAAAAAAGTCAAGAAAGTTGGCATCAACAATAACAACTCCAAGACCAGACGAAAGACAGGTGAGGAAGTCCAAAGCTACTGTAATTCATATACTACTATAAGCCTATTATACAAAAATGTGCATTTTCTCATAAACATAATGTCTGTTACAAAACCTAGTTTGTTTTTTGTTGCATCCTGCCTTCTATGAAAATAACTCAAATGGAACATCTTATGTGACTGATTTAGGTCGCTTGGGTCCTTTTGGTACAGCCATCATGTCGGTAGCATGCCTATGATGCCTTAAAATGATGTCAACTGGTTCTGCTTCAGGACTTTACATTATCATCAAGTAGCTACATCAAACAATTATATTCCCCCGCAGCAAACAAATACACGTTTATCGCAAATCAGATTTGAGCTGTATTTTCTTCAACTTTGCGTAATGTTGTTCATGAATAATGGAATTTGATGCAGCCTGTCCATGTAGCTGTTTTTACCTCTACCAAGTGACAGATGAATTTGCCTCAACATATTATAGATTAGACGCATATCCTTTAATTATTGATATTATTTAAAATGTATTTTGATATTATTTGGTATACTGTTCAATATACTATTCAACAAGGATCAATTAAATTGTTTAAAGGTGACAGTAAAGACATCTACAATGTTAGAAAAAATTATATAAACTTTATATTTATCAAAGAATCCATTTTAGCATTTTCAAATCAGCATTTTTTAATGATTTCTGAAGGATCATGTGACACTGAAGATGCTGAGAATTCAGCTTTGACATCACAGAAGTTATTTTATTATTTTAAAATATATTAAAATAGAAAACAGGTATTTTAAATTGTAATAACATTTCACAATATTAATGTTTAACTGAATTTCTGATCAAATAAATGCAGCTTTGGTAAGCATAAGAGACTTTTTTTCAAAAATACTGACCACAAACTTTTGAACACTACATTTTAAAACTTATCTTGAATCTTCTTAAAGCTTAAAATAGTAAAATGAAATAAAATAATCAAATAAAAATAGTTGTATTACTATGTATAAGAAAACTGGCCTAGCAACCAGAAGAACACTTACAATAATACTACTAAAACTTAAATCTTCTGGTCATTTTCACTACAGTCGATAACCATGATGCAAGATGGCACCAGTTGCATTTGTATAAAACGGAAGTGAGCAAGTCCGTGGTGTTAAATAAGAGACATGAAAGTAGCGCAGGTTTCAGTTACGAGATGAATTGTCGGATATACAATGGTGCCATGAGCTACGACACATTTCGGGGATATGACATCTAGATGGCGCTATGACCAGTCAGAGAGACCTGTAATATTTTGTTATCATCTCTCTTCACTTTCATCAGTGTTCATCTGTCTTGCTCTCAATACAGGTGTGACCCCCTCTCAGACCCAGCAGCCCCACACCTCTCAGGTCCTCCAGCCAGAAGAAGCTCTCTACCTCCGCAAGAAGAAGAAAAAGTTGACTCGCCAGGACCCGTACGCCCGCTTCTCCGCTCTGCTGTACCGTCGCCCGCCCCGAGAAGACCAGAAAGCCATTTTGGCTAGTATGGACACAGCAGACCCAGACCACGCCACTCTCCTCTGAAGTCCCAGAGATTACAGGCCACTCTCACCCCAAACTCTGAGCTCCTTCCACCTTCGCTCAGCCAGCCAACGTCTTCACATCCACACCGACTCCAATGGTTTACTCCTCTTCTCTGTTCCGTTACACTTAATGTATCACAAGAGAATGCTTAAGTTCCAAGGTTTTGCTCCAGTTCATTTACCTCAAATTCAGAAAGATCGATCAAAAAAGATGTTATATGCTTCGTCTTATCTTTGGGATTTAGTGACTCTTATCAGAAGGTGAGTCAGATAAGAGGACAGCTGTCAAACTTCCAATAGCCTCAACCATATCTTGCAATAGGCCACAGGGTTCTCACAGGTATAGCTCAAAATCACCACAAGCTCAGTACTGCTATTCTGACAAACACAGTAGTAGTTAGCCATCAGAATATGCTTGCATTTTCAGAATATCAGAGTATTCTTGTAATGCAAATTTAGATTAGCAAACTATTCATGTAAAGTGAAATGTAAACTACTGTTCAAAAGTTTGGGGGTTTTGAAAAAAGACATGCTCACCAAGGCTGCATTTATTTGATCACAAATATAGAAAAAACAGCACTTTTGGGAAATATTATTACATTTTAAAATTATGTTTTTTAATTATTATTATTGTAGTATATTTGATATATATTTAATTTATTTCTGTGATGGCAAAGCTGAATTTTCAGCATCATTACTCCAGTCTTCAGTGTCACGTGATCCTTCAGAAATCATTCTGATATGCTGATTTGCTGCTCAAGAAACATTTCTGAATATTATCTATGTTAAAAACAGTTGTGCTGTGTGATATCTTTGTGGAAACCGTGATACATTTTTTTCAGGATTCTTTTATAAATAGAAAGTTCAAAAGAACAGCATTTTGTAACTTTATAAATGTCTTTACTGTCACTTTTGATCAATGTAATGCGTCCTTAATAAAAGCTTTAAAGTCTTACTGACCCTAAACTTTTGAACTGTAGCATATGAATTTGTAATGTATATTAGCAAAGTGATGTTTCAAATTTTCAAAGGCACTATGGCGATGTTATTAGACATATTATGTGTGCATTTAAGGTGTTGTTAGTGTCTCTACTCACATACTAACACTAATACTCCATACTTGAGAAGAAAAATGGAAACACTCTTTTACAAAGCACAACATCTGTTAAAGAGACCAGTACAGGCAGAGACGCAGGCTTGGATTGCAACGGCAGCCACTTGAATAAGGGAACATTTTATTCCAATGCAATTTTTGATAAACATATGGGTACTTACAGAAGCTGCTACATCAAGTTTGAACACAAACTTGAAGCACTGAAGCAAAACCTTGGTGACTACTGTGAGTGACATTTTTAGTTTACACCAACCTCACTTCTCTTGGTTATCAAGCTATATTTGGAAAGTACTATAGTAATGCCAAAAATACTACAGCTTCCTTAATCAATAAGACTATAAAGTGTACTGTACTGTGAGGAGGATAGGATTTTGTGCCATAATATACTATAGTATTTTTTGTCATCAATATGCGATGCCCCCTTACATTAAAAAAGGCATACGTCAGCCTTAATAGGGCTCCTAAATGCTTGATCCTTTTGTGTTCGTTAGGGTTTTTTCTGTTTCAATGACAAAAAAAAAGAAAAAAGAAATCTACTGCCTTTGTAGGCTGTTATCGAGCCTTTTTTTGTTTTGTTAGTTTGATTCTTTGTTTAAACCAGAAACGGCAACCCAGCGCCTGTCTCTCTCTGTGAAGACCCTAGGAGGAAAATCTCTTTGGGATGAGAGGGCTATTCCCAGCGGCCAAAGGTTTTTATTGTGTTTCTATCATCCAACGGTGCTTCTTTTCTACAGAAAGACATGTATTTTCACTGTCTGAACAGACATACCTGGGCAAATGTACATTTTAGCGTGCTAGCCATTGTCAAAGGGGGATATAATGGCCGTCAGACGAGAGGTGGCATGTTCTGTGTCTTAACACTTGTACAGATGTGCAGTCAGCTTGTACATTTGAAAAATGTCTAAAAATGCATCAAACGGCTGAACATTGTACTGTTTCTTCAGCCTGGGAAATGATTTTAAATCGAAAGGCGAGTGAAAGCTAACCCTTGACCTCCAAACCGCAGGCTAAAGGGGTTATGGGGGCGTGGTTCATGGCTAAGCCCCTCCCAATGGCCAATCACCATATTATAGGCATTTTAACAGCCTACGTAAGGTGCTATCAAAAGTCTTCAGACTGAACTCTGTTAATATTATATCATTAATGTGATCTTCCATCAGACAATGGCTGCTGCTTTTAAGTGTGGTCACATTGACGAAGTTTCGACACAATTTCATGAGCATAAAAGGGTCCTTTATCAATAGTGTAGCGATTATGCATTGCTCACACAGTAGTCACTTTTAATGTTATATGTTCAGGGCAAAGCGCAGACATTTCAATTGGAATCTGTGCGATTGGAAGGGTGATAGGTTTGCGCACAACAGGTTTCACAACGGGTTCGAATTGGTCAAAAGAAAGCTGCTGGGTTTGAAAGTTACTTCTGTGTGAGATGTGCTTCATTCATCACCACACTGTGGACAATGGAACTTTTTTATGTGCGAAATTTCGCTCATGTCACCGCGCCTTATCTCCTGAACACCTCAGTATTTGATGTTTTAGGAATTGAACACCATCCTGCATCTGTCTGATAAGCCTTCAAGTGCGGTCACATTTACTGTTGTTTGTAGAATTTTCACATTCGGAATAGGAATCCATGCAATCTGGAGTTTCAAAGCGATGGCGAATGATTTCCCTGTGGAAATTTCGCAGCGTTGGTCACCGGACAATGGCCCCTTTTCCTTGTGAATTCGCCCAAATTTTGCTAATGTGACTGTCCCTTTGCTGTCCGCTGTGGCGTTTTGAGGGTCATCAATGATATCGACATTCATACTTGACTACCAGCGGAGCGTTAAACTTCAGCGAGCGCTAGTCTACTGTTTTGAGAGCTGTGGAGCGTACATGTTGATTGGTAAATGGAAGTTGTTAATGTTGTAGCCGCAGCTGCCATGTGGTGAAGATAATTTCATTTGTCTGGATGTAACGTTAGCTTACACGACAGATAGTGCATCAAGTGCTCCTTTGCACCTTTTAGCCGGTAAAGGTCGACCTTTGTGGAAGATGCAGATTTGGATCAGGGGATCGATTGTCGAAGAGAACACCATTTTAAGCTTTTAGCGATTCGGAGCTTGACACGTTTTACTTAACGTCGTGCCGAGAGACCTGCTCAGATTGCCGAACCGCGATTGAGCCGTCTCATTTGTGCGTGGTGTGAATGGCTTTACATTTTGAGCATTCATACTTGTAATTGTTGTTTTATCTGTAAATCAAGTAACCAGATTAGATGAGACCTACTTGCGAGGTATTCTATTCTAAAGTTAGATGTGTGTCACGAGACACTGTTATAGGTAGAGGCGACTGATCTTCTCGTTCAGTTGGGAGATGTGCTTATCTAAGTATTTTTGATCCATTTCACTGGGCAATTGTCAAATATGGTGCTTTCTAGAAGATATACAACTATTTAATTATCTAAATATTGTGTTCCTTTTTTATTTAAAGCCTTCATACAAGAGAATAATATCAAAATGAATATCCAAAATGCTAGGAATGTACTGTAATATGTAAAAAAAAAAAAAAACTGTATATAATATAATAGCATATATTGCACAATGTATTATAAAATTTTAGTAATTTTGAATAAATTGGCCAATATATGCACGCAACAGAATATATTGATATAAAACATATTGTCATATTTTGGATTCAGTTTGTAATCTTACTTTTTCATGAGGGTTGGAATGCATGAGAGCATTTTTGAGCCAAAATAGCTATTTACGTGGTGTAAATGTTTCAGTCCACTTGCATTCACTCTCACATTGGATTTGCAACTTATTTTGTCGGTTTCTAATGATGAATGTTTTCTATGTCTAAACCCAAAAGGATACCGGTCTAGCTCAAATTCTGCTTTGCAGGAGAACTTCTGCTACTGTAGCATCAATCGTTAAACAGATTGGCCAACTCTAGTGTGGCCAGATAAATGAGCTGTTTGGGGATTTTGAGAGGTAATTAATGCTAACTTGATTTGACTCATGGGCGGTGTAAGATGAGATTCATTGTAAAACTCTTGAGCTTGACGAAACAAACCTTTGTCTTTTTAGTAGCATTATAGCCATGGTAGAGATTCATTCAAGCATTAGTTAAATTATTTATTACACTGTACTGACTTTATATACCATTTATGTCCACACAAATATGAAAATCATTCTATTACTTTTGACAAAACATCACAGTTTAGCATTTTTCCATTCCAGATCATTTTCTGAGGTGCATAATTTTTAATAAAAACATCTTAGTAAATCTCTGTTCCTTTGTTTTGATTGTGAATTAATCATCTCATATTTTAGCAGCATTTTTCACTTTTTGCATCTTCCAATTGGTTTTTATTCTAATGTTTACATTACATTCACATTTATGTTCTGAGCAGACACTTGCTTACCAAAGCAACTTACTAGAAAGTGCACATTTTGCAGAACTGGCAAGTACCCGAATATTACTATTTATCTTGAATGATGCTTTACTCGTAGGCGAACTGGTTTTAGCTGGTCTGTTGATTGTTTGGTTGCAGAAGATGTTTGGATGTGGATTTATGCCACCATTGGTATGCACTTTAGCTGTTTGCTTACAGTAGGAGTAAGACAGCTAAAATGTTTGGGATGGAAATTATGTTTAGAGATGTGTAGAGAAGGTTTTAAGTCTAACCCTGTTTTATTAGATATACATGTTTACATAATTAGTATGTCTTACCTTTTTAGCATGATTTTGCTGAATGTTACTAAACTAATGATTTATAAAATGAGTGCAACAAGATATGACATTATTTATTTACTTATACAATGAATTATTATTATTTGATTATAATTATATTTATTATTACAGTTATTTGATAGCTCACTATGGGAGATTTAACACTTAAAGATAAATAATTCGATCATGATTTACTCACCTTAATGTCGTTTCATACCAGTATATCACACAATGAAAGTCAAAACAACATTGGACCCCATTGACTTTCATTGTAACTAAGACATTTTAAAAAATTATAATAATCTTCTTGTGTTCCACAGAATAAAGAAAATCATACAGGTTTGGAACAACATAAGGCTGTGCAAATGATGACAGAATTTACTTTTTTGGGTAAACTGTCTGTGTACCTCGCTACTTAACAGAGGTTATGACATTAAAGGCACAATATGTAAGACTTTTGGATTAAAATGTCCAAAAACCACTAGAACAATGTTATATATTTTGTTGACTTGTGTATTTGCACTATCCCAAATGTTTTCAAAAATGTTTAAATCCAGAAAAATAAGCAATTTTAACCAGGACATGGAACGTGCGTCCCCTATCAATGACATCATACCCACGTTACCCTCGATTTCCGGTTTTATAGAAACCATGGAAACGCCAAAGACGCTTTAATATATTATGTGTTTCATTAGACAGGAGAGCAACTGTTTGGATACATTCACTGACAGAAAACATATAATCATATAGCATAACACAGTTAGTATTATTGTTTTCTTGATTTACAACGAGTACCATGTTTTACCATGCCTAATATCGATCTAGCTTACTGCTGCGTGCAACAAGTGTCTCATACTAGCCACCGAGTGAATGCATAGAGTAGCATTATAACATAGCTTTCAACTCACACAAATGCATATAATATGATAAAACAGCCTGTGTTACCCACATACACATGACTGGAAGAAGCAGAAGCAGCCGTCTATGACATAATAAAAGCTCCACTGCTCTCGAGCCGTGTGTCACGCTTGTCTCTCATTAGCAATCGCTCCAGCGGCCTCGATCCGCTCCGGCGGCTTTCAGCCCCACCCTGCTTTATACAGTAATGTTAATAAATCTTTAATACCCCGTCGGATTCTTTTCCACTGGCTGTAGAGGTGAAGACAACAACTCCAATGATTCCACGAAATCAAAGCGTCATCAAGCTACGCCTTTGTTTTGTATAAGCGACCTCTAGTGGCAAAAATGTACATATTGTGCCTTTAAACCCCATTTTTCTTCACTGGCCTAAAATAAATAGTAACATATGTTATGATAGTTTGTTGAATAGAGCAATGACATTATTTCACATGCACAAATAATGTGCCACAAACAATGCATTGCACACCCAACACAGCCTTTAGCAAAATCTTAAATAGTCTGAGCGGATGAAATTCAGAATGCTTTAACCCCTAAAATGACCCTTACTGTGTGTTCTTTCATTTCCATTTGTTTTTATTTATGACAGTTGCAGATATTTTGTACAAGTGTACAACACTTTTCCTGATGATGCCACCAATCAGTTAACAAACTAACCTCTGAAAATATGACCTCTTATAGTATATCAGGGATACAAAAAGCATATGAATTACCATGCTGCTCATCGTTTTGGTACACAGTCTCAGATTGAGAGGGAGAAAGCATGGAATCAGCACAATGTAGAGGATGAGAGAGAGAGTGTGGCGGTCACTTGCTCACGTGGCACTGACTGCACCATGAGCCTGCAGGAAACACATAGGGTTTATCAGGACACCAGCTCCACAGCAGACACACACACATACCAGAACTACCGCAAGATGTAAATAAAAAAATGCAATTCATATATTTTTTTTGTAAATGAGATTATGTGCTACACTGTGGCTGTTGATGGATGAGTGATCACTTATGGTCTCTCTCAGTAGTTTATGGAAACATGTAGCAGGACTTCACTTTCAGATATCTATAAAACAATTACAGATGGAATATATTATAAAACACAATGACTAAAAGTCACACATGCTATTAGAATCGGAAACCAAAGTGGAAGGAGTTATCTACTGTTTTGCTTCTTTTTTTTTGCCATTTGCTGTTTCATTGTCGTCTAAAGCTCTGGTTCAAGCAATACAAAATCAAATATAAAGAAAAAATGTGACAAAAATGTACAGTGACAGATAAAACCTATATTAAAGTGTTTCATCGTCATTTTCAGGGGAAGCACGTGCTGAATGTTATTTCATAAATGATTCATGCTCATTTTCAGAACACCTCATTAATGTAAAATTAACTGTGTGGAATCCGTATATTCTCATGATCATTTGCCGCATACAGAAATCTATCACTCGCACATTTCTGTTCACGTAGACCATGACCATTTACTGAATTCAGTGTGAAGTCTGTCTGATGAGTCTAATCATGCAGTTCAATATACCTGCAGAGATGGATTTTTGTTACGTAGTCCAGCTACAGTGCTGTTTTACCGGTCAGCACAAGATCTTGTGTCTGCTGACTAAAATTGCGTTTGACGGTATGTTGTTGGGGGTAGGGTGTGTGGCACCTGCAATATGTATAGCAGCACAGTCCAAGATATATGTATTCTGTATTCTTATAGTCAACAGACTGTACCAGTAGAAATATTTTGACAGTGTACTGTATGTATAAATAACAGATATTTATAGTTACGTAATAAAGGCGAATTGGGGGATCTTTAATTTTGTACTGCGAGAAAAAGCGAGAGGATTTGTTCTAATTTAGCTGTCTTGTTTATGGAGAAACACAGTATATGTTCTTTCTGCTGTTAGATGCTCCTGGTAGCAAGGTGTGGTCATTAGCGAAATAGCCGATGATGCAAACTGCTTTTGTAGTAGGTATGTATTCTATGTATACCGTAACCTTTTCTAGAGACCTCAGTGTGGTGTGTAAGCAGCCATACCATTGAACATATCATGACTTGGTGCTAATGCTGATCTATTTTGTGGTCCAGACCAGAGATAACTCTGCGCCTCACATGCATCATCACTGAACGATCTTTCCTGTGGATTTACAAAGAAAATGAGAGCAAACCACACATTAATACCTGAAGAGTGTACTTTGTTACATGAATGTGCTACCAAAAACCAGATGAGCTTTGACACTTGACGTAAACGCCCTCTTGGAACGTTTGAAATATAAGAGGTTAAAGATACGGTGCGAAATAGTTTTGTTGGTTTCCATTTGGCCAGTTTTTTTGTTTGTTTGTTTTTTTGAATCTCTTAAAATAAAATAAAATATTCTGTAATTCTATTTAGTTTTTATTTGTCAAGTAACGTTTTTGGTGTTGGCCTAAATTTTTTTTTAATTTAACTGTAGAACAACAATATTAACCCTTTTGGTAGCCTCAACATGTATGTTGTACTGATGTAACATGTTTGCACCATCACTGTCTCTTAACTTCATTTACAGAATCATTTGCAGATTTGCACATCACAATATGACCTCATTCAGAGTCAATCGAGTGGCATTAATGTGCCATTATTTTCCATAGATGTGGGTTTCTATCCATATGCTGTACACTGTCAACATTTGCCTGCACAGAAACTAAAGGAATTAAACATGACATAATTGTAATCTGAGAGCATATATGTGATATTTGGTTTATGATTTATATCATTAAAGGAACAGCTGACCCCAAAAATACAATTCTGCTAACATTTACTCACCTTGATGTTGTCCTACATGATATTTGAGTTTTGACAATTGAGGGTGAGTAAAGGATACATTCTTCATTTATTGCTGAACTACGTTTTCAAGTGTGTCCTTTTTTATTCTGTATTACAGGATGAATGTTATCTAAAATGTTGAACAACATATTAAGGAATGTGGGAATCTGCTTTGTTCTGTATCATTTATTCCCATTTGTATTGTTGTCACTGCTGTTCAATAGCTTTGCTGTATTGTTTTGATGTGCTTTCATATGTTTCAGATAAATGACATTTCAAGCGGCACCCATAGGGTTAACTCTGCTTACCTCTCTTGTATCTCTTGTACAGTGCTCTTATTAATTGCACCGTTCTTTAATGGTTGCCCGTATGTTATGAGTTTCAGATTCCAATCAATATTTTGACTGCAACTGTTTTTCGTTCTCCAGTAGATCTAATTTGACTTACAGATACACAACCTCAGACACAATGAAGCAAGGAAATGATGTTAGGATGTTGTTTGCTTTAAAAAGAGAATCAGCGTTGCTTTACTCATCAAGACTAAGGTTATAGATTTTACATATAGTTCACATAGATACAGTACACGTGGAGCTGCCAAGTATATAAATAAAACAATTGCAGTAATAACTATTAAAAAATAAAGACTAACAGTAGTAGATACTGACCTCACCATTATCACTTCGGTTCACATCACCCAGTGCTGGTACAGCTCATTGACATGTTCAGATGCTAGACCCATGTATTATTTTTCCCTGCTTCAAAAATGTTTTGTATTTTGAGATAATAAAAGAGACAAGAAAATGACAGCATACTCGTGTGAGCTTTGCTTATGTATTATGAGACTGGGGGCTATAATTTTTTTTTCTTTTCTTCATACTGTTATCTTTTGGTTTAAGAAACATGTGCCAAAAAATAATAGTAGCCTAATATTAACATATTTTACATCAGGACAGACAAGATTGTTCTATTGAATTTATTTTCAACAAGGAAATATTATGGCATCATCAGTCAGTATTATCAGTCCTAAAGCAGGTTTCTAATTGAATAATTTATATATATTCAGCTTAATAAAAACAAATACATGATGCATCTTTTCATGAAACTTTACTATTATGTCCTGGCAGAAGGAAAATGTTAATTTTTTTATATGAAGTATAACGGCTGTGTTCCTACTTTTGGTCAACACAAAATAAGTTTTAAAAATCAGACAAAATAAAAGTCCTGAAAATATTTCCCCCAAAGACTAAGTCACTAAGTTCAACGTGGCAATACACAGGGATTTATTTTTATTTATTTTTTATTATTTTAAGTAGGTCATACTTGCAACACGTGATAATTAGAGCAGCAACATTTAATACATGTCTGATGTGCAAATACGGTTTCATTATTTCGTAAGATTTTCTGCCTGTCGTGATGGTTCAATAGATGGAGCTGAAGATCGGTTCTAAAGCGAAGTGAATGCTAGATTTGACATTATTTATAATAAATATTTGCATTTTTTGGTATATAGTAGGCTATTACTTTTAGGTTTGTTGTCCGTTTGGCCCTAGTAGGGTAGCCTAGGCTACTTCAGCAGAATCAGTGAGATTTGTCCCATTTTTATTTTTTTACTGTTGCCTACGGATAGGGCTATAATACAGTAGCATAATTCATTTTCTGTAGGCTATTACAATCATGATTTATACTTGCAAATATTGCACTATGGGACCAATGTAGGCTATGTGAAGTCTTGCATAATTAATGTCTACAGTAGGCTAACAGTCAGAGACTGCCTGCTCTTATTTGTCAATATTTTAAGAGAATGAGCACTTTACGACAATTTTATAATTCTAAAAAGTCATACATCGAGCCCTAACAAGAAATACTCGTAAAAGGGAATGAATTACCGATACAGTGCGTGTGCCCTGATAAAATCAACTGGACTTCTGCGCCAATCGCGCTTATGTGGTCACGGTGACGCGCATGGAATACCACTGCGCGGTCACGCTTTTGAATGTTGAGCCGAAGTCTCTGTGGAAACTGGCAAGTCGCGGTACGCGTGGCTCAGCCGACAGGACAGCACACCACTCTTCGTATAATCGCAATTATTAAAATGGACATCAGATACGTGACAGGTCTAGTCACATATTCTGTCCATTTTTTGTAAAGTTCAGTCAGGAACGCCGCTCGAACAGCTGGTTGGTTGCGGCTAGCTGCAAAGCTAGCTCGACAAACCCCTTCACTACAAGAAGATTTTTAATGAACCTTCATGATTTCATCTCTCTGAAGTTATATTTTCTGCATCACAATCCAGTTTCGTGTGGACTTTTCGGTCTTTTTCGTGTAAATCTCTTGATTTCACGATGCGACTCTCTGGCACCGGGTTTCTCGGCTGGCTTTCTGCGGTCTTCGTGGAGGATCACTGGAGAGAGCGGTGCTGAACCACATTGACACCCCAATATTTATTATATCGATCATTTACAGCATTCTATAATCGGTAAGTACCTAAACATAGCGGGATACCGTTATATTTATTCATAACTTGTTAGTGAAACGCTAGCGGGAGCGGGGAAAGTGGAGCGGCTTGAATGTACGCGCGCGCGTGTGTGCACTCGCGTGCTTTCCTATAATAAACTCCTACATAGCTGTGCATTTCAGCTTGTTTACAGGATAGCATTTTCTGCGATTTACAGTATTACGTGTAAATGTACTGGTGTGTTTGGGACATTTGAATCGATTAGGATGTTATTGATTTAAACAGTATTATTCTCTGGGAGGTAACGTAAGACTGTTTATCCAGGAGCCTGACGTTACTTATAAGGGTGTATGAACTTCGTAATCTGGCGCAAGTTATTATCGTTAAATAACCCCTTAAGGTGAGATATTCGAAGAAACGGAGTCAAAACGAATCAACAGTGTCGAACGAATTGCCATTCTTAAAGACGGTACGTTTCGTGTTTCATAATGAGATCTAGCCATAGATGTGCGGGTTATTTATTTATTTTTTGCTCTAAGGGTGCACAGATTGACACGAATTTAAAAATAAAATTGAGCTTTTATGTCTACTCTTTGGTCTAGACCAGAGGGTTTCAATAATTTAGATACCAAGAACCCCCGAATATGATCATCCTTGTGCCCCCATACTAAAATGTTAAAAGCTTATTTTAGATTCTTGAAATCGAGACAATTTATACTACAATTAATGTTACACTTATGTCTATAATGTTTTTTTTTCTTCTTTTGAGTGTTTTACTACTCATTGTATTACTGTACTGTTAAAGTAGCCTATTTACTTATTTCTTTAATTGTTAGTTTATATATATGTATCTTTTAAAAAAAAATCATTTTGTTCTCTAAACATTTCCACAGACCTCCTACACTTCCTTGCGGCCCTTTCCCCTGGTCTAGACAAATTAGAATTCGTGTAGCACCTTTACTTTCAGCTCTGGCTTTCCCTTTTACTCTGAAAGGGGTTTGCAGTCACAAATCAATATTTTAAACTGAATTCAGTTGTCTGGTTGTCATACACACCGGTTAGACAGTGAAAAAGGTTCTCCCCTTGGCCACTTTGCTTTAGAAAAGTAACAGTGTGAATCCAAAATTATATTAAAGGCTGTGGATTCCCAGACTTGACATTAAGCCTGTAGAATCAGCTGGAGGCTTCTGTGTGCATATTAAAGAAGCTCCGTGCTCTTGGGCTGTGCTCAAAATATTGATTTTGGTGATAGAATTACAGCAATATGTATGTGTAGCTAAGGCTTTAGCCTGTAATGTGATACAGCTTTCATTAATTTTGTTTTTGAGCAGTCTTACTGAGGCCAACCACATCCAATTTCCTGACACTCCTATTGGCAGCATGCAGAGAGGAGCATGGGTAATTGACATGAGATTTTAAGCTGTTTGTGTGATGTGATGTAGTTCATTTTAAAACATTTTCCAGTTCTTTTATAATCATAATACATGCCATTTGAGTTCATACTTTTATATTGTGTATATGTAAATCGTTTTGTGATGTCAAAAAGGACCTATATGATCCTCTCATATGAAAACTACCCATAATTCAACAGATAATTTATTTCTGTGTTGGTGCCTGCTGTGACCTGTATTTGTGCAGCATGGTTATAAATCTTTTTTTACCTTAGTTTTCTGTCTGGTGCCGTGCTTTACGTTCTTGTCCCTGTTGAATCGCACATGTATTGTCATCAAGATGTGAATAGCTGCTGAAGCGATGAACTGTTATTGATTGGCACAGTGGTAGAATCCCATTCATATTACCTCTCATCTTTCTAATTTCCTGCATCGGTTAGCATACAAATTCCATGCTACTCTAACAGTGATTTAGAGAACAATGATGCATAACTCTTTGAAATCATTGTATTTGCAGTACAACTCTGATAACAGCAGTAACATAAAATGCTTAATACCATAATGATGATATAATTGAAGGTAAGAGATAAGCATCCAAACTGATAACAGACTGTGCACTTGTTAACATAGTTTTCACAATTGACTGGATGTGATTGGACTGAATTATTGTGTAAACCCATCTGGTCCTAAACCCATATTCACAGCAAAGCTGTCATATTGAAATAGTTTTCGGAGCGCACAGTTGAAGATTTTCATTCCCAAAAGGCAGGAGATCAAAGTCCGATTTCATTAGTCGTTCTATTCTTTAACTCAGACAGGCAGTGCAGGATGAGATATTGATATCTGACCTACATAACCAGTGAAGACACTCCCTTCATGAATACAAATTGAAGGCATATTTGTAAGGTGATTACAAAATGTTACACATATTATTCTTAATGGAGAAAATAAATGGAATGGTTTGGATTTTGGAACAAATTCCATCCAGATGTGTGATTAGTCTTCCTATTAGATGTTGAAGTTTTAGGAGCAATGCATCACTATCAATATAGAAGATGGGAAGTGTACTATCACAGGAGTTTATCTTGGCTTTAATGCATGTGACCTCCCTCTTTTATAATATTGGCAGATGTCACTTTTGTTTAAAAAAGATGGTCCCATTTTATTAACTTTCAGACATTGATACTTGTATATACATTTACATATTTTAAATTCTTTAGGGCTTGTCATTCACTCTGAATAAAAGCCAGTAAGTTTAGATTTTGTTGTATCCTTAGACCATTTTAAATTAAAATTAATCTCTCTCATTTAAGCCTGCACGATATATCGTTTTAGCATCTATATCGATACGTTTAACCATCAGAGAATGACATTTTATCACTCGTACATGTTTAAGGTCCTGTCATTTAATTTGAAACCATTTAAAGGATGTGAAAGAGTACTCAATTTGGAACTTGCACACAGTTTTCTGTGCTTGTGACACCGCGTGAACACCAAATTCTATTCTCTTTTGCGTCTATTTGTGCTTTAACTGACACATACACACAAAATTATGTCAATGCCCATCTCAGAGATAACCTACCCCATAAACACAGTAGCTTATGGCTAATGTGAACATAAATAAGAAAACGAATGCATATCATTATATTGGATCTGTGCATTCAGTCTTAGTGACAGAAGCCTATAATAATTAGAACAATTAACTGCTGTCTTTTTCATTAATCCTTTCACACGTAAGTTATTTTTACCGTTATTTTAGAACACATCACGTTATTATATGGCGACGCGTCATTGTGCTTGTCATGTAACGCACAGCATCCACAATACCGCTGTATGACAGATGTATTGCTTTTGTTTGTTCATTTTATTCAGAATATTCACAAGCTTGTTATCTGTGTCATCAACTACATGATATTCCTATTCTCAAATACGTGTAAGTGATTTTGTCATTTAAAATGATCATGTTAGTTGATCTATAACCAGCGATGGCCGTCACCATGTTAATTTGCGCCGCAATTCAGAAAATCGTATCTGTCAGATTTACAACACGTAAATTCATCCACTTCTCCCAAAATACATGAAAGTAAGTTGCCGGTGACTTGTGAGAAGAATAGAATAAACTTTATAGTTACCTACACATTGTGTATCTGATGTAATAAAACAATTCAATTTATAATTAAAAGGATTGTTATTGCCGCTTTCATAGACATAAGAATGTATTTTACAAACTATAAATTAATTATTTTGCCAGTACTTATGTGTATTTTAACGTCTGAAACCTAAAATAAATATTTTGTAGTTGCAAACACTGAATAGTTGTGATATGATAAACGCTGAGCATGTCCGTCTCTGGCTCAGTGCTAGCCAATGCGCGTAAG
The DNA here is from genome assembly GCA_023029165.1 of Gobiocypris rarus. Taxonomy (NCBI): domain Eukaryota; kingdom Metazoa; phylum Chordata; class Actinopteri; order Cypriniformes; family Gobionidae; genus Gobiocypris; species Gobiocypris rarus. The sequence goes on from CM040930.1 coordinate 20,459,074, forward strand.
CACATTTGAATTGAGCAGCTGAACGTTTTAATCACGCCAGTGTGATCGTATGTGTCGAAGGGTTAATGTTAATCAATCAACAAAATCAAAGAGAAGATGCCTGTAGTAGCTTTAACCTAATTATAATTAATTATTAATTATATTTAATTTATACAGTGAAGACTATGCAATGTTTGTAACATTTGATTATTCCATTTCTTTAACTGTACACTGTAGACTTACCTGAAAAACATAAAGCACTGTTTATTTCACTTGTATCTTTGTTCTGTTGTATTTATCTATGCTTGTGATGTTTTTTTTTTCAAAATCACCCCAATCATTCTAGAACAATGAATTATATCCAAATAAACTATATATGTTTTTTTTATATATTGCAGTATAATGCAGAAAAACAAAATTATCTTAATGTCAGTTTTTTTTCCTGATGTTGTGCAGCTCTACTCTCAGAAGACTAAGCTTAATTTGTGTTGCATATGTGATATGCATATGTGATTTCAAGATACAGTGTCAGCCACATCAGTATGATATGGAGTGTGTTGTAATATTAGTGTTTGATTCTCTCCACCAGCCATCTGTTTTCCTAGTGTGGAGGGGTTTGTGTTTTTTTCATGTGTACTTGGTGAATGCCTTTAGGTCATCATCACACTGCTCTGTGAAATGAGGAAAGAATTTAAATCTTTGCATTGAAATATCAAGGCATCTTATTCTCTGTTTTTCTCTCTGTTTTTTCTCTCTTCTCATACATTAGTGGCTGGAAATGCCAGTTTGGGCTAATGGCATTGAATCTCTGGATGAGAACAGAGTTTGCATTGTATGTCTATTCAAACGCATGCAAAACAGAATGACATAAGGCAGTGCTGTTCAGAAAGCCATTGTGGGGAGGTGGATATATTATACAAACCTTCCACTCTGTGGCTTGACTAATATGATCCACCTCTCTGGAATGAACAGTAGTTTCTATTTAAAATGCTTTCATTGATATTATCAGTTGAATGGGCATGTTGTCTTAGAGAGCAAGGCTAATGCAAAGTTAGCCCACATCTGCAAGACTTGAATTCCATTCAGGTTATTCTGGCATAGTTGGTGAAGTTTGGATGTTAAATTTGAAATTTGATGTTTAGAATAAGTAGTGTTCCAGACAAAAATGGATGGCTTCTTCCACCTTTTTGTACTAAAAAATATTGTTCACTGTGTAACAACTAACCAATTAGTTCTGCTTGAATTGTAAAGGTCTCTCTGCTTGGTCACGGTCAGATGTTACATTTTCCGACAGGGACTTGCAGAAGCATAGGCCATCTGTAGATAGAGTAATCTTGGCTGGGAAGTGCTGTAATTGGGCTGCTTATTTGAGAGGGTTTAAGAAAACCTCAGAGCTGAAGGATGTTTGAATTAGGCTGATGCATTGTAGCTTAACTAAACAGACAAATCAGTCAGGCGCTGAGAAAACATGAGGTAAAAGACTTTCCGCAAAGTGCTGTTCAAAGAGCTAACTCCCCTTTAGCTATACATTAAAGCATGTACTGTACTCAACCTGATCATTACCTCCCAGTTTCCTCCCTAACAATATGTTGTGTCAGCAGGTTAAACTAGTGTTGCTGTTTACCTGTTTGTGTTTAGCTTTTACAACACTTTGTCTATGTCGTGATGGAGAGAGAAGCGTTCTAAGCACTTTGCAGTGCGGTTTCATTAACCATTGTGAATACTCAGCTCAAAATGCTTGTGTAAGAGGAAGCACCAGCTGACTGATGTGACGACTCTGTGCTACTTATGTTTAGCCATCACAAACCTGCAGAAGTGAATTTTGTTTCTAAGGACTAATGGGCTTCATTCTATCTTTAATATGATATCATACATTGTTATAAATATTATTATTAACGTATTTATTTTGGAGGCAGTAAATATTTTACTTTGAAAGAATCATCAATACTTTTATTCAGCAAGCAGGAAGATCGTCCCCAAGTGCTGCTCAAGCACCTGCCCTTTTGACCTCTGATTAGACAAGTGCCCTTTTTGCAAGACACTTTAAAAAATGTTTTTGTTGTTGTTTAAATTTGGTCCATGACATCAATTCTTAGCATGTGCCCGACAACTTATTCTTATTAATTCTACAAGGCCGCACTATTACAACTCAGTCTCAATACAGCCAGCCTAGCTTAGGCAATAGCTCCTCATTAAGCTTAACGACAAGCAAGCTAGTCTGGTATTGACGTAAAATAGTTTAAAGCGGTTGGAAATGCCACCAGAGTTAATAGAAATGCCTCCAAAATCCAAGATATGAATTGCCCTTGTGTGAGTTCTTGTATTTTGTTTATAACATAATATAGTTAAGCAATATCACGAGCAAGTGTGTTCAATTATCAGCACAATTGCAAAAATGTGATTATTAATTTTATACAACAGTTCAATGCAATAAGTTGATACTATGAATTGACAATTTTTAGATTCAAACGTTGTCAATTTTGACTGTTTTTGCTCTCTTTGGCCAAATACTTCTTTGTTTGAAACAATTTTATCATTTTTGAATGATTAACCGTTTTTAAACAAATCGATTGAGTCAATGATTCAGTTACCCATTCATAAAGTTGACACTAGCTGCTTTCATGAATCAATCAGCCTCTTTGAATGGATCAGTTGAATTAATGATTATTGGATTCACTCATTACAATATAATTAATTAAAAATGACACTGATGCTGAAGACTGGAGTAATGGCTACTGAAAATTCTTTGCCATATTAGAAATAAATTATATTTTGAAATATAGTAAAATAGAAGTTATTTAATATTGTAATCCTTTCACAATATTAAAATTGTAACTGTATTTTTGATCAAGTAAATGCAGCCTTGGTGAGCATAAGAGACTTCTTTCAAAGAAAAAAAAATCATACCAAATCTAATATTTTGACCAGTAGTGTATTATGAGTTTTCTGAGATACTCGTATTTCACAATATCCCCATCAATATTCTACAAAAAAAGCAGAGTTCTGTTCTGTTTATTCCTAAAAGTTTCAAAATGGTCCTACTGCTTACATAACCTTGTACATTTGGCTAACGAAACCCTACTCATCCTTTCACAGACTGAAAAGTTTGCAGTTCAATCAAAGGATTCGCTGTCTGTTGACAATCAGCGCTGCCACACACAAAGCCTTGGCTGAACTCTGACCCTCAGCTCCGAGGGCTAAGGATGAATTGTGCGGGAATGAGTGCTTTGTCATTTCAGGTCACATGTCCATTAATTACTAGAATCTCATGCATTGGTCCGTCCCCTGACCTCCACACTCTAGCTGAGTGAGCATGTGTGCGCTGAGCATGAAAAGTATCTTCATTGGTCTCCACTATGTAGAGATGCTTTGGAATTTCTTATTGGATTCTTTGCGTATAAACAATTCCCACATTGAGAGAGGTTGTTGGAGTACAGCCAGGGAATTCCCACAATGGGGGATAATGAGGAAGCCTTGACAAAAGGAGTTCTCATTCGGTATTCAATTGGCAACATGGTGTGCTGAGGAGCTCTCCTGCATAAAACTCTGATACCTTGGGAATGTTTGCACCTTTTATTGCCGTTTCCTTTGAGCGTGTCTACACACTGTAAGAAAGGAATTGAGAACCAAAAATAAAAAACAAAAAAGTCCTGTGAACTGGAAAATATGTAGTTAAGTTGTCCGAATATTTTGATTTAATTGGCACTTGTAGAATATGGATATTTTGTGAAAGACATAGACTGTTTGCACAAGACTCTATTCTTCTGCATCACTAGACCTGTTGCTATTGAAAGGACCTTCTTTAATTTATTCAAACAGTCTTGTGCCTGCCTTGATCTCCTGAAATCACTCTTGATATAAATTGCCTCTCTGATTGTCATATTCAGTGTAACCTTCCAAAGCACAGCAAGCATACGGCTTGATGCTCCAGCTGTGGGAAAGAGCAATTTGAGGGATGACTCATTTCTGGAGAATCTCCAGTCTCCGTTCTGACAGCTCATTCTTCCTGTTAACTCTAATTTGTCTGAAATGCAAAAGGAGTCTGCATACATAATAATTTTTTTCTTTAGTATGTTCGCCACTGACCTGTGAATGTAATTTTTGTCGTCAGTGTAGGTACAGTACAATTAATAGCCTACAACAAGCTTCTTGAAGGATATCCTTTCTGACTTCCCTGTGATTACTGAAAAATATTTGCTATTAATTAGACAAAAGACTGAGGACGTGGAATAAATATTGAAAAAATGTTTCCTCACCATTTGGCAATTTGCTGGTCAATTCTGTGCATTGCTGAGTAATGTGAACAATACGGCTTCAATTCAAAGAGTATGTGCTGAGTAAGATAATCTCTTACACCTTTAATTGGATTTTGCTGTAGAGATTGGGTCAAACAAGGTCATGCTGCATGTGTTAAGCTGTTTGACGAGTCATGATTGGGCTAGCTTGTAAATTTAGCTTAGTGCTAAAATATATAAATCTTATTTGGTGAAAACAGACTAGCTGCATCCTTCTTTTGAAGGCATTGCATTGTCCCATTGACCTGTACATGCAATGTTTAAAAAGTTTAAGATGTACTATTCTTTGGAGCAGTGTTTGGTCAGCCTTAGTACTCCTTAGACAACCTGACTTTTAAAGGGTTACTTCAGCGATTAGCATTAAGGTTTGTATCAGTAGAAACCTGGGAGTAAATTCAAATTATCGTACTTTCCCCCCTCATATGACCCTGAGATGAGAGAATTCTGTATTTTATTTCTGGAAAAATTCCTCCGATGACACAAATATCGTCATTTTGCGTCATCGGAGGAGTTTTTGGCCAGAGCCCGAAGACTACAGCCAGCAGGAGGCGCTATTTCCACATGTTTTCAACATCACACTCACAGCACTCGGCTCACGGAGATTCATGTAAACGGAGCGGTGGAGACCAAAGTGAGTGTTTTAACTTTTAAAATGAACTTCCTATGAAAGTTAAGCTTCCAAAGACATGAACTGAACACGCGCCAGACTGATCACGTGCTGTGAATGCAGCCGCGAAACCCGCGCTTACCTCAGCTCATGTGATGAATGTAACCCGATCCTGCTGCGTTTGTGCCGTGGTGCTCAGTCGGCTCACTCACATTATATTGAACAGACACGTTCAGTTTTTAATTGTAGTGTCTCTAACTGAACTGATTTTCTGAAAATGAACGCGGTAGGCAAGTGATCCAGTAATCCAGTAGCCGACTAGCCGTGCCTAGAGTAGGGCAGTGAACAGTGCCTTCTGGGAATTGTTGTCTTTCATCCCCATGAGACAAAAATACATTTTCTGTGTTTTCTCAGTCTAGAAGGCATCAAATTCAAAAATAATTTCACATTTCTACTACATTAATGACCCAGTTTAAATACAGATTCATCTTCCCAGCGCTGAAGTACCCCTTTAAGTTTATTGTATTTACCAGGGATGCTCAGATTAGGATTTTTGCAGTCAATCGACCAGATCATCCCTAGTATTAATATTGTGCTGTTTAATAGTATATTTATAATTAAGATTACATTATATTAATATTGCAAAGTTACTCAAAGCAGTCACAGGCATAACTTCTGTATTGTGCATACACATACTTTTTTAAATGGATACCTGTTTTATTGTAACTTTTAGGGATGTCACGATTCTCCAAATCCTCGATTACATTACATTTTCGAATCTAAAGTCACGGTTCGATTTGATTCTCGATTTTTACATTCTTTCTTTTTTTTAAAGCACTGGTTGCAATGCCATTTTTAGACTTTTTTTAATGCAATATAAAATCTGACCTTTGTTCAATTAAAAAATAAAAAATATATTAACAACATAATGTAACTAACTTATATCTTCAGTCATTTGAAAACTTAAGCAAATAACCCAGCAATCTGTAGTCAAGTCAACTAAATGTGTGCTGCTCAGACCTTCAATAATTTTCTCCTACATTATTGTACATGGAATCACCTTAGCTGTGAGATGAGTTCTACTTGGGATTTCTTAAAGTACTTCTAGCACGCTAATTAAATGCCTAAATACACATTGACTCTTAATTTTAAATGCCTGCGCCTTACTGGCAGAATTTCAAAATTTCATTCAGTTCAGATGAGGGAGATAAAATATGAGTTACAACCATCTAAAACGTATAACTAAACATCGTAAAGTAAACATTGTCATTATTCATCAGCATTAGTTCATAAACAATTGCCTGGCATAAATATGAGCTATTCATTGATTGAGCCGTTCTGAAGCGCTATTGGATATGCGTGAGCCTGAAGTGCGCTTTTCCCCGGTTAGTTCCGCACGTTACAGTTAAAATTTGCACATCTTTTTTTTAACATAATATCAGTTCTGACTGGATCTCTTCCCTAACCTTATCGTCCTTCCCTAACATTTGCGTCTCGTTTTTATTCGTTGATGAAAATGACTGTAGATTTTCGTCATAGCTTTTGTCATTCAACACTAGTTTTTATTTTGTTATCGTCTCGTTTTCGTCTGTGAAAAAAGGTTGTTGAGACAAATTATTCGTCAACGAAATTAACACTGCTTCAGTGAAACAGGATGGGGTTCAAGTTATGTCGATAGGTCTCCTGCATCTGCAGTTGCCATGCTATCTTTTGAGTGGCTGTAGCTAGGTTAGAGGAGGTTGACTTGCAGCACTTCAACACATGTTTTTTTCCAGCTTTGCAAGCAACCAGACTAGATGTGGGAATGTGGCATCGACTATTCCATTTTTTAATTCGATGTTCGAGATTGTGACTTAATTTCGGTCGATTTCGATTTAAAATCGAAATCGTGACACCCTTAGTAACTTTTTGTCACAACCCTCTGTAGTGAATAACCGCATGTGACCAAATTTTATTATGCACGTTTATTATGCATATGCACATATTATGAAAGTTTATCATGCATGTTTTAAGCCTTGCCAATTTTAACATTCAAGCACAGCACACATTCGAGACAAGCACCCAGAAAGCCAGCCTAGCTCCGCCCTCCTACGTACTTACGTCATTTTCCTTCAGTACGTCATCTGGGTTTGCGTATATTTGCGCTATATTTAACCAATCCAATCAGCGAACAGAGGGAGTGGCTGAGAACGATGACGTTGATGTCATGCGCTAGTTTGAGTTGTAGTTTAGTAATGGTGGCAGAGAAAGATGTGAGCAAAGCCATTTGGTCCTGTGGCAACGCTGCCGAATATATCCAGAAGTTAAATCTGGATACAGATCTGGACAATCTTTGCTGAGTTTTGTTGGCGGCCATGATGTTGGGGCTCTCATCCCCACAGAGTTTGGGAAAAGTTTGATTTTCCAGCTCGCTCCGTTAGTGGTGAAGGAGTTGGCTAAGGCGAACGCTAACCCTAACCTCACAACCAAATGTTAGGAAGTTAACGCTTATCAATGGAGAGTGGCCAGACTCTCTAAATGAAACTAATGAGAGTCTGGTAGGACCAGGCTACAGAAAGCCACTTCTGACTGAACAACTCTTGTAACTTTAAGGATTCATCTATGTTTAATTTAGGGAAGAATATGCAGTTTTTTTTTTTCATTTGATTTACTTTCTGTGCCAAATCTACCTTATCTTTATCCAACTGCTTTAGAGCTACCAGAAAAACCACTAATTTCATTTGAATCTTTGTTCAATTGTTTATTTGTGCTGTTGCTTGTAGTTTGATGATTTTCTGTAATTTTATTACAGACTGTTTATTTGTATTTAATGTTTGAATTTTATATATTTTGTTCAGTTGCATTGTTCTTGCATTCCATGTAAAAATAATTCTGGTGAGTAAAACAACAAATGTACTAGCCAATGGCGACTCGACTTTCAGTATGCCCGTAGAGGGCTGTGTTAGTACTTTTATTATTTCAAATCTTTGTTGATCAGTACCTCAAGTGAAATGGACAAATACTGTAATTTAAAATGTGATACTTTTGGCTGAAGTGATGTGGTAAAGAGCATTTGCTGTGATCTAGGATTTTTCCAAACCCATGTAAATCTTGAGTGAAACCACGCCTGACAGAACTGGGACACACAGAGCAATTTAGGATTGGAAGACAGCGAAGACTGCCTAGACTAACACTGATGTTATCTGCTATCTCTGTTAGGAGTTGTTTCATTAAAGGTGAAATGTCCTGGCTGGCTTTGCCAAATGTTTTTTTTTTCCACACTTTATTCCCAGTGTAGTTTGTTTCGACTGCCAGAGGTGTTTGTCATATGCAAGACATTCTGGGTGAGACACACCTGACCCTCTTTTAAAACTGCAAGACCTATCAGTCTGACAGAGAAGATTGCTCTTGTACTTTCTTTGTTGGGCTGCTGTCTCAGAAATTTGTCATAAAGACCTTTTTGTCCTTGATCTAACTTTGCCATTTAACCCCCTCCCCTTTCCTTACAGATATAGCTTGCTTCACTCTGAAAACTTTGTTTTACAAAATTAGGCTTGTAATTTCTTCATTGGGTAAGTTATGCATTTACTTTCTAATCAAGCTGATTAGCCCTTGTAAGTTTCCCCAAGACTGTTGAATTGAATTTCAAAAATAAATGTCACGTAAGCAGGAACCATCGGCTTTCTGTTCTGCCCCACTGAACTGCTTCCTGAGGGCAAAGACCTGTGATACTATGGATTGAGACTCATAAATTAATCATTAAAGACTGAATGCATTAATTATTCATATGCACATTCAGGCAATAACCTCCATCAGTTAAATCTCATTGGTCCAGTCTGGTTTAAAGTGTCTGTTTTTTTCCCTGTAAGATTCTTCATTAAAACTTCTGGAAGTACTGCTATTGTACTAAAGTACTGCCCCGTGCACACTGTAAAGTTTCAGGAGTGACAATCACATTTAAATTTCAGGAGTGAGTTTCCTAAATTATCGTTCCATGTGTGTGCGGAACTCGACTCGTTCTTGAAAATGCGATGATTGACACTGTGGTAACCATAGCAACATTCTGGTGTCTTGCGTATTTGGTATCCTATTCCAACCAAGTAATACAGTGACAAAAGACTTGTTCAACATTTTTAACTCAATCATAGTCGAAGGAGGTGTCGTGTTTTGTTTATGCTTGTAACGGCTGTTTTATAGAGCGTGCTCTTACAGTGTCCGCTTATTATAAGCAATGTTTGGGTTTGTTGTTTTAACTTGGCTCATAAAGCTATCGAGTTTATGGAGTTATTAAAGTGAGCAGCTGCGGGGTCATGATATCTCTGTCTTATATTCAGCACAGAGCATTTCCTTATATTTAGTTTTTTTCCCCCTGTGATTTCTTGCTCGCATATGCAGGTGAGATACATTTCTGCCGCACATTAAAATATCACTCGTCTGTCATCTCATAAATCACGTCATACGTCATTAATAACTAGTTGTTCAATTTGTTTCAATACACATTGCATAGAATTTTTGTAAATGCGGTTGTCACTACCTGCAATGATGAGAATCGATTTTTCGGGAGTTAATTTGGTTGTAGAACGTGGTTGTCACTCCTGTAAATTACGAGTGTGTGTTTGTGTGTGTGTGTGTAAGTAAGTAACAGAATTAAGCACTAAAAGGTGACCTGACAACCAAATTTATTTGCAGTAGGGCTGGGTATTGACACAAATTTCACGATTTGATTTCAATTCAGAAGCTTTCGATTCTGATTAATGCGATTATTGATTATTTTGCATATCAGGTACAGTACATGGAAAAAAATTAATTATTCTCAACTAAGGCACAAGGAAGTTTTTATAATACTAACTTTACAATTACATAAATATATTTCTACTCCAATTCGTTTTTTGAAATATAAACATTTAAATGGTGGCGGTCTTAATACTTGACGGATTTATTCATATTTATTCAACTTTTAAAAATTTTAATGAAGATGGTACATATTTAGTCAAATGCTTCTCTAGAGTTGATTTTTCTGGCTAACTAACGTGTTTATGGTCACTGAATATGTTTTTTGGGAGGTAAATGTGACTTTAATCTTTCCACGGTTGAAACACTGAGCGATTACATGAGACATTATACAGATTTAGGTTAGTTGTACTATACCTTCTAACATACCTTCAGATGTTCATTTATGTTTATTTCACGTTGAAACTGGTATTAAAGCAGAGGAGATGATCAGTTCATGCCGCTTCTCTTGAACTGATGCGCTACTGTGGTCTGTCACACCACATTAAACAGTGGCAGAAAGGTTTTTTTATTTCAAAATAAAAAGCACAATTGCAATTGTCTTATTGCGAGTCATTGGATGGGATGCATGCTACAACGTTCCATTCAATCAACAACTGAAAACAGGATAGACTAATCGATTCCTGGGACTTAAGAATTGATATTGTTTCTGAAAAATATGAGAATCGGTTAAAATCGAGAATTATGACCCAAACATTTTCAAGATAATTAGTTTTGGTCAAGTTTAAGGATGTCTTGTATGTAACATCCCAGAATGCGCTTAGCTCAACTAGTCAAAAATGGCAGATGCAATATTTTACTCAAAATGTGTTCATAAAAAGTATTCTGTATTTAGCCTAGTAACATTCCAGCTTCAAACTCTATTGCATGTAGAGCATTCTATTCACTAATGAGGTTCTGTCCTAGTTAGGATGCTGCCTACACTAGCAGCATCCTACAGCGAGAGGGCTCACTAGGGTATGGAACAAAGGTATGCTCTGCTATATTATGAAGGCAAGACCAAACTATTGTCTAGTCTCAGAATTTTTGCTACAGTCTCCTTTCTTTGCTCTTGAACTACAATTGAGTAAATTTTTCTTTCTGGAGTGCTTCCTAATGCCACAGGCTGCCCTCTGTTCTTTGATCAGCTGCTGGCACTTGACACTGGCACCAAGTGCTCAAAGCTGTTGCCAGCCAGCTGCCCAGGGTGAGTGAGGAGCATCAGACTGATTTCATTCTGTTCTTGATAGATGCAGGACCTCCAGACGTTTCTCAAGAGGTTTATTGATAGGTTTTGCAGTGTCCACTCTGTTTTTTTCTGTCTTTTTTTTTTCTCTTCTTGTCCCACGCTTTTCTCAAACCTCAGTTGAATGCTCACCCACAGAGTTTGTCTTTTGTGAAACTGCAAAGGCCGTGAAATGTGCCTCCCATATTTTGATGTACATTAGAAATAGAAAGCTGCTTGTTTGTTCAACAGTAGGCCTATCTCAAGGCCATCTCGTGATGTTTTTCTTGCTCACTGAGGAGGTCGCGGAAAAGGCTAAGTGTTGTGAGACTTCTGCCGAGTGAAGCTTTGATCTCTATCTTGCTGCACGGTCAACATAACATGTTTAACACTGCCTTACTGTCTTCAAGTTGCAAGCTTATCTTTTTTTTGTTTGCTTTTTTAAAACACCAGCCTTAATTGTGAAGTGGTAGTTCTTTAATAATTGTGGCAAAGGTATTTTTGAAGGTATAGTTGGTGGGATTTGTCAGGTCTCAAATGAAGTGCTGAATTAATGAGCAGTGACCTGTCCTTGGACACTGCGGGCATGTCAGGCGGGCATTTGATCCTAGCATAGCTCTGGATACAAATAATAACCTAGGACACCTGTTCCTGTTCATTTCAGTCAAGAGCTGACTCAGACATTTATAATCAATAACACCTTTCATAGTCTCTCATATCATATTTATCTACTGTAAATGTAATGTCAAAGATTACTTCTAGTAATCGGGAAATAAACATTGCTGGTCAAAGTAGAATGGAAGGTGCTGGTACTTTGTCAGGAACATTGACTGTGATTTGTGGAATGAGCAAACAAAATAAGCCAGCTTTTTCACTCTCAGATGCTTTGAAACCTACCATCTTTTTCAGCTACTGAGGATAAATGTATAGTATTTCAGAGGGATCACAAAGGATCTGTATTGCTTGTTTCTGGATCCCATGGAGCCTTTTCACAACAGTGATTTTTGGCTTGTGGCTTTATTTATTGATGCTAGATGAGATTTTCCTTTTGGAAGTGTTTGCATTTAACAGCAAACATAGCTGGACCTTGTGTATATAGAGATGGAATATGAATAACATAAATCTTAGTGAAATAAAATGTAATTAATGTAACTGTTCTTGATAATATTAGATCACACATAATTAAAACAACAATCACGATAACACAGACGATAAATATATTGTACACCCCTAGCACAAACAGATCATATACTGTTTGTTTACCTGTGCATTGGTGACGCTTTCTCACATAATAGTTTGGTCTCTAACTGAAACAAATATGCTTGTTGTATTCTGCTAGCTGAGACCTTTTCAATGATATATGACACAAGACGAATTGATGCTGTTTCGGCTGCAAAAGGAGGTCCTGCATCATATTAATACATTTATTGTGGTCTAAAAACGGGTGTTTGTTTCATTGTCCAACACCTGCACCTCTTGTCACATTCATCAAGTGGCTAAGACTGCAAGTGTTGGGACAACTACATATTTATGTAGGAGACTATTTTAATCACTTGTTTCTTTCACGTCGCTCCTGGTTAGAAATTGTTTTCCATTTATTTTTATACATTTCACTCACAACGTGTGCCCTGTGTGAGTTAGCAAATTTGTCTTTGTCAGAATGCTCAAACCACTATCAGTGGCTCAAACTTCCCTCTGTAGGACATCCTGCTGTCAACATTCAAAACACTGCTTTAAACAAGGAATGCGATATTTGCAAGGTCTCCGGGGTCGACTGCACTCCGCATCTAGTGTGCATAATAGCCAGTTCTATTGGAAGAAAACGCCCTGTGCTGTCACCAGCCTGCATTCCCATTTTATCTTAGATTTATCCTCTGATATCAGTGCGATATCTTGTGCTGTCTCAATGAGGCACAGACTTTCCTTAGCCTTTTGGCAAACCACCTGTCAATCAAACAGTCACATTGTGCTTTTGTTCAGCAATGAATCTTCTTTTTGGAAAAGTTTGGTTGGCTTACTGATCATTTTGATAAAACTGTTAAAATGCTGTTTTGTTATTTCAAGCTTGGAATTGTCAATGGTTATAGTTGTAAATGGTAACTGGTTAAACTTATTTTGCAGTCATTAGGAATGAAACGTGCATGAATAAACAGCTTTGTAAATGAAAAGTTGATTAATGTATGCTGATCATATATATTTTATTAATATTATTATAAATTAATGACTAATAATAAATTGACTATAATATACATATATTTAAATGATTAAGCAAATGTGTAATATTTGCAACCAGTCAACTCACAAGAGAGTCTCACATAGCCAGACTGCCTGATGACATAAGGTCTGGGCTCTCTAGCCGCTGCAGTTAGCAAAGGACTGCCCACTCAGTTAGGAAGAGGCTGTCTGTCTGGCCATTCACAGGTTTTTTTCTTTTCACTTTGTAAAAATGTTTATGGGGTGTGTAAATGTTGCTACAATAACAGACTGGCGTGCTATGACAGACTAGTGGTACTTTCATATTTACCATCATATGCTGCAGATACCTCACTGAGAAGGGAGTATTTTACCTGATCTTCCATTATAGATGTTATACGACACACAACTAATAAAACAAAATCACTCTGAAAATAGTTAAAGGTCCTGTTCTTCGTTATGCCATTTTTCAAACTTGAGTTAGTGTGTAATGTTGCTGTTAGAGCATAAATAATACCTGTAAAATTATAAAGCTCAAAGTTCAATGCCAAGCGAGATATTTTATTTAACAGAAGTTCCCTTTTCAAAGCCTACAGCGAACGGCTGATTTGGACTACATCCCTGTACTTCCTGCTTTAATTACGTCTCTAGAACAGTTTGTTGACTAACCTCCGCCCACAAGAATATGCTAAAAAGGGGGCGTGGTCTTGTTGCTCTCCCACATGGAGAAGAGGAAGTGTTGCGTTTGTAGAGTGTGTTTTGTGGCCAAGTCTACAATAATATTGAGCGCATGCATCTCCACCGTTATGGTAAGAGGCGTGACCTCTCCGGGCAACGTGCGCTAAGCTGCTGTCGATTCACAACACGGGAACCGCTGGCACAATCAGAACTCGTTACGTATTTCTGAAGGAGGGACTTCATAGAACAAGGAAATCATCAGGCCATTTTTTCATCAGTAAAAACAGCGATATACTGATAAGTAAATAGTGTGAAAAATGCTGTGTTTTTTTACACGCAAAACATGAACACGTTATATTGCACACTGTTAACACAATCAAAGCTTCAATAACACATGAAAAACGGGACATTTAATGGTCTGCAAGGAAACAAAAATACTCTTTCCCGCCAGTGTTTAAAAACAAAACAAAAAAAGTTTCTACCCTATGGCAGCATTTTATTCTAGCTTTATGCATTGTTTTTTGGGATCAACTTTTGAATGTGGTTTTTAAAAAAGGCAACATTTTGAGCAAAATGCTGAGAAAGCATCATCTGCTTACATGATGAGATCACTCGTTGTTTTGATCTGGAAAATACTGTACTCGTTCAGATGCATACTAGTGTATAACAGTGATAACATGGAAAGCCGTATTAACTTGTCATTGGCAGAGAAGCATTGTCTTGTGAACGACGAGTTGACGAGTCAATGGCATGGATAGAGTTAAAGAGTCTTTAATAATGTTTACAATTAAAAAATTATATTCGATATTAGAATGCTTTTATTTGCATCGTCTTGCATTCCATGTGAAAATTCTGGAGAGTTAAATAAAACATTTACTAGCCAATGGCGACTCAAGCTTCAGTGTGTCCCTATAAGGTTGATTAATGATGATGCATTTATCTCTGAGACCCTTTTGATTTGCTGAAGATGCAGCTTTCATTCCTTTTTATACTGACATGTAAAATAAGCCTTCCTCAAAACTGCTTACTTCACTATAATCATGCAAAATCATACTCATTCCAAGATGTTTTGAGCTGCAAGTTCACTCTTTGACAGGCGTCAAGTGGAGTTCACATTTGTTGTGTCTTCAGTCCAGCTCTCTTTCCTCTTGGAGCAGCTGAATGTTATTTACAAAGTTGTTGCTTTGCTTGATGCCAATTGGCTGGTTAATAGAGGATGAATTTAGATATTATGGGCAAGTGTAATGTTCCTGCCCTCGAGACTGCAGAAGGGAAGATCAGATTTCTCCTCATGGGTGCAGTGGTATTGATTTAGCGTCGAATGCCGTGGCAGCTGGAATGGTTGGATGCAGGATCCTCAAGGTTCCTCAAGGGTCTCATAGTCACACAGAAGGACACATGGATCTTGCTTAAGGTTACGTTGAGCCCAATGAGATACTGAACAGATTTGTTTTGTCTGACAGCACTTATCAGAGAAGTTTTATTACATTTGGTCATTCCTGTAATATTTTTGTCAAGCATTAGAGAGGCGTTATACTGCATCTCACTTTGAAAAGTCTCAGATTTCTGTGGAGTCAAAACATTAGTCATGTTGATAAATCAATGCCTGTTATTACAACCAGTGTTCATGAGATTGAAAAAAACATTTGTTTTTTTAATCTGTCATCCTAGTCTAACACTGTTCCGCCCTTATGCTTTATGTGTATTTGTATAATATTTTTGTGTGTGTATTTGTTCATGCTTTAGGCTTAGACGTTCTGCCATTTGAAACCCAGACGGTCTCGCTGTGGCACCTCATTGAAATGTGCTGCAGTCCTCGGAGCGGTGGCCTATTTCCTCTACTGCTCTGTTATGAATTACCCCATGAATGCATGCTACTTGCTGAATTAGGGTCAAGGCTTCTTAAAAAGCGAGATCAAACAGGTCTGTCTGATGAGAGCGATGGTGCAAACACTGATATAGAATCCTGCCATTGTGCAGCTGAAATCAAAATGTGGAGTGCAGGACCATGCAGCTCTCCAATCCATTTCCATTTTAGTAGTTTTTCTATTTTACACCATCCCAAACTTTCCCTAGACTTTTGTCTTTTGAATAAAATGTGAACATTGTGTTGTTTTACTGTAAATTGTCTATAAACAAGAATTAATATTGCACAATATATTGATATTTTATATTGATGATATTATTATTATTATTAATATATTTTTGGCACTAGTTTTAATCTTCTGATACTGAATATTTTCCCAGTGTTTACATTTAACATTATTTTGCCATCATCTAAAGCTCACTTCAAAGTCCGACTGGCCATTCATTCATTTAAAACGTTTCCTTTTAGTGTTACATTGTAATATATACAGTGGCTGAAAGCTATGTCTCGAGGGAATATTTGCACAAAATTTGTTTTTAATGACACATCAGGTTCTATTAATATATTGTACAATTTTATCAGTAAATCAGCCATAACATGGACAAAATATATTTTAAGACTTGCTTTGTTTTTGAAGCTTTTATTTCTCCAGAAGTTTTTCTCACTCCATTTCCCTATAAAACAAGTTGCATTTAATTTTTTTCCGCAGTGTAGCATGATATTGAAGTAGATTGGAGGCCTTTTTCCAGGAAATCCACACCGCAAAGAGCTGAATTTGACATTCTGATTCTGTATCTTCTTGCTTATCATTGGTTTGAGATGAGCCTGTGTCTCCATGTTACTGGCTGGTAAGTCAAGTGGAGCCATGTTCTCCTCTGATGTTGGGCCACTAATTTTATCCCCTCAATACATGCAGAGCTCTTCAAAAGTCTGCTTTTCTATTTATACTGGGTCCTAATTAAGGGATTCAAGTAATCTGAAGAATCGGTTCCTACTGACTAGTGTTCTCAATTAAATCCAGAAACCAGAGATGTAGAAACTACACTTTGAGTGATCTTTATATTTTATTTGTATAGTAGTGGTGTTATGAAAAAATCTCAAAAGCACACCATTGTGTAGCGCTGTGGACAGAGGGACACACAGTAGTAGTTAATTGAGAAGATATTCAGCAAATGAGAAATCGATAATCAACATTATTATTGAAAGCCATTAAGCACTCATCTCTGGACATCATTGTAAAAGGGATGTTTTGAGATCCTAGAACCTTTTTCCTTTAACATTTCTATTCACTTTCTTTCAGTATGCGAATGTGTATCTATAATGGCAATGAGGATAAACCAACAAATGAGTAACCTACATTTTAGATAACAGGATATGACTTTGTAGTTTGTGAAATTTCATTTGAAGCATTATTTGTAGCTTGCATGCATAAGAAAGGTCAGTCGGGGATTGACTTCACATTTCTTTCCTTCCTGGAGGGAAAAGTATGCATTTCCTTGCTCATTATGTTTATTTTAAATATATCCATAGTTTGAATTTCTGTTGAAGTGAAAACGAGGTTAGCCACAATTTGTGAAGCAATTAAGCGTAATGATGCATCCATGCATGCAGACATAACCTATTCTTCCTGCACACTGAGGGATAATTAATGTCAGCGACACAGGGTATGGATCTGATTGTGCATTTGAAAATAACTAGTGCATTCATTCCAGTACTGAATTCAAATGACAATGAGATGATGCCAGGTTTTCACTTCCCAAATCAGCCGTGTTGCTGATGACTCAGACCCTGAGCAGGATTTTGTGTTTTGGCCTTGCAAGCAGACATACTTTAAGCAACAGGCTTTTGGTTCACTTCTCCATGTAATGAGGTAGTGCATCATTCTGTCTTTTTGAGCAAAGATGCCGGTGAAATAAAAGTGAGGCCCTGATGAAACACACAGTCTCTGTTTCATGAATATTAATACCGTATGCTGGTGGTTGACGGCCTAGATCTCTCTCTCTCTCTCTCTCTCTCTCTCTCTCTCTCTCTCTCTCTCTCTCTCTCTCTCTCTCTCTCTCTCTCTCTCTCTCTCTCTCTCTCTCTCTCTCTCTCTCTCTCTCTCTCTCTCTCTCTCTCTCTCTCTCTCTCTCTCTCTCTCTGGGATGAAGAGACAGGATTATCATGCTGTGTTATTTCTGCCTCATTAATCAAAGTAAAAGGCATGACGATGAGATCGAGACAGTTCACAAAGAATTTAATCCATGCAGGGACCTCACGCAGTTTGTGTTCACCGCTGGCCAGCAGCTCTTATGTTTGACCACTTCATCCACACTGAACGTGATGCTGCTGCACAATGTGACAATCACAGCAAGTCGAAAGATATTTGATGTTGATGTACAGTTATGTGGAGAAGGATTTTGAACCAATGAGATTTCACAGTGAGCCAGGAAACAACAGTCTGTGACGTGTTCAGCCACTGAAATTAAGCTTAATAAACAGGACACTCAGTGCTAACTGCCCACGTTTGATGGACAACTACAAGGAGTCTTCATTATCAGTTATTGCATTTAGAGTCCTCTGAAGGCCATTGTAATATGCTTGCTTTCTATCTGGTTGATAAACAGTCTAACAGGTGTAATTTATCTCTCTGTACCACTCCACAAGGTTCCTGAGGTTCGGCCTTCAAGGCTTAACGTCTGAAGTGTGAAACTGCATCAGGCTGGCAGAATTTCCTCATTTAACTTCTGTAGAGTTTATTTAGCTCTGGACCTGGCGCTAGAAAGTAGTGATGAACTACATTAGTAAAATCACTAAACCGTTCCATAGAAAGCACTGCAGAGGCCTCAGTGCCCAGCTCAGTCTGAGTCATTTCGTGTTCTCAATTTTTTTGGTTTCTGCTTCTCCCCTGTGGTTTTAAATCTCATTTGTTTTTTGTGAGCATGTAGCATTGCCATTTAATAGACCTCTGCAGTGGTCAGTTTGAATGAACTGCTTAATTGCGCAAGAAAATAAATCAAACGTTTTGTTTTAACAATGGTCAAATCTGTGAAATTAAATAATTGCTTCCTATTCATGCTATTTTGGCATTCAATCTGTGGTTAATGTTATACTGTATCAAGCTACCATTCAAAAGTTTGGGTTTATTCTTTTATTTTTTTTATTTCTTAAAAAAAAAAAAACTTTTATTTAGCAAGATTATATTTAAGTTGACCAAGAGTAACAGGAAAGGCATGTGTAATGTTTTTTTTTCTCAAGATTTCTATTTCAAATAAATGCGGTTGACCTGAACTTTCTTTTCATCAAAGAATCCTGAAGTGATTCTTAAACAACAAATAAGCATATCAGAAGGGTTTCTGGAGGATTGTGTGACACTAAAGAGTAATGGCTGCTGAAAATTCAGCTTTGCTACGGGATCTATGGGATTGACTCCCATTTGGAGCCTGTCTCTAGCGGCCAGTCGATGAATTGCAGTTTAACCCTTGTGCATCCTTCAAATTAACTCCCCTTTCGTTACCCTCGTGGTTGAAAACAGCCACTAAATTAAACTGCTGTAAAAATGTATCAGATATCAGTCCTGTTCAAAACTACCAAATGTTTAAAAAAAAGTCAGGATTTGAACCCTTTGATTGCCGATTTCATAAATGATGTCACTGATTTGGGGGAAAAAACACACAAAATGACTGATTTTCAATATAAAATGTAATTGTAGCCTGGATTTTTTTTTACCTCTAATCACAGCCTTGGACATGTCAAAGATTAGAAACAACATTGGCTTTGATGCATTTAGTTTTTACGCAGCATCAGATTTAATTTTTTTCTGCCTCATTTATCCCTCGTGGCTGTTTTTGCCCCATTGACTTCCATTATAACCACATTTTTTGATTGCAAACCCATGCATTTTTGATTGTTGATGGTTTTCCCTGTTGGGAAGAGGTAAAATTTGTAATGTTTACAGTTGATAACCAGGTGGCACCATTAACCAGTCCTAATAGGACTGTGCAAAAAAAGCTTAGTTTCTGGCTTTTCTATGGACTTTTCTATTGAGTATTACAGCATATTATTGTGAGTGCGAGTCCGAGAGCGAGAGAGAGAGAGTGTGTGCGTGCGTGTCCTTTGCCACTTACCAGCGTTTGATAGAATCAAAATATGCACCTCAGCTCTCAGAACTACATTGAGTAAACAAAAAGAGAGTGAGTATTTATGCACCAGGGCTGATAGTGAAAAAATTCCTGAGCCTGAACTTTTTTCCTTGCCCCCGAGGGTACTATGTATGCGACGCACTTTTAACACAACTTGTTGGCCCCTGGGCCCAAATATATAAACAGCCTAAGTATGTATAACCCTGATCATCATTATTGACAAGTGGCTCTTTTTTAGATATTTTCATATTTGCATTATGCCCTCAGTATTATTCAAGAAAACACAGCATTTTCTTCTCAATATGTTCAGTGCCTACATTGACCTTATTAGCCCATCTTAGATACAATCACTGGAAGTAAATGCTGCAGATGCTACAATCATACCAAGACAGGTCAGTAAGTGGCAATAATAGTACTCCAAAGTACACAGGAATTGATTACCTAAAGGACATGAAAAGGACACACATTCATTTTCTCTTAACAAATTTAATTGCAAAATATGCACCATTCAACTGAAAAACTGTAAAAAATGAATATACTCATATCATTCATGATGAAAATAAAACTAAATGTCATTCTCCATGATTTCAATGAATAATCCACCTGGTCAACATAATGTTTTATTCATTGATACTTTTAATTGAATAATGCCTATCACTTGAAACAGTTTTGCTGATTTGTATTTATTAAAACGATGTATTTTAAATTTATATTAGTCTACATCAGTGGTTTTCAAACTTTTTTAAGAGCGACCCTCTTTTTTTTTCTTAAGTTGTCGCGACCCATATATAGGCATAATACTTATATACAATGGGCCATTTGACTGCATTCTCCATTAAACCACTAGATGGCACAAAAGTTCAGCTCAGCACTTTTGATCATTGACGCGTTCGCAAATTAAAGTTGATTCTGCACTAATTTGATATAGGCCTATATATGGGACGCTAATTAACTGTTAACCGTTAACCAACCAGAATTTTAACAAATTAATCGTTTGCTGCATGCTTCAAAATACACTACAACTACACTATAACAATATATATAACAATATATATAACAATATATATATATATATATATATATATATATATATATATATATATATATATATATATATATATATATATATATATATATATATATATATATATATATATAATGTTTTGAGAGAGAAAATCAGGTAGGCCTAAGTCATGTACAAGTCGCATTTAATTGCATCCAGAAAAAAAACTGTATATAAAGCGAAATAATGTACAAACATTATAAAAACTACAGACATAGCTATTTTAGTTCCCCTCACTCCACAACAAATCCTTCAAAGTGAACAGTATTCAGAATGGATCAAGAATTAAAAAATAGCCTACAATTAGGCTATAACTATATAAAGCCAAAACGAAATAATTTAATGAGAAACTGAAAGTAACCAGCTTTGGTCTCGCGTAGCCTGACTCCTCATTCGAATCCAATTTCCATATTCGCGATGTAGCCTATTTCATTTGGATGCATAACCATTATTTATTATAGGCTTTGTACTTCACTCGTGTCCCAATATTGATGGAAAAAAATCATCCTCTTCACTTGCGCAACAATGTGCTTGGGAATAGAGACCTGCACTCCCGGGACTCTGGAGTATACTGTAGAGTGCAGCGAGGACTAGATTTGATGACTGAGTGCGGGTGCAGGCGGTATTCGTGTGTGCGGGTTGCGGGACAATAAAACTATTCATGGACTAAATAAATTGTTATGCATCTATTGCACAAATCAACAAGAACAACTAAAACACAATAAAAACGATTTAGCTACGGGTGCAAGTATATAGGCAGAGTTTCTGTTTATAAATTGTTTTGCTGCGCTGTGCAATGTCACGAATAGGCCTATACGTGTTTATTTCTAGAGCGCAATGGCCAAACAGATGCATTTAAGATAGAATCCACTCACCGCTCAAAACGTCTGAGTTTTTGCGCAGTTCTGAATCCTGAATGCTGGCAAATCCTCTGATTATAACAAATACAATTTATATACATTATGGAAGATCCATTGCGCAGTCAGTTTTATTGATAACAGAGCTTTGTGAGATCGCGATCAAATGAGATGTCATCTTTTTTTTTAAAATTATGAATGGAGCGCACTTTGCGCGCATTCTGCCACGCCAAACCTGGCTTGCTTTTACATTAAATTACTTGAAATAGTGTCATGGACGTACAGAAAAAACGTTTTATACTTTAATGCGGCGGGAGCGGGAGAAGGTAACATCCGTCCCGCGCAGGTCTCTATATTTGGGAACACCACAGTGGAGCAGTGCTCACGCTGAATGGCACGAATTGTTGGCTTTACTGACTATTTGAACTGAGCTGTGTAACTTTTTATATATTAGGTTAACTATTTTATTTTGATGATGAACTGATTGACTGCGATGTCAAGTTTGCAATGCTGGAATGTTTGTTTGCGCGCGAAGCTCTGGTACTAACGAGCAGAGGAAACATAAATAAAATACTCCGTCATTTTGGTCATACAAATAATAAGAGAAGGACATCGTTAAAAACTGCAAAGTGTTTACTTACATTGTGCTATTGTAAAATAAAGAAAACAAGATGTGCTTTCTGTCGTCTGGGTTTCCGTGAACTTGTTCAAGTAGAATCGCGCCTCACAAACAATAAACCAAACTCAGCAGCAACTGTCACACTTTTCTTTCTTTCTTTTGTTTGATCTGTTAATTATTTAAATCAATTATATTTCGCATATTTATTCCTTTTATATAGGCCTATCGGCCTATAGACTGATTTTATGAAAAATATTTATTTTTTATTTTTAGTGTAGGCCTAACTCCATTTTCCTTAAATTGTCCTGGCGACAATTTTTTTAATTCTCGCGACCCAGGGTTTGAAAACCACTGGTCAACATCAACTTGTATTCCTTGTACATAACAATGAATGTGTCGGAGGGTAAGGGGATATTTGAATTATTTATGAATAAACTAGTGTAGGCCTATTCTAAATCAGTGACGCAAGATCACTGATTAATAGAAATCTCCACTTTGACGCGAAAATGCATCTTTACAGATATAATGAAAGAGTTTTTGGTTTGATTTGTTTTATTTCGTTAAGCAATAATTTAAATCTCTCCATCTATGTATTTGATGTCGGTAAGGCATGTATTGTTTTGAGGATAATTCGTTTCCACTGGATAAAAAAAGTGCAAGTGACGGCTCTGGCGCCTCTGTATTGCATTGTGCAAGCTTCCACTCTCCGCACAAACCAATGGATATGCGCCTATACCTTATTTATTTCTGAGGAATAAAAAATCTTCCCATTACAACTTAATTAATAAAAACAGAAACGAAATCACTTTGCCATACAAACAAAACGGAACTATTTTAATAGCTGAAACATGTCTAACAGAACAGCACATATTCTCTTCCGTGCTTTTAAAAACAGACATCAAATAAACATTAGACAATCTTTTTTATTATTATTATTTTTTTTTAACATGGCACTAAAACGCCGCTGTAGACCAATATAACAAGAACCTAATTTTTTTTTCAGCAGCCACAGTAGCTCACGAGGAAATCCGGCGTGGTGCCGAACGCTATCACCCCTGTGCACCTGCTGCCTTTTGATGGTGAGAAGTGCAGACTAAAAAAAAACGAGGAAAGAGGATTCAAACACTTGCATGCCATCATGCTGGTCATTTGATGGTGAGAAGAGCAACATGAGAAGGGGCGTAAATTGTACCAGAGTTTTAGAAATGATTATGCAGCCTGACCCCTCCAGCGAGCTGCAGGATGTATTGCCTTCTCCCTCTGACACCACAGACTCAGGAGAGTCAGATCCTGATTTTGTTGTGGCATCCTCATCATCCTCTCTAGCTTCCACTGAAGGCGTGGAGGATTCAGAGGATCCTGGATCTGGGTGGAGGGGAGAAACAGCGACATGGGGTTTTCCACCAATGTGGAGACAACTCCCTTTCTTCAGCCTGCCAGAGGCGTGACTCCAGGGCCGACGAGCTATGCCATCACAAGGGTCCAGGGTCCGCAGGCAATGTGTGGACTCCCCTCTGGCCCTGTAGACGCCAGCCAGAATCAGTAGCCCCATGTAGGCACAGAGATCTATGCTGTGGTGTCAGAAGGAGAAGGCAATACATCCTGCAGCTCACTAGAGGGGTCAGGCTGCATAATTATTTCTAAAACTTCGGTACAATTCAAGCCCCTTCTCACCATCAAATGACCAGCAGGATGGCATGCAAGTGTTTGAATCCTCTCTCCTCGTTTTTGTTTAGTCTCCACTTCTCACCATCAAAAGGCAGCAGGTGCATTAATACACTCACTTTGTTTTTGTTTACTCCATGTAGTAACACTTTCTCAGACACTGGTAAGTGGCAAAGGACACTCACACACTCTCACACACACTCTCACACACACTCTCACACACACTCACACTCTCTCACACACACACACTCTCTCACACACACACACTCTCTCACACACACACACTCTCTCACACACACACTCTCTCACACACACACACTCTCTCACACACACACACTCTCTCACACACACACACTCTCTCACACACACACTCTCTCACACACACACACTCTCTCACACACACACACTCTCTCACACACACACACTCTCTCACACACACACTCTCTCACACTCACACTCTCTCA
Organism: Gobiocypris rarus; assembly: GCA_023029165.1. Taxonomy (NCBI): domain Eukaryota; kingdom Metazoa; phylum Chordata; class Actinopteri; order Cypriniformes; family Gobionidae; genus Gobiocypris; species Gobiocypris rarus. The sequence continues at coordinate 20,483,456 of CM040930.1, forward strand.
CACACACACTCTCACACTCACACTCTCTCACACTCACACTCTCTCACACACTCTCTCACACACACTCACACACACACTCTCACACACACTCACACACACTCACACACACTCTCACACTCTCTCACACACACACACACACACACACACACACTCTCTCACACACACTCTCACACACTCACACTCTCTCACACACACTCTCACACACTCTCACACACACTCTCACACTCTCTCACACACACACTCTCACACACACACTCTCTCACACACACACACTCTCACACACACACTCTCTCACACACACACTCTCACACACACACTCACACACACACTCTCACACACTCACACTCTCTCAAACACACTCTCACACACACACTCTCACACACACACTCTCACACACACTCACACACACTCACACACACACTCTCACACACACACTCTCACACACACTCTCTCACACACTCTCGCAATAATATGCTGTAATACTCCATAGAAAAGTCCATAGAACAGTCCATAGAAAAGCCAAAAACTAAGCTTTTTTTGCACAGTCCTATCTAAAGGGTAAATGGTGCCACCTGGTTATCAACTGTAAAAATTACAAATTTTACCTCTTCCCAACAGGGAAAACCATCAACAATGAAAAATGCATGGGTATATGGTGTCATGGCGTTGCAATCAAAAATGTGGTTATAATGGAAGTCAATGGGGCAAAAACAGCCACGAGGGATAAATGAGGGAGAAAAAAATTCAATCAAAGCCAATGTTGTTTCTAATCTTTGACATGTCCAAGGCTGTGATTAGAGGTAAAAAAAAATCCAGGCCACAATTACATTTCATATTGAAAATCAGTCATTTTGTGTGTTTTTTCCCCCCAAATCAGTGACATAATTTATGTAATGGGCAATTAAAGGGTTAAAATTCTGATTTTTTTTTTTGTTTTGAACAGGACTGAGGTTGATTTAATAGATTTATGCAAAAAAGCCACAAGGGTAACGAAAGGGTAGTGAATTTGCCCACAGTGTATCGTTGAGTTTGTGAAAAATTTCAAAGCATTTTCCCAAAATATGTGTAAAAATAAGATTTGTCACCAAAAATCATTCCATTTGCTAAAACCCAGAGAAAGTTATGGCCAAATTAAGACTCAAAAATACCCCCTAGTGGCTGAAAACATCCCGAGGGACACATAAGGGTTAAGTCACTTCCATGTAGGATTCAAGAGAGAGACCAGAAGGTTGCTGCTTGGCTGTAACTGACTGTTATTTTGAGGATTGATTAATCTATATAAAGGCATCAGTACTAATGTCCATGAGTTTTATCACAAATTAATGACAGTGTGTTATTAAATAAACAAGCAATATTTCACAGTATTGCTGTTTTTACTGTTTTTCTGTTTTGTTTTGTTTTTTACCAGCCTTGCTGAGTTTAAAGTCCCCCTTTAGTCAATAATTTTATCCCTTAAAACACATATTTTGAGTTTTGGCCTTGCAAGCAGACATACTTTAAGCAACAGCCAGTGTTAGATTCACATGCATGAAACGGATACATTTTCCCAGCTTTGTAGTCTGGACTGATAGTGACCTGTAGCCCACGCAGGGGCCACATTGTGGGACTGTGTGCTGATCTCTCTACGACCCCACTCTGCTGGATTTGTACAGGCGATCTGCTGAAGCCGTAGGTTTCCGGCCTGCATTGTTTGGAATGGACAGTCTTGTCTGTGGGCCCACTGAGCCAGTTTTTTTTTTTTTTTTTCAGGCTTGAGTCTCACTACCCAGCAGTCTTTGCCTGTTCCCATTCATTCAGATTGCTGCATACTTCCCATGTAATCCAGCAATATAAGCAGAGCCCAGGCTATTCATCAGCACTGACCTTTTCTCTCAAGATTCAGCCCTATTGATAACTGATGTTTGATGTGGGGCGACATACCCATTCAGCCATAACGTATGTTTTGAAATAGTTAAATAACACAACACTGTATAAATGTAACACACACAGCCTCCTCCTTGCTTAAGCTAGGATTTTTCATTAGTCATTTGGGTTTGTTGCTTTAAATTTGTTAGGGGGTGGGGGTTGGATGAAAATATCTAAATATATTAAGTTCAGGTTGGTTAACAGTACAAACTGTCCCTTTGTTTTCTCTGTCTAATTAAGCATGAACAGCCATCTAATAGCAATACCCACAGGGCGGGCAGCAAAGTGTTTCAAAGCATGCTAATTATTCTCGCACAGGTTTTAGGTCTACGATTTCCAAGCTAAAGCAACAGTGGCATGATAAATAACCTTACAGATCATAACACGCTGACAGGTCTCACCTTGATCATGCTGTTTACCTAACTCTTACTCTTTTAGTGACTGCTCATACAGTATTTCCTCTTTGCGAAGTTGGCAGGATTGAATCTGGCAGGGCTTTTAGAAGTTCCCCGAACTTAAAATGAAAGGGGCAGGACATGCTGAGTCACCTCTCACAGAAAGTGATATTATAGCAGTATTTCCAAAACGCATTCTTCTGTATCTGCCACGTGATGTTGTACTCATTTCCAAGTTTGGGGCTCGAAATTATGCCTTTTTTTGCTGTTGGCTTAGTGGCTGTTTTTCTCATTTGTCTTAATTGTACTTTTCATCAACTAAACACAGCAGCATCTGACCTACAGCTCAGTCATTTTTCACAGGGTCAGCGATGCTCAAAATAACCTAGAAATAATATGGATTTTTATTTTTTTATCATTCTCGTTCTCAGATGTAAGATCTAACAATGCAAATCCTGTGTAAATCCTTTCAAAGCTGCAGTATTCCTGGCGTATAATTGAATGAGGCAGGGCTTCATCAAAGCTCTGGCAGTGTTTTGCTCATGGACTCACACTCTTCATGCTGTTTATCTTTATCTCTGGTCTCTTCACTGGATTTATAGAGAAGCTCTTCTCTTTAACACAACCTTCAGTAATTATCTATTTACCAAGTACAAGTTTGCTCATCAGCTTTTCCTTTGTCTAATTAAAAAGTCAAAACAAGTGGGATGGAGAGACAGGCCGAATTGCAACACTGCAATCAAAAAAACAACAAAAATCCTTCATTCTAGAGAAAACATCTAAACATAGGCTACTTAAAAGATATCTTCTACAACTTTGAATCAAAAATAAATGTAAGACTTGCTCTTAGAGATTTACTTTTTTTTAGTTTTAAGCATAATTCCAACCAAATTTTCTGAGGTTTATGCTTTAAAACAAGAAAAAACTCCAACTGTATTTTCGGGAAAAAGTCATATTTTTCACAATTTCGCCCAGACCTCGCTTTGGAGTGTACATTAGTTTCGATGTGGCAAACAATCTGTTGTTTGATGAACAGATCCTTACAATCACCCCATGAACTTGATACTTTTTTTCATTCTTATGCATTATTTTCACTTAGAAATAATGCATACTATTGCCAGCAGCAGACAATATAAAGATATGAATCTTTGTATTGATGTTGCCTGACAGCTGTGAGAAATGGGGGAGAAACATGATTCCTTTTTTTTAAACTGCTGTGTATCCCTTTGCATATTTTAATAGATTCTCTGACCGGCCTCGTGTTACATTTGTTGAGGTAATGCTCTGCAGAGGCAGGGTTTTGCCCTCTGATGTAATGCCTTGTAAACAAATCCCATCTTTTTCATATTAGTGCAGGCCACCATGTCTTACACCAGACAGATTTTCTGCCTGTCAATGATATCATATTTCAACCAGATCTTCATGAAGCTGATGCTCCATTATGGGGTTCTGGAGGTCTTGAACAGTTAGGTTTAAAAATTTACTTGTCCTCTTTTTTGCCTTTGCAAATCTTGTTTTTTATCTCTCTCCATCTCTTCTCTGGCAACTATAGCCTGAAAATGAAGTGAAGGTCAATGAAGAACAATTTTAAATTTGAAATCAAAACAAAAACTATTGTCTTGATCTATTCCAGGAACAAAATTATATATGTTTTTCTGCTTATTTTAACTGATAATATTGAAACCGCTTTGAGTAAACCATGTTAGGAGTGTTTGGATAACATTGATCAGAGAGCCGTTCATTTGTCATTGTCATGAGGACGACTCTGTGAAACCTGCTGTACAAGAGTCAAGAGACACTGAGTGCGTTTAGAGAGAAAGAATATGCTTTATAAATTGACAGTGCATGTGGTCATGTATATGCGTTTAACCCGTTTTCCTTTATCGAAGTAAAGTCATAAACGGCTTAAGCATAAACCGATCAACACCCATTGCCCCATTTCTCCCAGCATGCAGGCTAGGGGTTAGTGATGATACACTTGGCTCATGAGACATTTTGTATGCATTTAGGGGTTTTCCCGGACAGGGTTTAAATTAAAACAGGAGTAGGCCTTAATCTAGAATAGTTAATTATGGCATTCTGAAACAGATTAAGGACAGATTACTAATACTTGCCAATACATTCACAGACATTGCTGTGTGAGCATGTAAAACATGCTGTTGCAGCTGCACATGTAACATATATGAATTAACCCCCATCAAAGCAGGAGACCGTAGAAAAGCGCAGATCCCTCTTCATCCCAAACGTCTAATCAGATGATTTACAGGTTGTACAGCCTACCTTGCCGACCTGCTTAACACACTAGTGACCTAAAGCTATGTGTGTCTTGGCTACCTTGCTGACCGGCTTAGCACTAAAAACACATGCTGTGTTCTTGTGGTGGTTAAACCTCCCCACCCAAGAATGCACACTCACACACTGAGGAATTTAAAAATTAAAACAACCAACCACGTGTAGAAAAGTCATGAGTGCACAATCATTTTAAAATCTGAACATTTAGTGAGGAACAAATAAATGGTAAAATGTTACACATTCCTCTTTGTATTGTTATAAAATACATTGATGCAAAACAAGTAAATCTATAAAGTGAAAAGACATTTCTTTTAAATGTATAGCACAGCTTTTTACTGAGGCAACAATGTATGATAGGCAGAACCGTATAGGCTGTTAATAATCTTTTATTGTGCAAAAGTATTATAATATGAGGCTCAAATACAGAGCGAAAAATTGCTTATTATTTATGCTTGTAAATGATCGTTTATATATTTATCCCTAATTTCCCAAAACTTCCAACTAATTCCCATAAATTTTTATAAATTCATGTAAATTCCTGTTAAGTTTCCAAATTGGAGTATTTCCAAAATTCCTTAGATTAAGTTCTCATGGAAAGTTTCCGAAATTTACCAGAACCTTTCCGCCTCTTGGAAACCATATAGTCACAGCATGCACCGCTTCACATTGAAAAGCACAGCGGGAAGAGATCTTTATGCTTGGTGTATTATGTCAATGCAACAGTTTGAGCCTTTTCTTTTAACAGTTTTAAATTTAAGGTACTGTGCGTGTGAATAATTCATAGTGTTCTCTACTCCAGCAAGATAAAGTATTTTTTTTAAAATCTACTAATAAAGTATAATAATGCAAACATTGATCTTGCAGCGAGTTTCATCGTGATGCATTGTTTAAATGCTGAATAGTGAATGACTGAGGACAGATACGGTTCTATAAACTTTTAATTGAACGACTTAAATATTAATTTGTACCTCACATTAAGCTATAGAATGGCTATAGTGCTTTACCATGTTTTTATGCCTATAATGGGTCTTAACAATAACACAGTACACACAAAATCGGACATCACTGACTATGTTTACATTCTCCCTCATAATGTGATTTATAATAAGATTCTGACTGCGAACTTTACCTCATGTTAAAGCAATACTTTGATCAAACTAATGCGATTTAAGCTCATAATCGTAGTAACCATAGTCACATGAAACTAGGTGGCGTACGCCGATTTTAATCGCAATAAACAGGCATGTAAACACCTTAATTGCATTATTACCATTCTGACCAAAGTGCACATGTGGTTCATGAATGAACTTTGTGATATTTATTCTGAAGATTTCTCTTCTCCAAATCATTAAACTCGGTCAACACAACTCGCTGCTCCGTATCTTCATCTAGACGGCACAAAGAACACAACGGCAGCAGGCAAACCTGGCATTGCGATGTTCATTAAGGCACCTAAAAAATATCCAGTAAGCTACGTCCATAAAAATGTATTATGAATGTGATGGCCGGTAACATCCATACTGTATGCTTATCTGATTGTGGTATAACCATACTTATTAGCGAATAATCAGAATAATGAAAATTGCATGTAAACTGGAGTTCTGCTCAGGGCATGTAAACATCTTACTGCGATTTAGACTTTACTCTTATTATAAATAGTTGCATTATTGGTGCACATGTAAACGTAGTAACTGAGAAGCTGCAGCCTTGGTAGGGATTTTTTTCGGTGTGGTGACACGCAATGACAGAATGAATGTTGCGGGGAAACTGTAGCTATAACATTCCAAGTAGGGATGCACCGAAATCAAAATTCTTGGCCGAAACCGAAACACCGAAAGAAATTATGCCAATTATTAGTACCATTGCATTTATGGCTATGACTTTGCAACTTTACTAAAAATCCAGGCACTGCAATTGCATAAATGAATATTAAAGTTTCAAATAATAAAATCAATAACAAATTATGCGAATATTTATTTAGCACATTGCAACAATGCACAGTATAAAATAAAATGTTTAACTTGACCTCACTCATGTGTACATTAAATAATAATGTACAGGCCTACTGGCCTGCAGAAAGGTACAGACATTTAATAAAGTAATCAAACATAAAATAACTGCATATTTAACTGTTTAAATTAAATATTAATCCTTATTAAACTTACAAAAGCTATTCAATCAAGAGCAGTGAGTGATGTCCTTGTCTTTTGTTTGAGATTAAACAGACCGTAGTAAAGGCTACTGCCCTTTTAAGACCTAATGCAGGGATTTGCGTTGTCTTTGCGTTGCGGTGGCCGAATATTCGGTGCATCCCTAATTGCAAGCTGATATAGATTTCTTAACCCTCATATTTGATAAATGAAAAGCCATTAGGAGCAATAGTGAATGACAGGAGCTGCATCAAAATGTTAAGCATAGCTAATGAAAACATTACCCTTTAAATAAAAGAATGTCATTATTTTTTTGCAGCTAGCATGTAACCCCTAACAAGTAAGCTAAAAAAAGCTGTGACTAAGCCATTTCTGTGACAGCTCCATCTCGTCCGAATTAACTCACTTAATTTTGTTCACTCCTTGCTGATTGAGTATAATTCCTTACACTATATAGGGATTAGTGAATGAGGGAATGAGAGCGGTTTTGGACACCGCTAAACTGTGGAAACGTCATGCACTCAACTTTTGCAGCTTTAATTATGTATTAGGGCTGCAGCTATCGATTATTTTTGTAATCGAGTACTCTACCGAGTATTTCATCGATTAATCGAGTAATCAGATAAGTACTTTATTAAAGTATTTTATTAAAGAGCAATACTAAATATACAAGAGAAAATGAGATGGGTATCTTAAAATTAACAGCAGCTAATTTGTTTCCTTTTTAGAAAATTAAGTTTTATTGCTGAAATTGCATACATTAATATCTGTGAAAACTAAACCAAACCAAAGGTAAACATAATACAGCCTAAAACTACAACTATAAAATAAAGTAATAGTAATATAATTAATAATAATGCTTAAACATTGCATTTATGTTGTGCAACTTAACTTTCAAGCTTCAGCTCAGGCATGACATAAGCCTTTACTCTTCTGAAACTTTGTGGCTTTTGTAAGAAGCAAAAAAATATTGGACAGGAAGGAAACAAGAACTAGAACAAGAGATGGGAATACTAGAGACCCTCTGATTTGGATATCCGCACCCGATCGTCACATTACAATTATTCAAATTCTCAGTGTTAAGCATGATGCTATTGTAATATATTAGTTTCACTGAAGTAGATTGCTTTAAAAAAAAATAACATTTCTTAAATAACCTAAACCAGCGGTCGACAAGCTATACAGCACACGGAGGAGTAATTGCTAGAACGTGAGCAAAAGCGAGAGATGTGTTTGTATTTAATTTAGAATCAGATGCTACATTGCACATACATTTTAGGCTAATCATTCATCATAGTAACACAGCTTGTTTTGTTAAGTTAGGATCTATAAATATGAATAAAGTGTGAGATTTAAATTACGCAAATCAATGAAAGCACGCAGTTCTGAAAGCAGGAGCTCTGCGCATCATGCACACAACAGTTACAGCATGTTCTGCTATTTGTTGTGCTTAGCTTTGATAACATTTTAATGTATTTAATGTATTTTGTGGAGCTATCAGGTATATATAAAGTCCCATTAAACATGTCACATACACATCACAATGATTATTGTGCAAACTCCATTCATGCTGGTTGCGTCATGTTTCGAGTTGCTCGTATCTCTTCAGCTGATGCGCGAACTGCGTTGCATCCTAAAGCTCAACACACCGTTGTCTTCATTTAAAAGCTGTGCTGATGCCGCTTTCTCACATTGCAGTCTTTGTTCTAGAAATGAGCTGAAAACGAAAGTTAAAGAGTGACACCTAGGGCTGTAGCTATCGATTCTTTTAGTAATCGAGTATTCTACTGTTTATTCCATCGATTAATCGAGTAATCGGATAATAATTACTTTTTTCTTTATTAAAGAGCAATACTAAATATATAAGAGGGAATAAGACAGGTATCTTGAAATGAACATCTAATTTGTTTTCTTTTTAGAACAATAAAGTTTTATTGCTGAAATTGCATACATAATAAACCATGTTCACATATTTTCAGTGAAAATAACCCATTTTAATGCATTCAATTGCCACATTATAAAAATCTATTTCAAATGAGTTTTAAAAGTTCAGTCTAAAACTAAACCTACAACCAATAAACCAAAATATTAATATAAATATAGTCATACTAGAGATGCGCGGATAACTTCACTGAATTCGCTGTTAAAAACAAACCATCCATCCGCACCCGATCGTCATAAACTCAAATCCTCAGTGTAAGCGCGATGCTACCGTCACATTTTAGCTACACTGAAGTAGGTTGCTTTAAAACAAATAATCTTTGAAATTACACGCTTTAAATAACCCAAACGGGTTGACACCTCTACATCACCTTGCAAACGCGAGAGATGAGTTTGTGTTTAATTCAGATAAAGTAGCCTACATCGCACATACAGATCTACATTTTGAGCTAATCATATTCATCATTATAACACAGCTTGTTTTATTAAGTTAGTAGCTATAAATCTCCTCAGCTGCCGTGCGAACTGCCGCAAATGAAACCTAAATGTTCTGTGTCGTATCCTGAAGCTCAACACACAGTTGTCTTCATTTAAAAATAGCGAGACTAAATGATATTAGCAGTGCTGATGCCAGTCTCTCTCGCATTGCGGTCTTTGATCTCGCCATGAGCTAAAAACGAAAGTTAAAGAGCGACACATTCATTGCGTTTTACCGTGAAATGAGTTCCGCGTCTTAATTAAAATCAACACATTAATGATTTCTCTCATCCACCCGCAATTTTTGTGATGTTTACCCACCTGAATCGCAGATTTAACCGCAATCCGCGCATACTCCGAGTCCTTATACACAAAAATATATTTCTGCAATATCCGTGTGTAATAAAATGAACTAAACGAAGCATCGAGGCAGATGATTTTGCCTCGAGGATTTTTTTCAATTCGAGTAACTCGAGTTACTCGAGGAATCGTTTCAGCCCTAGTGACACCAATTAATTGCGTTTTACCATGAAATGAGTTCTGCGTCTTTATTAAAATCAACACATCAATGATTTATCTCTCATCCACCTGCAATTTGTGATGTTACTTTTTATTAGGCCTACTTTACCCACCTGACCCGCAGATATAACCGCAATCCACGCATACTCTGAGTCCTTACGCAAAAATGGTCTTTCTGCAACATGACGGTGTGTAGTTAAATGGACTAAACAAAGCTTTGAGGCAAAATCAGTTGATTCAAAATCAGATGAATTAGTCAAGGAATCGTTTCAGCCCTATTACGTATCGGACGTATGGGATATATCAGACTCTGGTGTTAAATGAAAATTACATTCACTACACTGTTGAGTACATGGTGCATAAGTGCATAGTGTATAAGTGCGTAGTGCATCGTTTGGGACCAACTTTGTTTTTGTTTAGCATTTTGTTAAGCTACCAAAGTGATAACTTAATGTCAGATTGTATTGAAAAGAATTGTCAGCCAGGCTCTTGTGTGGTTCACATTAGCGCTGTTAAAGTTCTGTCACTTTATGAGGTCCTATGATGGTTATGTAGGAGTTTACTAGGTTACAAAACACAACTTTTGTGTGCTTGGTCAGATCATAGTAGGCTACTCACATTTGTTTTTTTATATAGAATATGGCATCTTTTAATGATTTTTATTTATTATTTTTTGTATGATGCAGTTAGTCGAAACAGTCATAGCAACCAGTTGCTCAACACTGAAATCATTGAAAGACTTGTTTACAAAGGAAACTTTCTATAAGTTCTTCTCTACCAGTGCCAAACCCTCACAACAGCCCATCCCTCTCATTGACATTATGCTGCTTTTTGAGCATACGTGGGTGTACGACGCTTCCTACAATTTTTCTGCCTGCCAGTCTTTTATAAATTTCCCCTTGTCTGCTTCAAAGGACACAAAGAAAGCCACATGGCGGTGGTTGATGGCTACTAAAGGAGGATGGCTGTGTGGGTTTAGGGGTTTGTTGTTTTAAATGGATGAGGAATGTTCTCTTGTTCAGCTTGTCATTTATCTCCTGTCTCTGCAATTAAATCCACACAGAGCTTTGGGGTGGGAGTTTTTCTGTGTGACAGACATTAGCTTTGTGTCTGATTGGGTGGCAACATTAATGGTACTATTAACATGATTTAATAACCTCCACTTGCACAAGGGGAGGGCACATTATACCGCCTTACACTGGATGTTTTTATTGATTTATTGACGATTGATGCAGGATCTTTAACAGCCGATTGTAATTATTAAGAGACAAAGATGAAAGAAATTAAGTAAAAAAAAAACTGGAGAATTCTATGATTCTTAAATTATGCTTTGTTTAAAAGAAAAAAGATATTACACTTGTGTTTCCTTCAGTTGGCATCTCTATAGAGTGCTGCAGGAATGACGTCAAAAGCAGAAGACTAATTCGCCACGGTTCCCTCAAATTGTTCCTATGGGTTTATATAATGGGTATTATTAATCTATGAATAAAATTAAGTCTGTGGTAAGCATAGCTTGACGATACTTGAAAGTTTTGCTCTGCAACGTAAGCGCAATCAAGCACAGGTACGGATGTTAGCTGATGTGATTATTCTCAGAAAAACAAAGTAACCTGGTTAATCTGCTTGTTGTATTAAAAAAATCGTATTATATATATTTTTTTATTGTGTGTATATATCGCAATTTGAAAACAGATGAATAACATTTTCCTAAAGTCTAAGCATTATCCTGAAAAAGTACCCAATAGAGAGTATGAAGATCAGAGATTTGTCTAGGTTTCTGCTATCTTCCAGACACACAATCTCACTGACGCCTCTCTCCTCTGCTTGTTTTACTCTCATGTTCGCCCTGTCCGTGTTGTTTCGTCTCTCATTTCTAACTCTGTGCTAACTCTACATCTTTTTTTTTATTCTCTCTCCCTCGCTCTCATTCTCTCCCTCCCTGCCTCCCTCTCTCTCTCTCTCTCTCTCTCTCTCTCTCTCTGGCAGGCTGTTCCTGCAGTGAGTCAGTATCATGGAGGCTGGCAGTGGGGCTGCTGCAGTGGTGGGAAGTGCAGCTCTTGGACTGCTCGGAGCCACAGGAAGTCATGACATCTGTGACAGGTAAGACTCACTTTCTTTCTTCATCAGACCTCCCCAGGGTCTTCTATCTCACCTGGGTTATTTTTCTCGTTTAAGGTACCTGTTTGTTTCTATGTGCGTGTTGCATTTTTGCTCCTGTGTGAGTGTTTGCGTCCCTGCCTCAGCATGCCCTTTGCTTCCCTGCTGTTTCATTCATAACTGTAGAGGTTATTTCTGTGTGCAGCATGTGTGCGCAGCGAAGGCTTGGGCACGTACATCCTATTCCTCTCCAGGGGCTCGAGGAGAAATGTCAGAAGTGCGAGCTCTAGGAGATACGCACAGATGCAGCAGAAACAATGTAAGCTAAAGGTTCTTGGAAAGTTGCGCTCATATATCTAACATACTGTACGAAGAGCAACATCTCCAAGCTGCTAGCAATGATAAATACCCAACATGAGGTCATTCATTTCTCCAGAATAACTTCATTCCGCTCATATATATATATATCAAAGTCCAAATTTTGCTGTCAGATAACATGGTTCTGAGTGCACAGCCTGTATGAAAATCCACGATACTGAGTAGTAAAGCCTCAGCAGCCAATAAAAAGCATTACAATGACTGTACACTCCCACCCACCCACTCTCACGGCTGAGCTCTGAGCGAAAGTCACGTGATCTGCAGCACTCATGAGAGCCTGGATGCTTTGGCTTCCTCACATAAATTCTGCCCCAAATCCCTCTCCTATCACCTTCCCACCAACGGTTTTGGGCTCAACAACGATTGTCCTGAGTTTTGAGGATTATTGTCCAGCCATTTTAGCCCTCAGCCTCACTTGAACACAGTCCAAATCTGGTATGCTGAGGGTTGCCATGGCAGCCACAGCTTAGCATATATTAAATATTAGCACAACATCAGCGAAAGAAGGCAAGGAAAAGGACAAGGGGAGACTGTGAGTTCTCTCAGCTGTTGTGGAAAGCATTCCAGATTTGGTGGTCATTTTCATACACACCCATGCTTATGATTCATAGTCACTAGGGGAACTCTTAAGCTGTGCTGAGGCTTTGCTTTCACAGTCCCTGGTACTCTGATGGCCTAGAGCTCTGCAATCCTTCAATATGCTGTCTTGCCTCTGCACCGCATGCGTATCTTAAATAAGCAGCCTCTAGAGTAGGACTGACATTGAATAGCCTCCAGCTAGGCTAGTAGTTTGCTTTTTAAAGTGCAGAACATTCTGCAAAGAGTATGCAATAGTTAATTTTGTTGACTAAACTTTGTTAGCTTTCTAATGGCGTCTAGGTTGCAGTGCGAGACCTCTGAAGTAGATCAGTTGGTCGCGTGGCTATTTACTTGTCGTTTAAGAGACTGTTATTATCTAAAGCTTTACTGCGCACTGATTGCAGGGCCAGTCTGCCCTGAGCAACTTGGAGGTTTACTGCCTCACTCAAGGGCACTAAAGTGATAAAATGGGTTTGTGATCTTGGATTTTTAAACCACTACCTTAATCCTTAATCATTAGGTCACTGTTTCCATGCTAGGCTTGCAGGTTAAGTGGGACTTTTGAAGTATATCTTTTTTTTTCTCATGCAAATGCTATCTGGGTGATACTGATACTGACAAGCAGTTAATAATGTAGTCGTAATTTAGGATTTATATATATTTTAGCTTTCATGAATGTGTGACTAGCCATTTTTTGATTGTTAGTTAACACTTTACAATAAGGACTATGATACTAGCATTTCTGTAGTACTGAGGACATTTGGTACCCACTAATATGCAGCTGCTTTCGGTAGCTTCAATGTTTATCTAAGCGTAGGGCTCCAGACTGTAGCCAAAAAAATAAAAATAAAATAATTATATTTATATTTAAATAGTCTTTTGCGGTTTAATATCCACAGACTATATATACATCACTTTGACCTTTATTTATATAATATATAAATAAATAAATAAATAAATGTCAAAGTGATGAACGTTATCTCCAGAGCCGCTCTTAGTCAATTCATGAGCATTTTACCGTTTCATTTGAAAAACTATAGTCATATCATAAACACACAGAAACTCAAAGGTCTTCGGCAACCTGCCAAAATAAAAGTTTGTTTTAACTTTGAAGAAATTGACAGAAATATATTAGGCTACTGTTGTACAGTAGATTTAGCTATGTTTCGATGCACTACCACTACTACTACTACTACTACAATAATAATAATATTAATATTGGTACAGAGAACCTTGAAATTTTAATGGTATTGGTACCGACTACTGGAATTTTGGTATTGACATCCCTACTCTGTACACTACCAGGGGTGTAAGTTAAGTTAAATTGTTGTTGTTAAGTTAAAAGTGAATCTAGTGTTATTATTGCTGGTGCCCTGCCATGAACCCTGCCTCCACAGCAAAACCGCTCCAAAACCGTGATATGAATTGAACCGTGGCATTGGTGTATCGTTACACCCCTATACACTACTGTACTTGTACATGAACATTAATGCATTATGAACTACCAATACTACATTGAACAATAACACAATAACAACAATGTCAACGACAACAATGTATTTAATCTGCTCTTATTAACATTTACAACCTTACTGCACAGTGTAACATAGTTATTTGATAAATGAAATCAGCCTTTTTTTCGTCAGACTGATTTGTTTTGTAACTGCTAGTTAATCAGTGAGCAATTTGTTAAACTGATTTAAACTGATGACCCATGGGTCATTGGTGAACAAATGACTTTTATTAGCAGGTTAACGTAGTTAATCTGCAATGGTAGTGCTGTATGTTGGCTTTGCTTACAGCCAGTGAACACAATGCAATACAAAGATGTGATGTCTATTTATTGTCTCTATATTTTTCTTTATCACATTCAGTTCAGTTCTGAAAAATCACAACTTGGGTAAAATATAATTGCTTTTGATTTGGTACTGTAGATTCATAATGGCACAGGAAAAGTGACTTACTTATTTACTGAGGGCTCTGTAAGACAAGACAAGCCACACATATTTGCTTTGTGTTCATTAAAATAAACTTGTGTTAGCCCAGAATCATCTTGTGTCAGTGATTGGGTAATACTGAGCAAACAGTGGAGAGCTCTCTGCTTCCTGAAATATTGCAAGCTGACAGAGTGCATTTCTATCAGCATTTTTCTAGTAGTTGACAATTTGTTCGTCCTCACAGTGACGAAGCATTCCTGCAGGACTTCCCTGCTTGAGACAGAGCACTGCGCATAAAGCAGTACTTCTCTCAAAAATGAACATTCTGTCATTTATTAATCTCTCATTTTGCAACCTGTTATTCATAGAAAACAAAACTAGAATTGTAAGTGAACTTTATCTCTTTTCCAAATAACTCAAAAAACAATGCAATAAAGTGGTCTGAAGGATATTATTTACTGGGATATGTATTTACAAAAAATCAAAAATTCTGAAAGTCATACGGGCATAAGAGTGAGTAAATGACAGTTTTTGTTTTTGGTAAACTATTCCTTTTAATTGCAAAGTCTGTTCATCTTGAACCCACAGATTGATTAAAAATCACATGTGAAAGCAAGCGAGAAAGCTTCATCTGATTGTGATGCACTAGTCCTCCAGTAACCATCATTTCATTTCTCAAATCCCTCTTCAGGTTCGAAGAGTTGCAGAGGCATATGGTCTGTGCCGTTCTGTCCTAGTAGCCTCTCATGTTAATCATTTAATTTTTGAAATGTGAGTTTGATAGTAAAGTGTTACTCTGCATGGGCTGGTTTAACTTGCATTACTGCACTGACACTGTCACTAGAGTTTGCAGATAGAAAGTGCCCTGCAGACAGCGAAATCTAGGCCTGGTGTCTTCTTTGTGCACTCGTTTAGACTGGCTCTCCTGATCCTCTTGATATCTTCTCTCGAGAGTAGAACAAGCTACCTAATGAAAATGTTTTACAGTAATTTGTTTTAGGGGAAGTTGCCCTGGAGCGGTAGTTCCCAAACTGCGGTATGTGAGGTGACAGAGTGGGACACATAAACAAAATGCGGAGTTTAGTGGTTCATTTAATTCTACCCTATCTTTAAAGGGATAGTTTACCCAAAAGTGAAAATTCTGACATTTACTCACCCTCAAGTTGTTCCAAACCTGTATGATTTTCACAGATTTTTGAACAACATGGGTAACCAAACAGTTGATGGACTCTGCTGACCATAGTATGGAAAAGAAAATCCCATGGAAGTCAATAGGGTCCATCAACCGTTTGGTTACTCACCTTTTTCAAAATATCATCAAAACTGACTGCATCCACATAAGCAGTGTGCATATGATGGGTTGCGTGCAGAGTATGCTGACTTGTCAAATGGTGCTATACATTACTGCCGTTCTCGACAATGTACCTTTATAAAGTGGTGTTTTAGCACTTACTAGCATTTAAGAACAAATATAGACACAGACTGTGCATAAGGATCGATTTAAGACTCGAAATACCTTTTGAGTTCTTGTTTTTAATGTTGGTAAATGATACGAGCAAGAGTGTATTTTTTCCAGAATATCCACACGACTGCAATTGTGACACTTTTATAGATTTCAACAAACAAAAGGGTAATCTTAAGTGTCGTGCATTTAAAACTGTCTTATCAGTATTATTTGCAAAATAAATCCGCTACTTTGAATGAATCAGGAGAGTCAGTGATTCAATCCTTGTGTTATGTTGAAAACCCTTGAACACTTGTGGTGTTCCTGGTTAGAAATGCTGGTTACAAAAAAATTGCTTATAAATGACTCATTATGCTATATTATCACCAAATATTGGATTCAATCTTTTTGTCAACTTTTCTTCTTTTAATTAGGGTTTGTATTTATTTTTCTAACTGATAGATTGTAGGCCTTATTGGCTACATTTACATGCCACCAAATAATCCATTAGTAATCGTATTGACGGCTCAATCGGACCGAAAAGCCTTCAGCTTAATCGATCTGATTGAGCTCGATCCAAATGAAATTTCAATCGGATTGAAAGGGGTAGTTTATTCCTTTTCTAATCTGATCGAGAGGACATGTTAATATGATCGGATTGAAAACCGAAATTGAAAGCACTGCGCATGTGCAATAAGGTAGAAATAGCGCAATGACGTATGATGCATGGAACGAACTGTTCTTCCTGTTGAATAAAGTGTCATATGAGTGGCCCATCATTCTAAAATTATCCGTCTGTGAAGTGGAGCAGGTCAATGGTCCCACCAGTCCTTGTTTCGGATGCTCATCCACAGATGACTGGTTTTGGGTGCAGGGAGGGGCATTTTTACTGCATGATAAATATAAGCAGCACAGCAAAGCGGTTCATATGCAGCAAACCGGTTCATATGTTTATTGTCTCCAAATTTAGACCAGAAATGGATAAATAAATCTGCTGTGTAAAACAAATTAAGAACCAATGTAGGAGAATAGTTATGCCCAAACAGCCGGAAACTCTGCATATTTGTGCAGTGTGCACAAGATTGTGACACAAACGAACACCCAATCAACCCAACACCAAATCAACCCAGTCACTTTTAGACTCCTTGTAAACAGTTAATTCAGATTCATCAATCAGAATAAATTCCGATTGAAGCCAAAGTTGTGCTTGTAAACAGCCTGCGCTTGTGCACCTCAGTTTTTGAGTGAAAAAAAAACATTTGTGAATCATTTTGGCAATAATAAATAAAATATGAAAAAATGCACTGTTGGTCACTCTAGTCTACTTTAATATTTAACCAGGACATTTGTTTTAAAATGCTTTTATTTTGTGCAAAATGGCAGTCACACTTGTGGTATTGACACATCATGAGGGTCAAATACCTGTTCATAAATACAGCCACTTGCTGCTTTACTGAATGGATGAATGGATGGATGGATGGATGACTCAATGACTTGCTCATTAAGACAGTGAGTTGCTGCCACCTACTGGTGGTTTGGTTTACTATTTAAAAGCATCACTTTGGTTTTTTACCGTTTTCATATTTCTCTATTGAACATTTTTTGTTTTTAATTAAATCTGTCTCATAACGTTATTTATGCCATTTGTAATGGCATGCATGCATGCAGTGCAAAGATGGATTTTGTAGTTTCATTTGATTTGAAACCATTGATTTAGTTTACTCATTTATTATATTAATAATTAACTTCATGGATTTTTAAGAATTTGACATAAAACATGACACCTACATTTAGTAGGGTAAGAAAACTTTGCCTTTTATAAAGTGAAAAAATGTACCTGAAAATAAATTTAAGGCAGCAAAATATAAGTTAATAAGTTAAATTGCTGTTGTTGTTAAGTTAAAAGTGAATCTAGTGTTATTTTTGCTGGTGCCCTGCCATGAACCCTGCCTCCAAAGCAAAACAAAACCAAACCGCTTCAAAACCGTGATATGAACCGAACCGTGGCATTGGTGTAATCTCCATGGAAAAGGTGTGACTGCAGTCTAAGTGAAAGAGAGGTAGTACGAGAAGGATGTTAAATGCCTCAGGAGTACGCCACTCTAAAAAGTTTGGGAACCACTGCCTTAGTGGAATATGTGCAGACAGTGTGAGACCTGCTTTGACATTTAGAAGTCTCTGGAGCTTGCTCAGACAGGATCTTCAGAAGAGGAGGAGCTCTGATACATAATATTTTCTTGTTATTTTGCCATCTTTTTTCCTTCTATAATCAGTGTTAATGAGTGGCTGACTCTGAATAGAGGTGCTTTCGTGATTTATGAAGACCCAGCATGAACTGCAGTAGCCTCCAGAAGTTAATGACTTCCATTGGGATGTGATGAGAATATTGTAACAACACAATGACGAACACTCCATGTCCTCCTAAGAAACATCCCAATTATGTTGTCCTGCAGTGGCTGAAACGCAACCTTCCACACTATTATGTTATCAAGATTCACTAGGCCAAAAGGGTACCATATTGTTGCGTTCTTCACAATTTAAAAATAAATATGCTGATTTTGAGTTACAATCGGAGTAATTCATTCTAGTGAATTTTTTATTTTTAATGCAACTAAAATAGACAAATTAAAAATGCATAACATTTTTCATCAGATAAATGTTTAAAGCATGCATCAGTTTCATAAATAAATTACTCTTATGACATGGTTCTTTTTAGCGAGTCAGTCAAAAAGATTCATAGAAACCATTTCAAACTCTCTTCTGAGTAAGTGTTTTGAATCGGGCTCAGTCAGTAAATCGTTGAGAACCATTACTAGAGTTCACAGTTGAGTCTCTTGCTGAACCGTGAGTCATATTGTTCATAAAAGATTTTCTAAAAAAACAATCAAATATTGAACAAATTTGTCCAAACCAAACCACCCACTCTAAGCGGGACTCGAACCCAGGTCCACCGGCATGAGAGTCAAACACTCTAAGTAGGAGGCTAAAGGCTGCAATCTCTAGAATCAGTTGCTAGAGCAACTCTTGAGATCAGAGGAGTGAGGTTTTACTCACACAGCGACTACTAGTTGGCCTCTGTTACATTAGTATATGAAGTCCAATAGGTATTTGCTCAATTAACTGAAGCACTTTCAAATCGATATCGACATATCGATCGATATACTTTCCCATTGGTGTGTCCAAACTTTTGACTGGTACTGTATGTATGTATGTGTATATACTGCATTATTTATATATAATATATATATATATATATATATATATATATATATATATATATATATAATGCAGTATATGCATGCATTGTACATAAATACAATAGGACAAACATACAAATGAAAAAACAGTTAAATATACAGGTCCTTCTAAAAAATTGTGCATGTTCTGATAAAAGTTCATTATTTTTCCATAATTTAATGATAAAATTAAACTTTCATATATTTTAGATTCATTGCACACCAACTGAAATATTTCAGGTCTTTTATTGTTTTAATACTGATGATTTTGGAATACAGCTCATGAAAACCCCAAATTCCTATCTCAAAAAATTAGCATATCATGAAAAGGTTCTCTAAATGAGCTATTAACCTAATCATCTGAATCAACTAATTAACTCTAAACACCTGCGAAAGGTTCCTGAGGCTTTTAAAAACTCCCAGCCTGGTTCATTACTCAAAACCGCAATCATGGGTAAGACTGCCGACCTGACTGCTGTCCAGAAGGCCATCATTGACACCCTCAAGCGAGAGGGTAAGACACAGAACGAAATTTCTGAACGAATAGGCTGTTCCCAGAGTGCTGTATCAAGGCACCTCAGTGGGAAGTCTGTGGGAAGGAAAAAGTGTGACCGGACCCTGAGGAAGATTGTGGAGAAGGACCGATTCCAGACCTCGGGGGACCTGCGGAAGCAGTGGACTGAGTCTGGAGTAGAAATATCCAGAGCCACCGTGCACAGGGGTGTGCAGGAAATGGGCTACAGGTGCCGCATTCCCCAGGTCAAGCCACTTTTGAACCAGAAACAGCGGCAGAAGCGCCTGACCTGGGCTACAGAGAAGCAGCACTGGACTGTCGCTCAAATTTTGCATGTCATTCGAAATCAAGGTGCCAGAGTCTGGAGGAAGACTGGGGAGAAGGAAATGCCAAAATGCCTGAAGTCCAGTGTCAAGTACCCACAGTCAGTGATGGTCTGGGGTGCCATGTCAGCTGCTGGTGTTGGTCCACTGTGTTTTATCAAGGGCAGGGTCAATGCAGCTAGCGATCAGGAGATTTTGGAGCACTTCATGCTTCCATCTGCTGAAAAGCTTTATGGAGATGAAGATTTCGTTTTTCAGCACTGCCTGGCACCTGCTCACAGTGCCAAAACCACTGGTAAATGGTTTACTGACCATGGTATTACTGTGCTCAATTGGCCTGCCAACTCTCCTGACCTGAACCCCATAGAGAATCTGTGGGATATTGTGAAGAGAAAGTTGAGACGCAAGATCCAACACTCTGGATGAGCTTAAGGCCGCTATCGAAGCATCCTGGGCCTCCATAACACCTCAGCAGTGCCACAGGCTGATTGCCTCCATGCCACGCCGCATTGAAGCAGTCATTTCTGCAAAAGGATTCCCGACCAAGTATTGAGTGCATAATTGAACATAATTATTATTTGAAGGACTTTTTTTGTATTAAAAAATCTTTATGAGAACACTTCCCTGCCATTGAAAGATTTTCCAGCTTTCCGTGTTTTCACTGTTATACTGTATGGGGCGCTATTCCACATCTCCTGAACAAGTACAGATTCGCCTGATCAAAAAAAGCGATCTCATATGAGCAGATGCATATGTAAAATAACACAATCATCAACATTTAAACAGCATATAAATCAAAACAACTATGTCGACCAAAGGTCGAGCTATAGGACTGTGGAGCTTTGGGGGTGTTGACGGACTTGATCTAATCCATCTGTGTTTTCATCGTTCTGAATCTCATCTGTATGTAGTCTTTGACAAATGTGATTTCCTCAGCTTTTTGCTCAGTTGCTTTTTTTAAATGAAACTTAAACTAAAGTGTTAATAAAAAAGAATGCATGAAGCAATAATAAAACCGAGAGCATGTTCAGATATTCTGTGGGCCATGAAGCTTGTGAAAAAGACCAAAATCGCTGGCGGTGACTGTGTGGGCCTGTCATTAGCATATCTCTCTAACCTCACCCCAGAATACCCTGCTCATCTCCACATGTACGTGATGGAATCTCCCGCTCCATCACACCATGCCTCATTGAGCGCTCTTGTTCCGTGAATGATTCACTAACCAAAATACACACAGGCCCGTGGCCGCTGTGCATTGTAGTTCAAGCAAATGAGATTAATCATGTTATTGATTAAGCACTGCAGTTGGTTGCACCTGGATCAGCGAAGAGTCGTGGCAGCAGTGTCATAATGCAGCACACTGTTGCTTTCTGGACATCCTCCATTTTGGTGATTATGGATACAAACTCTGCTGTGTCAGAACTGCATGGAGGATGACAGTTTGAGGTCAACAACATATGGACAACCCAACCTCCTTTATTCCCCTTCGAAGAGCTGGATCTGTGTTCTTGTGAGCCTGAAACTGACAGCAAGAGGGAGGAGGAGAGAGATCAGATATGTACATTTACTACAGAGATGTGGATGAATTCTCCATGCTGTTTTGATGCATACACTGCACAAAATCATTTCATATTTGTTTTTTTAGCTTATTTTCCAGTAACAATATTGCATCTAAACCCGTGAACACCCTTAAAACAAGATCAATTTGCTTGGAGTAAAACTGTGTACAGCTATTAACATTGTTTTTTTTTCTTGTTTTAAACCGAAATCTGCAAAAATGGCTTAAGATCTTAATTTAAGATAAGGTCACAGTTTTGCTTCTCAAGTGAATTGATCTCGTTAGGATGTTTAGATGTTATTAGACTGGAAAATTTGAATAAAATAGTAATTTAAGGTTGTTTTTACACCTGGCTCGTTTGGAGTGTTTGTTTCGAAACCTGCGGTGTTTTAGTTTGGTTCATTTAGGCATAAATGAACTTGGCTTTGCGCTCTATCATTGAGATAGAGATGCCTGATCGAGACTACGTGTTATATAAAAAGCAGCAGTGTCTGATTTCTCTGAGTGAGCATTTTAGTTATTGATGTTGAAAACCAAAGAGCTCCTTTTTATTTTAAAATGTTGTATAATTGCTCTCCATGTATAATTGCTCTCCATGCACTGCAAGAAATCTGTCCAGGCGAAGATTCTCGCTCTAGCATGGTGTACATAATAAAGTGTATAATACTGTTAGTGCCAGGTTTGTACCCCGTTTTGCCTTCAGAACTGCCTTAATTCTTTGTGGCACAGATTCAACAAGTTTGTACCCTGTTTTGCCTTCAGAACTGCCTTAATTCTTTGTGGCACAGATTCAACAAGGTGCTTTAAACATTACTCAAAAGATTTTTGTCCATATTGACATGATAGCATGATAGCTACAGAAGTTGCTACAGATTTTTCGGATGCACATCCATGATGTGAATCTCCTGTTCCACCACATCCCAAAGGTGCTCTGCTGCATTGAGAACTGTTGACTGTTGAGGCCGTTTGAGTATAGTGAACTCATTGTTCAAGAACGTTCAAGAAACCAGTTCAAGATCATTTGATGTTTTGTGACCAGGTGTGTTATCCTGTTGGAAGTAGCAAGCAAAAAATGAGTAGACTGTGGTCATAAAGGATGGACATGGTCAGCAAAAATACTCAGGTTGGCTGTGGCATTTAAACAATGCTCAATTGGTACTAAGGGGCTCAAAGTGTGCCAAGAAAATATTCCTCACACCATTAAACCATCAGCCTGAACCGGAAAAGATCCATACTTTCATGTTTACGCCATCAACTGAATGTCACAGCAGAAATATAGACTCATAAGCCCAGGCAATGCTTTTCCAATCTTATATTGTCCAGTTTTGTTTAACTTTTGCAAATTGTAGTCTCAGGAATGGGCTGCTGTAGCCCATCTGCTTCAAGGTTCGACGTTATGTGTGTTCAGAGATGCTTTTCGCATACCTCGGTTGTAGCGGATGGTTATTTGATATACTGTTGCGGTGTCACCTTTCTATCAGCTCGAACCAGTCTGGCCACTGATTCTCTTCTGACCTCTGGCATCAACAAGGCATTTTCACCCACAGAATAGCCGCTCACTAGATATATAACAGCAGTTTTTTTTTAAATACTCTGACCAGCCTGTCTGGCACTAACAACCATGCCATGTTCAAAGTCACTTAAATCACCTTTCTTACCCATTCTGATGCTCCATTTAAAACTCAGCAGATTGTATTGGCCATGTCTACGTGCCATGTGATAGGCAGATAAGATATTTGCCTTAATGAGAAGTTGAACAGGTTCTAAAGTGTAAATAATGTATATGTGTATGCATATGTGTGTGTGTGTGTGTATACGTATATGACGTATACATATTCGTATACAAAGTAACAAAACATTTGTGAAAGAATGGGTCGCTCTCAGTGAATTCAAGCGTAGTACCGTGATAGGTTGTCACCTGTGAAGTCCATTCGTGAAATTTCCTCACTACTAAATATCAACTGTGGTATTATAACAAAGTGGAAGCAATTGGGAACAACAGGAACTCAGCCACAAAGTGGTAGGCCAAATCACAGAGCGGGGTCAGCACATACTGAGGCGCACAGTGCACAGAAGTCGCAGAGCAGTGCATAGAGAGCATAGACTGTAAAAAAGATTGACGACGCACCTTCACTTTCTTCTGTTAAAGTAACTAAAGCCGCCAATGTTCAAATATGGTGCTGACATCTTGGGTCTTGAGTCTGTGCAGTAGCAACTTGGAGCCCGAGTCTGCGCAGTAGTCAGCGCGAAGTTGAGCGGCAGTATCAAGTTGCCATCCTCACTCCTGCCTAATCAACAACT
Organism: Gobiocypris rarus; assembly: GCA_023029165.1. Classification (NCBI taxonomy): domain Eukaryota; kingdom Metazoa; phylum Chordata; class Actinopteri; order Cypriniformes; family Gobionidae; genus Gobiocypris; species Gobiocypris rarus. The sequence continues at coordinate 20,507,502 of CM040930.1, forward strand.
TTTTGTAAAATAAACAGTTATGGAAATGTAGAGATTGAAGTTAAAGCTCACATCTCCTCCCGAACTTTCTGAAAAATGTTTGTTTGTGCCTCAGTGACTACATCGCTCAGAGAAGCTGTCAAGCTCGGCTGTCAGTGGAGACATTTTCTCCAGAGTTATGAATCATGCTTCTCTGTCTGGCAATCCGGTCGACAAGTCTGGGTTTGGCAGTTGCCAGGAGAACGGTACTTGCCTGACTGCATTGTGCCAAGTTTAAAGTTTAGTGGATGGAGGGGGGAATTACGTGTATCACGGCCACCATAACCTTGCAAAGCAAACTTGTCAATTCATCTTGATGGATGAAGCAGAGGAAACTGACCAATAAGATAACAGTTTTTGGTACGGTTTGGATTGTTGCCTTGTGAAAGAAAATGCAACTTTGTAACACAGAAGTCCCTGTTTTGAAACGGCATTTTCAGACCTGTAGATCATTCGCTTTAAGACTTTACGTTTTTGCATTATTGTCTAAGGTCCTACTTAGATGGTCATTTCTGGTCATCTTCAAGATAATTTTGTCTGTAACTTAATAAATGTCAGATGAACAAGAATAATTTTAATTGGCACCCATGTCAGTACATTGCTCCCAGTCGTCAAATCATCTTGAGCACCTTCCTTGGCACATCCCTTATGGCAAACCATTTTCAATGTGCTCCATAAATCAGAAGCGTAATTAAAGGTCTTACAAGGATGCAAACAGTGTCGTTAATTTAGCCCAGATTTGTGTGTTGGTGTCAAGTTCTGGTTTATTGTAAAATGGCAACATATAGTTAAAATAAAATACAGGCACTTTCTCACAGTTAATGACATTTGCTGGATGTACTGTTGTGCCACTATTGTGCCATAAACTGCAGGATCACGTATTATACTCCAACGCAAGTGTCTCTGCTTAAAGTAGATAAATAAACATTCAAAGCCATTTTCCAGGTCATCCAGATTGGTTTAATCCATATCATATAACGTTTATGTAATTCGTCCCATGTCTTTTTATGGAAACAATTTTCTGTTCTGTCAGAACATCCCCCACTTTGGAAAGTGTAACTGTACCACTGACCACGCTGCGCTTTTCATCTCTGATCAGCGGTGGTTTTTCATTTTGCCAATGTGAGACAAGCCAGACTTCTACTTTGTCTCTCCCACTCTCTCATTCATCAGGGTTGGAAGGAAATAATATATTTGCTTTCTTTCATATCACCCATTAGACCATATGACTTGTTTTTTGTTTTGTTTTTTTTTAAAAAGTAAATCAACAGCATCAACTTTTCTAGGCTGCAGGCATTTTCCAAAGAAACTGAAGATCCCTTGACTTAAATTGGCAGATATCCCTACATGCTGTTGTAGGGATCTTGCTTTGATTCCCTGCTGTGCATGCTGGATAATAATTTTTCCCTTTTGTGTCACTGTGATTAGTTTCGACATCTTGCATAATTGAAATGATGCTTCTATTAACACCTCTGTGAAGGATGGGATGTTCTAATTCACCGCCTTACATAGAGGACGTGTCATTTATGCTGTCACACCGCCTATCTGATACTCCACTCAGCTCTGCTGTCATAATTCTCAAAGGCAGGCGCAAAGCAGGCTATATCCGGTTAGTTCACAGGCTATCAGGCTGACCCTGCGTCTTCTCTCTCCCTCTATATCCTATCCCCTCCCCTCTCCCCTCAGGGGCCTGAGACCTGGACGGCACCCGGAAGAAGACGATATCGTGCCAGAGCTTGCCAGAAGCATCCACCCCCGAGAGCGACCTGACTGGGAGGAAACCATCAGCGCAATGGTGAGCAGCCAAGTACTCAGTCTCGCACAAATTCAGCGACTCCCTCCCACACCCTACGTTTACAATTCCAGTAGTAAAGAGAGCAGATAGCATACCCTGAAGCTGTGAAAATTAAAGACTGACTGGTTATTGCTGTCTTAAAAATTGCCACTTCTAAAGGATAATTGTATTCTTTCTTTTTTGTTTTTGGATAGTTGATTATTTTATGTAAGACCCATATTAGTGCAGTATACTGACACACGTTATTATCTGTACGTGGGAACCTGCTCTTGTAAGATGCCTGCAGCAGTATAATGTAGATCTGGTCATTATAAAGTAGACACAACGCAGAATTATTTATATTATTTATAGAAATAAAAGAATGAATTGACATGAAATGTAGATTTGAGTTTTATTGAGAATTATTTTATGTAAGAAGACTGCAGAGTGATGTGAGATGATACCGGTTACCTGGGATAATGGTCAATAATACAGTTTAGCTATCATTATGTAAAACATTCTAAAAAAATACTGTCATTTTAATAAATGTATTGCATGCATGCATGCATGCTAAATAAAAAGATTAATTTATTTTCAAATATAAAATCTTATATACCCGAAATGTTTCATTAAAATATAAAATCATACTATCCCTCAAACCTTTAAACTTTAGTGTTTCATTAAAATAAGTAAATTTTGTTTCCATATATTTTCTGGGTACATGTTGTTAATATACCACATAAGGATTCTTGATGTGTTCAGCCATGGCTCTTTGCTATCAGATATGTAAAGCGTTAATGTTGTCAGTCATGCATTAAAGGTCCCATATTGTCAAAACTGAAATTTCCTGGCTTTTTCATGATCACTCTGATCAGGTCTAAGGGCTATGTAACTACCATATACGTTTCAAAACAGTAAATCCATAGTCAAATGCACACAGCCTGCATAAAGTAGTTGTGCCTTTTCACAAGCCTTTGGGACTTCCGTAAAAATGTGACATCAGAACTACTCAGTCACTGCCTTCAGTTACCACCCCGAGCACTGCCCACCGTCCCGCTCTACTTTTGCCAAAACCCCAGACAACATCGCATCCATGCCATTGCTGAGCAACAACAACATTTAAACACGTCGAGAAAACGCTGTTCAGTCGATGGATGGCAAGAAACTACATCACTGCACAGGCTTCCAAACAACATTAATATAATAGACCAATTTTTATTTATTCGGAAATACCACAGGAATTTAGTTTGACCTTAAATGTCTGTACTGCACATTTCACAAGTGACTGCTTCGTCAAACAGGCACAGTTCAATGGCAGATTTTCAAAAAAGCTACTCATCAAAGATGCTGCAGTCCCCACGTTGTTGGGTCCGACCTCAAATCCTTAACTGAAAGTATAAAATATATATATATATTAGGGCCGGGACTTTAACGCGTTAATTAAGATTAATTAATTGCGTGACTTTAACGCGTTAATTAAGGTTAATTACGCAAAAATTAATAACAATTTTAACTTATTTTTGCGCCATGGAACGCGTTTTTAATGAATGAGTTTTGACGGACCGTTATACTGGAACACCAACTAGCGTTCTTGACTTTTGAACACAACAAACCACAGTGAAGAAGCTGACAAGACAGCTTTGCTTGGCAAATTTTGTTTTAAAAAACGAAAGGATGGAAGCGTCGACAAGAGCATGGTTGTGTGGAAGCTATGCAACAAGGAATTTGCGTGTCGAGCCTCTAATATCACCTCAACGCAAAACGCTGGACATAAATAAATAAACAAAATTTTGTTGAATAAGCTTATGTATTCAGTCATTATTCAATGGTATACTAAAAGTCCATGTGAAAAAATTACTTCTCACTGTTCTCAGGTCAAATATTTATATGCAATTAAAATGCGATTAATTTCGATTAATTAATTACAAAACCTCTAATTAATTAGATTAATTTTTTAATCGAGTCGCCCTAATATATATATATATATATATTAGAGGCTCGACATAAATTCCTTGTTGCATAGCTTCCACACAACCATGCTCTTGTCGACGCTTCCATCCTTTCGTTTTTAAAACAAAATTTGCCAAGCAAAGCTGTCTCAGCTTCTTCGCTCATGTTCACTGTGGTTTGTTGTGTTCAGAAGTCAAGAACGCTAGTTGGTGTTCCAGTATAAACGGTCCGAAAACTCATTCATTAAAAACGCTTCATGGTGCAAAAATAAGTTAAAATTGTTATCAATTTTTGCGTAATTAATCTTAATTAACGCGTTAAAGTCCTGCCCTATTATATATATATATATATATTCTATATATATATTCATTCATTCATTCATTCATTCATTCATTCATTCATTCATTCATTCATTCATTCATTCATACATACATACATACATACATACATACATACATACATACATACATACATACATACATACATACATACATACATTCATTCATTCATTCATTCATTCATTCATTCATTCATTCATTCATTCATTCATTCATTCATTCATTCATTCATTCATTCATTCATTCATTCATTCATTCATTCATTCATTCATACATTCATACATTCATACATTCATACATTCATACATTCATACATACATACATACATACATACATACACACATACACACATACACACATACACACACACACACACACACACACATAAATTGCATTCTGAAACATCCTGCTGTAAGAGAGGAAGAGGTTGTTGGTTGTCTCCTGTTGTCGCCGATTCGGGGTCTGAGTTTGCCTCAAACATGTAAGACCGGACAACATTTGCCTCAGCAGTGACAATCATTACTGTTGTTTCTATTTACCTTGTGAGTATCACCAAACCACAGCAAGCTACGGCATACATGACCCTAGTTACCTGTGCTTGGCCTGGCTGTGCGTCACTCAACTGGCCAATCAGAAGAGAGGCTCATGAATATTAGACATGCCAAAATATACCTGTTCTCAGCAGAGCTCTTGAGAGAGAAGCTGTAAAATATATTGAGATGGTTTTTGGTACTTATACTGCAAATATATTTATTCTTAAGTACATCAAAACCTAAAAATAAAACTCCAGAAAGGTGTACAATATGTGACCTTTTAATTAGTGCTGGGCGGTATAACAGTTTATACCGAATACCAGTATTTATTTTTATGATAAGAATTTTGACTATACAGCAATACTGGTATATGTCGCTTAAACAACGTTCGGAACGCGGACATTGTTCAGACACTCTTTGAGGGGGGTCCCTTTTCACTGTTACACTGTTGTGAGAGCACAGCTGAGATCGCATTACAGCCTATGGCTGAATCTGAAATCGCCCCCTAAAGCCTCATTCACTATTCCCTACGTTATCCATATAGTTCACTTGAAGGAGTGAATGAAAACGAGTGAGTGAATTCGGACAAACGCTGTGTGTACATTGCCTGTACACTCGTTATTGCGATGGAATAGAGATTGAATGAGTGCACTCAATAACGTCCACTATGGTTTCGGACACCACTACAAATAGCTGTCCCTTCAAATAATACCCTATTTGAGTTTATACTAGGTGGCGATTTCGCATTCAGCCCTTGATTACAGCGGAGAATTCAAACCGCTGCGATGAGATTAACAACGTTCTCCACATGGATCGTGTATGCGCACGTATTTCATCACCTAAAGGATTATTAGGAAAACCTGTTCAATTTCTCATTAATGCAATTATCTAATCAACCAATCACATGGCAGTTGCTTCAATGCATTTAGGGGTGTGGTCCTGGTCAAGACAATCTCCTGAACTCCAAACTGAATGTCAGAATGGGAAAGAAAGGTGATTTTAAGCAACTTTTAGAGTGGCATGGTTGTTGGTGCCAGACGGGCCGGTCTGAGTATTTCACAATCTGCTCAGTTTCTGGGATTTTCACACACAACCATTTCTAGGGTTTACAAAGAAAAACATCCAGTATGCGGCAGTCCTGTGGGTGAAAATGCCTTGTTGATGCTAGAGGTCAGAGGAGAATGGGCCAACAGATTCAAGCTGATAGAAGAGCAACTCTGACTGTAGTAACCACTCGTTACAACCGAGGTATTCAGCAAAGCATTTGTGAAGCCACAACACGCACAACCTTGAGGCGGATGGGCTACAACAGCAGAAGACTCCACCGGGTACCACTAATCTCCACTACAAATAGGAAAAAGGAAAAAAATTTGCACGAGCTCACCAGAATTGGACAGTTGAAGACTGGAAAAATGTTGCCTGGTCTGATGAGTCTCGATTTCTGTTGAGACATTCAGATGGCAGAGTCAGAATTTGGCGTAAACAGAATGAGAACATGGATCCATCATGCCTTGTTACCCCTGTACAGGCTGGTGGTGGTGGTGTAATGGTGTGGGTGATGTTTTCTTGGCACACTTTTAGGCCCCTTAGTGCCAATTGGGCATTGTTTAAATGCCACGGCCTACCTGAGCATTGTTTCAGACCATGTCCATCCCTTTATGACCACCATGTACCCATCCTCTGATGGCTACTTCCAGCAGGATAATGCACATGTGATAATGCACGTCACAAAGCTCAAATCATTTCAAATTGGTTTCTTGAACATGACAATGAGTTCACTGTACTAAAATGGCTCCCGCAGTCACCAGATCTCAACCTAATAGAGCATCTTTGGGATGAGGTGGAAATGGAGCTTTGTGCCCTGGATGTGCATCCCACAAATCTCCATCAACTGCAAGATGCTGTCATATCAATATGGGCCAACATTTCTAAAGAATGCTCTCAGCACCTTGTTGAATCAATGCCACATAGAAATTTAAAGGCAGTTCTGAAGGGGGGACAAACACAGTATTAGTATGGTGTTCCTAATAATCCTTTAGGTGAGTGTAATTTAGAAAAATGCTGTGATATACATTTTTGGTCATACCACCCAGCACTACTTTTAATGTAAAAAAGGAATGCATCATCTCACTCTTTTGCAATGAGTGATGACATGTATCACAGAAGAACCCCGGTTGACCTATTAGAGTGGAGTATTCCAGAGAGCAGTGTAGTAATAGATGACTGTATTTCACTGCTTTAACGATACACCATCTATTATGTTCTTTCCCCAGCCTTTGTTTGTTCAATACTAAATTAGTTGAATTCATGATGTTTTCACCAGCACTGACATACATGCATTTCAGTGGTGCTGATAAAAAAAAAAAAAAACGGTCTCCATGGCAACCTGACTGTTGGCTGATGTTGTTTTGAGCACAAACACATTAGCGAAGAGACATCAAGGGAATCACCATGTATCAGCTTACTCTTATGACAAATTAATTTAATGCTTTTTGGCTAAGTTTTATACCATTGTGTACCACTACCAGGTTATTAATTTCACTTGTTAATTTTACAGTCAAGGTCATTAAGCTCCAGTCGCTGTTGTCTCTTCACTGTCATGACCTAGTTTCGCTGTCACTTATAGTGAAGTGAGACTGTGATGATCAACAGACTGGGTGTTACAAATAATGAAACGGAACTAGATTTGGACCAGACCCAGTCAAGCTTTCACACCATGTTTTACACCAGCAGAAACTGGTCTGTTCAGCCGCATGGCTCATTTGAAGGCTGCATGGTCAAGAGACTTAAAAAAAAAAGCCTGTGTCTGGCTTCTAAGAACCACACTTTCAAAGCGTTATTCATATTTCATGGGCGTTCTGAATAACTAGCTTGATTTAGTTGGCCTTGCCAGGTGACTTTCTTTAATTTAGCTAGGCATTGAAGAGACTAGTGAAAGAGTTTTATGAAGCATACCAGATGTCAAAAGATTCAGCGGCAGGATGCATGCTTAGCCTTTGTAAACCACAGTTCAGGGTCATTCAGCTTTTTGGCATATCCATTTAACCTATCTTTGACCCTGTTGTAGCTTTCTTTTCCTTACATTACTCAGCAGATCTGTTCTATGATTCCTACAGGTGCTCAGTGGTGTTAAATTATATTCTTATTATACTGTGCTGTGCAATTTAAGGATGGCGCTGTGGGGGAGAGGGATTTGTCTCTCTTTAGCTCTTCTCTTATTTGCACAAAGATTTAGGAGGAGACTGTTCTTGTCCTGTTAAACTATTTTCAAGTTCTTTATCATTTGGGCCAAGCCCCTGCCCATATAATGCATGATTATTAGTGATGGTATTGTAAAAGGCTATTCACATGACATCTTAAAAAAAAAAAAAAGTTTAGTAGTCAAATGATTAGGTTTTTAAATGGCGATACTGATATCTAATTAACACAGAGGTTGTCAGTTTAGTCATTGAGATGTGAACAATTAAAATGTATATTTTTCATGAATCATTTTTTTATATTAAAACAAAAAACTTATGTTTGAACGTCAGCATCTAAAAAGGTCATTCTGACTTGTTTTTGTATTATATTTTGTCTACTGGATGGTGGGTGTTAGGTTTTTCTTTAGCTGATCACCTGCTGAAATTTCTTTCAGGCACGAAGTGCTGAAATTCCAGAGCTGACCTCTGAGCCGCTAATGCGCTCCTGCAGCAGCACCGCTAGTATGAAGGTGAAGAATGTCAAAAAGTAAGTGTCAAACATTTACATACCCAAAGTCACAAAGGTTTCTGCAGAATACTGCTTGACCATATTATCCTCATGTTTCCAAAAGCTGAATATTAAACTCACCGACCTTTCATCTTTTCAGACTCTCATTCACCAAGGGTCACTTCCCAAAGTTAGCCGAATGTGCCCACTTCCACTATGAAAATGTTGACTTTGGGACAATACAGGTAAGATTTTAAGCCCTAACAATAAACCTGCTTCAGCTACAGAGTGGTTCTTAGTGACCGGACTTAAAAGGGACAGTGTTAAAAATGAGGCAAAGGGGATTAAATTCTATTGTGCAATCGTGTTGGTGTGCAATAAAATGTCAAGGGTGTGCAGATAAGTCCAGAGTGCGACAGCTGGGAGAGGAACAGCAGTGTCTCCAATGCAAAGCTCCAGGGAATTGAAAAGTGAGGATCAATGTGATTTAACATCCCTCTTAAACCTACAGCAACAGTAGCACTAGATTACTATTTCCTCTGCTAGGGCTGTGCATCGCCAACTACTTCATCATACAATACACCTTGATACATATGTCACGATTCAGTCGTGGTACATCGCTATATCATAATTGGATCTCAACTGAAACTGCATAAGAAGCGTGACAGAAAGACTCAGTGTGACGGCAAGAGAGTGTGTATTTTCTGCATCTGTTTCATTCTCTTCACTTTTGTCCAGCACCGTGTCTCATACTGAGAAAAACACGTTTTAGAGTTTGCACTTATTTAGGTGACAGCCATCTTTACTAAATGTAGGAAATTACATAAATGAATGCATCATAAGGTTTTATTTTTTATTTTAATTAAACCAGTGTTCTCAGAAAAGATACTAATTAATAACGGGGCATTCATAACATGAGACACTGTTTATTATGTATACATGCATACATACGACAACCTGCATAATATGATGCTGATCCTCCGCATGTTGCCAAAACAGTGCCGACCTGCCGAGGCATGGACTCTACAAGACCGTTGAAGGTATCCTGTTGTATCTGACACCAAGACTTAGCAGCAGATTCTTAAAGTCCTGTAGGTTGTGAGGTGGAGCCGCCATGAATTGAACTTGTTGGTCCAGCACATCCCATAGATGCTCAATTGGATTGAGATGTGTCATTTGGAGGCCAGAGCAACACCTTGAACTCTTCTGTTTTTCAAACCATACCTGAACAATGTGCGCAGTGTAGCAGGGTGTATTATCCTGCTGAAAGAGGCCACTGCCACCAGGGAACACCAACCATGAAGAATTCACCTGGCCTGCAACAATGTTAGGTTAATGTCTAATTTACATCCACATAAATGGCCCAACCAATTGTTTCCCAGCAGAACATTACCCAGAGCATCACACTCCTGCAGTGCATCCTGGTGCCATCACAACCCCCCCCCCGGTAAACTGTGTACATGTACACGGCTGTCTATCTGACCAGATGACCTTCTTCCACTGCTCCAAGGTCTAGTTCCAACACTCGCATGCCCATTTTAGGCAATTTCGATGGTGGACAGATCATCACAGGCACTCTGTTTGGTCTGTGGCTATACAGCCCCATACACAGCAGAGTGTGATGCACTGTGTGTTGACATATTCCTCCTATAACCATTATTACATTTTTGTGTGACACGTGCCACAGTAGACCTTCAGTCGGTTCAGATCTACCTGGTATAGCTTTTGTTGCCCTCGTGCATCGATGAGCCTTGGGCACCCAACACCCTGTTCCAGGTTTATAGTTTTTCCCTCCTTGGATCACTGTTCAAATTCTCACCACTGCTAAGCAGGACCAACCCACAAGCCTTGCCATTTCAGAGATACTCTGTCCCAGTAGCCTTGCCATAACAATTTGGCCCTTCTCGAAGTAGCTCAGATCTTTATTCCTGCCCATGTATCCTCCATCCAACACATTGGTTATGAGAACTGATTGTTTGCTTACCATCTAATCTACCCAGACCTTAAAAAGTGGCCACTTTAGGAGATGATTTTACTCATAATCATGTTCAAATAATCCAGGCTAATAAACCAATGTCTTTCATAGATGATAAAAATAAGGGTGTTTTTTTTAGTGTAATTTTCCATTTAAAAGTAGTTTAAACTTCCAAAAAGTCCCTTGTGTTCTGTTCAATTCTGCTGAGCTCCATCTAGCTGCAAGAGCCATGAGACAATATCAGACTGAATGAAAATTCTTATTGTTCAGTGAACTGGCTGTGATCAAAACAAATGCACATGAGAAACTGAAATTCTACAATTACATTCATAAAATCGCTACTCATTTAACACTGAAAAATGCAGTTAAATAGCAATTAAATAGGATAAGCAAAATTTCTATTCTGTTTCAAAAGCCTAACTTTTAAAGGTGTGGCTGTTAAGCATATGACTTGTTGTGAAACATATGACTCGTGAAGAATATGACTTGTATCCCCTGAGAAAAAGGGTGGGAACCACTGGGTTAGAGAAGTGTAACAGCTTAGGTCAGAACTGTGCATGATGACTTTCGGTGTGAGGCATTTACAGAGCTCGACACTCTGGAGAGGATTAGAGGGCATTCACAGAACATGTTCTCTCTTTCAAAAACAGACAAGGTGTTTTTTTAAACCTCACATCCACACACTCATCTCACACACCCGCTGAGTCATCTCAAAACGAAGGCCCAGCCATGTAATGGGTGACTCGATGAGTTTGAGGAGCTACAGGTCCTTCTAAAAAAATTAGCATATTGTGAAAAAGCTAATGTAGCATTCTCGTTTGTGCAGCGTTTTTTGCCACACTTTTTCCTTCCCACAGACTTCCCACTGAGGTGCCTTGATACAGCATTCTGGGAACAGCCTATTCGTTCAGAAATGTCTTTCTGTGTCTTACCCTCTCGCTTGAGGGTGTCAATGATGGCCTTCTGGACAGCAGTCAGGTCGGCAGTCTTACCCATGATTGCGGTTTTGAGTAATGAACCATGCTGAGAGTTTTTAAAAGCCTCAGGAATCTTTTGAAGGTGTTTAGAGTTAATTAGTTGATTCAGATGATTAGGTTAATAGCTCGTTTAGAGAACCTTTTCATGATATGCTAAATTTTTGAGAATTGTGTTTTCATGAGCTGTATTCCAAAATCATCAGTATTAAAACAATAAAAGACCTGAATTATTTCAGTTGGTGTGCAATGAATCTAAAATATATGAAAGTTTAATTTTTATCATTACATTATGGAAAATAATGAACTTTTATCAAAATATGCTAATTGTTTGAAAAGGACCTGTATATTTAACCTGACTACATTTTAGAAAATGGCGCTTATGGTGCTAGATGCAAAAAAAAAAAAAAAGCAGCGGCGGCGAGCCTATAATACCCAATATGCTGTTCCTACTTGCAACATCTTTTGATGTTGGAAGGAAAGCTCTGTACTTCAGACTAGGTGAATAGATTCGGCTTCTTCAGTGTCTTTTCAGAATTGTTGTTCCCTTTCACATATTTTAAATTTCTCATTATAAACTGTATCAAGGCTCAGTGAAAGCCTAAAAGGATTGGTGGGAATGCTGAATAGCGCCTTGTTGTGTAGGGACAGGAGGTGGGGTGGTGCGACAGTGTCAGAGATCTCTGTGCCTCTGTGTTTGGGATTAAGGGTATAATGGAGCGCTCACAGAATGAGAAAATAGATTGGCATGGTGTCGAGGGCCAGACAATTGAGAGGGAGTGAAGCTGTGGTTTCTTCAGGGGGCCTTCACACTGAATAGTAATCCTGCTTTTGGAGGAATTGCCCTGGGAAAGCCGAAATATGAGACAGCTATTTTGCATTCACATGTTGCAGCATCGTCATTTCTGCATTGCTCTTTATAGATTATTGTCGTTCTAGCATTGTGTAGGTGCAGCAGGTTGTAGCCCGCATTGACGTCCAGTAGAGGGCGGCAGCTCCTTTCTCTTATTGTACCAGTTTGTACCAACCAGTGCAGCAGGGTACCATGGCGACAATGAAGAACATAAATAATTCTCTTTACTCTGCTACATAATCAGGGTTTATGTACAAAACAATTCAATCCGGAGAAGTCCTTTACAGCCCTGAATGAAGAAGCTTGCAGTTGTACAACATCAGCTGGCACGGATACATCAGCCGTGTTTGCTGAGTTTCTACCAGAAGCATGTCATCCTTCTGCTGGTGATTTATGAATGGTTTGTAATTACAGGCAGATCACTCATGATGCTCTTAAAAGAGCAGCAGAATGACTGGGTTTTCTTTGCATTCAGAAATGGCTCCAGAGAAACACTGTTGTCCTCAGATCTTTTTACTGAATGTTAGCTATGAACTTGATTTAATTAAGGATGCACAATATGTGAATTATAATTAAAAATGTATTGGTATCAGCTGATTTGAGATTTAAGTGACGTGGTCAACTTTAGGTAACAAACTAAGAATTAACTACATAATCTTAGTTTATGTTAATTTTAACATTTATTAAACTCTGTCTCTCTAACAATTATTATTTTAACTTCATTAAAATGTAAGTTGTATTTAACAGTTAACACACTGTGAACTAACAATGAAGAACTGTGGATTCTCTGGGTTCTTTGAATGGAAAGGTTAAAAACAGCATCTAATATACTGATATTGTACACATGCATTTACTTTTTGCGAGTGACACAGTTTTATATACTCTCAATCGCCGATTTTTACTCATTTGGCTCTTGGCGAGTGTTAATTTTAGGCCCTGGTAGACCATTTTTGAAGCTGTGGCCCATATTAAAGTGTGCCACTATGGGCGGGTTCATGTCCCCCACAGCAAAGCGTTTAGCAATAATCAATGCATTGCTCACGTGGCATTGACCCTTCTGCCTTTAGCATCACTCATTGATTTTACTGTTACATTGCTGTACATAGTCATATGGCATTGCTTTTAGCAAAACATGGTTTAGATTTTCTTAAATGCTTTTTTATTTTTGTGCCCTCCTCTGCTTATGTTGCATGACATTTTAACAATTATGGTTTAAAGCTCTGGAGGTGACTTTGTATTTGATGTGTTAATTATGTTGTTGGATACGGCCGCCAATTGTATTTTGGTTTGTTCTTGCACACAATGGAGGGCTTGTCTTCTGGATCCATTCATGGCCATTGCTCAGCCTTGTACTGCAGAAGTGTGGTAACTGGCACCGTCCGCTAACCACAGCCAGTTGAGACAAAAGCGCAACTTGGATTTAATTACAGATATGTCTTAAGTTCACCAGCCACTCAAAAATGTGTGTGGATGACACGTGTATGTTGTACCAGTGTTCTGACTGGTACCGGAGGAAATAGTTTCAATAGGCACTCCTCCCTGCTCTTGAATGAGTGAGGGCAATGGCCATGTTTTTAATGTGCCACTGTCCCTTCCCCCATTTTCTGCTCCAGGCTCATATAGCTGCTCGGTATACTCTCTGGATATACGACCCCTCGACCCAGAGCTTTGTTGGGTCGGGCTTGTGCCAGGGAATGTGCTCAATGCCCAGTATTTGCTGTGGTCCGTCGTGCATCTCTTTATAATGTATGCTTGCTTGTCTCAAATCAGTTCCATCTGCTCTTGTTTTAGAATATTAAAGTCTTTACAGGGTTTCCATGGGTCTTAACGAGTTAACCCGCACCGGTTCGTGGCGGGGGTTGACGTAAGTGGGCGTGTCTCTACTTTTATTCACTTTTGTTTTATACAAACTATTTAATCAACCATCACAAACTATGCATCATTTGAAAGCTAAAACACTCGAGATTCATGTTCTGAACTCGTTTTTTGCAATAAATACACCAGAGAGGAAAAGGTTAAATGAAATGCTGTAGCAGTAGCTATTTAAACATTAGCATAATGAACGCAGTACTCATCTTTCATCTCCTATCGCAGATCAGATCGGACCAATCAAAAACAACCGCATACATGTCCGTGTAAGAGTCCACTCTTCCAAATGCATCCCACTTTTTAATCCAAAACAACGAAAAAATAAGGAAAAAAACTAAAAATACTCCTTTGTTTGCTTGGGCGTTTTAAGTTAGAGTAATCAATCGTGTCCATTTTCAATGAAATAGTGATTCAAATCCGTTTCTGACGATCTCCCTGTGCTGTGGACTCTTCCTGTCACGTTAAACCCTCCCAGGTCTCTCTGCTTCAATCACAGGCTCTCTGAGGAGTCATTACACAGAGTTGCCGCATTACTCGCTCCGCCAGCTGTCAATCAAAGCGCATGGTTTTCGTTGGATGAAGGCAATCAATGCCTAGCCAATGCCTTGCCAGCAAAGGTTTGATTGACGGACGTAGTAACTAATCACAATGCATTATCTTACGTTGTGTTTGTAAGCATTATTGGTGAATATGCCTCTAGTCACAATCTCCATAGCAGCCAAGCGCCTGCCAGTCAGATTGCGCAACACTGCAGTGGAGCGCGCAGGCTCTATGACAGACTGTTTTATCAACTAAATGAGTTTTTACACTTTAAAAATTCTGTAAATAGTTCATTTAGTTTTTCAGTAACTGTAAATTAATCATAATCAGCAGTTTATTGCAGATTTATTTGAATAAAAAACTACTCTTTGCAATTACAAATGTTCTAAAATAAAAGCCCTTTTGGAAAGGACGCCTAGTCTTTTCTTGATATAAAAGCTTACAGAAGCTACATTTTTGAGAGAATCATCCTCAAATTTGAATCAAAACATGATCAGACATTCAGTTTTATATTATGCTTTTTCAGGACCTTAACATTAAAATCTCATAATTTTTCCCTAAGTGAATAATAAAAATAAAAAGAGTCACTTACATGTATATTTACATGTATATTACTCTGTTCATATACAACTTGGAGCTATTATGACTCTTGGGTAACACTATTTGAAGTGTCTAGTTTAAAATAAGACCAGATTTATGAATATAGACCATAGGGTTTAAGAGCTGCAGACATTTTCATTTGGGAATGTCGTTTTCAGAAAATTTCAAAAATTGGGGCGCTGGTTAATAGGTTAAAAAGTCTTAATTTGACCTTTTACAATTTAAGGCCTTACATGTCTTAAATTGGAGCAGAAAGTCTTAAATTCAATATAATGGCATTAAATTAGGGCCCTATGATTTCTGCGATACAGAAAATGTGGACGGAACCATAGAATCCATTCATAAAAATTGAATAAAAGTAAAAGATGGAATCTGAGAAAAAATAAAACTTAATTTAAAAAAATAAAATATCTGCCAATGGGTTAATAAAAATCACTTTCACATTATTTCTTATCTCAAAGAAAATTTATTTGTAAAGTAAGTTATGGAGATCTGTTGGTAATTGTATTTTCAAACGTCAAACTTTTACATTTAGAGAACATATTGATGTTATGTTCCCTTCAATTTTTCCCTTTAAATGTTCTTTAAAGGGTCTTAAAAGGGTCTTAAAAAGGTCTTAAATTGACCTTCAATAAACCTGTAGAAACCCTGTTTTTCACACAGGAGTGCATGTCATATTGATCCTATACAAGTCATCGACTAATTTTGTTTAAATATTTGATATTAAATTGTGCATGCTTATTTCAACATTTATATTTGAATGATTTAAAATTTAATTAAATTGTTCTTCATCTAACACTTTTTTAACACTATTTATTATTAAAAAAAAGAATGATTTGATAACACTGTTAAATATAATCTTTAGAAATCAAATATTAGCATACCTTTTTCATACTATGCCTTATGCCTAAATTAACTTTTAGCATTTAAAATGATTGATTTGAGTTTTTTATTGTTTTATTTATTCATTTATGGATAATCGTAATATTGGCTAATTGCTGCCTTTAAATCGTGCATCCTTACTTTCAGGGCTAAACAGTCCATTGCTGGAAGAAACCTGGTCATACCAGCTAGTCAAGGAATCTAAGCTGTTTTTTGCAAAAATGTTAACTAGCTTATCCAGGTACAGGTCTACTGGCCACCAAAACCAGCTAGAACATGGTGAAGACCAGTTTTGACTAGCTATATGTAAAAAAAAAGATTTTTCAACTGACAAAACACTTTTTCTCTCTCATCCTCTTAAATTTAGTCGCCGGTGAGTTGATACATCAATCTTGTGTGCGTCTCAACAGCAGGGCTCATATTGGGCTATTCTCGGCTCTGTCTCAGGCTGTTTGAATTACCGTCCATAGCCTGACAATTATTATTTACCCTCTCTGTCTCTCTAACAATCTATCACAACTCTTAGTGTTTTATATTGCCTGTGGAGAAAGTCAAATTCTCTTACCCCTCAGCTGGTGCATATGACACATTCATTCCTGAGCTATTAGGCAGCCTGGAGCAGAGATGTAGCCTCTAACCCACAGGTCAGACAGGCCAGTATGGCTGCTGTCACTGTTCAGCCATCACATTGACATGAGCACTTGCTTATGCCCTCCGATGTAAATCTGAAGTGGAGTCACGTAACAGCAAGTCCAGAGCATGACACTCTTTATCAAATCAGCTAGTTTAATAAGGAGTGGGTGGTAGTTGTGTTGCAGCTAAGGGCTCTTGAATGAACAGAATACTAAAACAAAACTCTCTGCTTGTTTTTCATTCCCACCACAGACCATGAAAGCTTGGATTCTCATCTTGCTTTGGACTGGTCAGCTGTTTATTTTAGGGCAATATTGATGTGTTGATCAGCACCATCTGGTGCTAATGGGCAAGTTATAGGAAATAGCATCTGCTTTGTTAACATTGCTATCCAGATTTATGAGACAGGAAATATTTTGTTTAATTCTGCCTCCTAGCTGACTGAGTATCTATATTTTGTGTTCCAGCATAAAACGAATATGTTCCAGGAGTTAATTTCCACACATGAATACACAAACCATTTAGTTCTTAGTTGTTAAATGCATGGCTCCCTTTCTGATTTGTGTTGGTGTCTGATATTTGAAGTCACTCTCTCTTGTGTTTTATATCTTTCAACAGGCTTTTGCATATTGGCCCACCTTAACCTATCCTGTGTAATGGTAAATTGATTGCTTGCCACATTGTGAGTAGCCTACTTACCAGTCTTCCAATAGTGCACCGGCAAATAGACTTATAACAGGTTATTTAGCTATTTTAAGTGAGAATCCAAATCTCAGAGAGCATACACGTTTAGTCAAAATGACTATTCCCAAACTGAAATGGTTAGGTCTGCATTTACTCACTCATGTTGTTTTAGCGCGTTACGCAAGCAGTTGAACATTCATGTTTACTACAGTATGCGCTTCGTTGTAAATTGTTCATCATATAAAGCCACTGTCTTTTCAGAAGACTTGGATTTGGATTAGACCACTCAATTGATCATTTGTACGATGCCTTTGACATTTTTTCGATGTTTTAAGTTTGACAGGAATGGACTTTAAATGGAGGTACAGAAATTAATCTTAATTTGTGTTTTGAAGTTAAATCTTATAGGTTTGAAACGACATGAGGGTGAATACATGACAGAATTTACATTTTGGGGTGAATTATACCGTATAAACTGAGCACTCCAAATGTACAGGTTTTGCCAAATAAAGTGAACTTCTCCATATCCCTTACTTAGTGTGTGGGAAGCAGAAAACACTGCATAAAGACCCTGTGAAGGGGAAAAGCAGCTTGTGACTTAATATTTGGCTAGCTCTCCGATGTGAGACTTTGCATTAAAATGTATTACTTTTGCAAGCTGGGTTTTTAATTTTTTTTAATAATTTTTAACTTTTTTGCATAACATTTGTCAAGTCAGCATTGTGGATGCACAAACCCCGAAGAGTTGTGCACAGTCAAGGCAGGACGTCCCATGAGGCCTGCCCTTCTCGCCATCTCAGACTGCAGTATGCATATGCCCAACGGTGTGTGCATGTGTGGCCACATAAATCATGTCAGTCAGTTGACCCCATGTATGTTAATGACAAAATGCCTCAGCTGGTATTGTGGGGTAGAGATTTCAGGAGGAAATGGCCTGTGAAATAGACCTTGGAGGATGGGATCTTGACTGCCCTTCCAATCTCCCTCATGCCCTGCCTCATGCCCTCTACTCATTAACAATGCTGATTCAGGAATCAAGCTGTTTTTGCAAAAACAGCGGTCTCAGAAGAGGGCCTTTTACTGAAGAACGTCTCTGCAAGGCACCAGACTACCCCATTCACCCCATGCAGTCCATCTACTGGCATTTTAGCATGGCTGCTTGTAAATAGATACTTGCAGCCACTTATTTTCTGTAGAAACGCTGGCCAAGTAGGATGCATGCAAGAAGAATACATGTTTGGCTTAGTCTGTGTCCCTTAATATGCTGTTCTGATAGCTTCTGCTCTTGTACTGATGTGGACCTTGTTTGAAAAAAACATGTTGTAAGATCTATTTGGGATGTTTACTAGCTGCTGAGCTGGCTTTGTTATCGATCTGTGCAGAACATTGTGTTTTCATTGTGCAAGCACCTTTATATGTCTGAGGGCTGAGCTGACAAACTAGCCTAAATCATTAAGAGTGCGGAACTGTTCCTGATAGTCTGAAGCTGTTTAGTATACACAGGAGCACATCTGCACATTTGCTGAGGGATGTGCAAAATCAGTTTTGGTGCCGCCCTGTGTGTTCTGTCCCCTAACACTAACCCGAACAGAAGACTTTATGCAAGTCATCTCAATGACTTACCCTGGATAAGGTAATTTACTTGCACATTAAATTATTTGACTGCATGTTGCAAGACATAACATACTCATCTACATTTAACTGAAGATGAGGCCAAAACCCAATTACTAGCTTGTGCTTGGAGGGATACAAACATGCCGGGTGAAAATGCGACTCCCCTCCCCCATTTTCAATACTATAGCTACAATATTGTATGACTTTTTTTTCTTTTCTTTTTTCTTCAAACAATACATGTAATATTGCAAAAATTTTAGATAAGCAGTTGAAGGGATTTGTTATTCTTTTTTGCCTCAATTATTGATTTTTTTATTTTTATTATATGAAATGGGAACAATTTTATATATTCACTTTAAAGAAGATCTGCTTTATTTTTTATTAGTAATAGAGATAATTTGTGGAAAATGTTCCATGCTTAAGTGGAAGATTTCTGCTGCTTGGTGGAAAACAAACATCATTTTCGTCTTTTAAAATGAAAATGACACATTACCACTTTAACCAGTTTATGGCTGCCGAGGATCACTCACTGCTCATTTGTAATTTTCACTCCCTAATATAGTTTTTTTTTTTCATGATTTGCTGTTGGATCTATATTTAGACATTATAAAATCACAATTATGACATTTAAAAATAACAAGGCCTGGTACAAACACTATTTTTATTTTTATTTTTAAATTGATTAATCTAATTATTCTATTTTTCCTCCTGGTTAATCTCTTTTTTCTGAACAGTTTATTAATCCTTTGGTTAATTTACTGAAAAATAATAACCTATATTTTACCAATAAATAATAACCGTAACTAATCTATGTATGAGCTTTTTCTCAATGATTGTTTATCACAGAATATATGGTTTAATCAGTGTAGGCCTATTTAGGAAAGGCGTTTACTTTGGCTACGTTCAGTCACTTTTTGGGATTTACAGCAGCAACTGCTTATAAGCGAGAATCCTGAAATGTTTTGTTCAGGCAGGAAATTAAAGTAGCTGCTTGACTGCTGTAACCATAGCAACAGTATCAAACATGGTGGTGTCCATAAAACCAGCAACTGCTTACAAGGTACTTCATTGGTTCTCGCAAATCATGCTTGAGCTTCCGTTTACCATATCTGATGTGTGCGTTGATGGATGTTTATATGATGAACAGATTTAATTTATTCACATATTAAGGGATCCTGTCTCTTTAGAGAATGTGGACTAAACGTTCTATTCATAAGGATTAATTTTATGATCTCTATGAACTTTTTGAAGCGTTAAAGTGGTGGTTGCGTGAACTGTCAATAGAGGCACAGATATCTCTGATTTCATTAAAAATATCTTCATTTGTGTTTTGAATGACAATCTTACAGGTTTGAAATGACTTGAGGGGTGAGTACATGACAGAATTTTCCTTTTTGGGTAAACTAACCCTCAATTTAAAAACTTAATCTAAATGTCTACCATTCAAAAGTTTTTATTTATTTATATAAATTGGTCAAATGTGACTTAAGACTTTTAAATTGTTACCAAAAAAAAATCTAATAAATATAGTTAATTTACTTTCTATTCATCAAAGAATCCTGATCAAATGTTACTATATGATTTTATTTACACAGTTTCTTGAGCACCAAATCAGCGTATTAAGCTCCGCTTCCACCAAAATTACCAGGAACAATTTGTTCCAGGAACTTTTTATTTTTTTCCCAGGAACTTGTTTTCCCTCAGATCTGTGGTCTAAAGTACTGTGAAGATTAGTCCGGTGACGTAGGACTGCGCGTGACTTTCCAGAGCCCACTGGATTCCATCCTCCACGAAAAGCATAATAAAGCCTGAACCTCGTAGTTGGTCCATCGGTCATATTTTTAAAACTCCATTTGAGTAGCAAACTGCACGCACTGCAACAGACTTTTAGGTTGAAATAAAATGCTGCGTGAGCTCAACCAATCAGCATGTTCAGCACCCAAGTCCCACCCCCGAAAGTTCCTGAACTGTTAAAAAGTACTACCTCGCAAGCAGGGCTGTTTTGAGGGGGAAATATTTATCCGGAAACTTCATTTACACCCCGGTTCCTGCGGTCGAGTACCACCCCAAAGTCACTAGTTCCCTGGGAAAGTTCCCCGTGGTGGAAACGCTGCTATAGAATGATTTTTGTAGGATCGTGTGACTTTGAAAACGTAAGTAATTGCTGCTAAAAATGAGATGGGTCATGACTGGTCATCCAACAACAATTTATAGTTTTAGTTTGTTACCCTCCTCCGTGTTTTATAATCTTTTCCAACTTCAATCTCTCATCCACATTATACCCTTTCAAAGCTACCTTGCTTAGTTATGTCATCCTCAGAGGCACTGCTGTATCTGGGTCCCTCCTCTGCAATGAAACAATGGAGCACTCCACTATTGCCCACAGGGCAATGCACTAAAAAACACAACCACTCTGCAGCCTGACAAAAATACCACTCGTTCCACCCCCCTTAGGTTGGAGAGCGTGTGGGAAGACCACTATAGATGCATAGACCTGCTCTTACCTCCGCAGTCCCGCCCTATCCACAGAAAAGACAGTTTTTTTTCAACACAGTAGTATTTTGTTTGTATTATCACTCTAGAATATGAAATGTATTAATCTGGCTACAGGTTATGGTTTGGTTTCTTGACCGGTCTCAACGGACAACCGGACTCCGTGACATCCTATTTCCTTGAATGTCCTCTCAAAGTGTGATTTGTGGAAACATGTAAAGGATTTACCATGGCAAAGCTGGAAGGATGCCCAACTTCTGTTCGGGCAAATCTGGTTGAACTAGGTCACTAGTGGATTTTTAATGTTATAATATTTATAGCTGTTCAGAGAGAGAGAGTCTTGTTTTAATGTATGATCCAGTGGATGATGCTGTGTCCTGCACCATAGTTCATGTTGGCACTGTGGGCACAGAATCAGTTTTTTCTTAATTTCTTCCTTCTTTAAAATGTAGGTGTGGAGGTAATCTATTACTCAGGGGGAATTATGTTTGGTTATCTGCAGCAATTTTAAGCGGATGTGTAAAGTATGGACTTCTGAGTATTTTTTTTTTTTTGTCTTTAACTCAGTCCCAAATGAGCTGAAATGTGAAATGTTTGTGTTCTTGTTTCCATCAGCCAAACTCCAAAGTGATTAGTCACATAACAAATACATAGACAAAATTACTATAAGATTTTATTGCTCAAAACTATTTGATTATGCATAATAGCAGGCAATTTTGAAGTCTAATGGGAATTGTCTTGCTATTTGTTACAAAAGCAGTACTTTGATGTAGGTTCGTGACGCTTTAAAGGGAATGAATTTCGAAGATATCTTTGGTATTCTTGCAAATGTTGTATTATACATTGTATTATATAAGGTCCTTTTGAGCTTTGAAATTCACAGTTACAGAACCTGTTTTTGTCCTTGCAGAAAGGGTTTTGGCATGCTTGACTGTTTGTGTGAAACGTGACTGAAATAACACCAAGCATTTTTAATGTAATTTATAATTTTACCAAGTGTAATTTGGTAAAATTATATATATATATATATATATGCTGAGGTAGTTGTTACAAATAAATAAATAAACTATTCAACCTCATTCCTCGTTTAAGGAATGTGTATTTTCCACACTCTGCCTCTGGATCTGTTATGGAACTGGATTCTTGAGGGTGTTAAATCTTCCACTGGAATGTGTCCACCCTTAAGAATGCTCTTTTGCAGCTCATCCAGACACATTAGTGAGTAAATGAATAATCATAAGACTTGGCATTTCTGTATTCAGTGGAATCAGAATTTTGGCCCTTTAAAGGTCATCGTTGTGTAACTTTGCACGAGAATTATTATTTTTAAACTATGTACTATAGCAAATGTGTTAACATTTGCTAACTTGCATTGTATGTGTTTCTAATCTTGCTGGAACATACTGTTATCCTTGCAAATGTATACATCATATGTCATAGTTTTAAGCCAAGGTATTTTTTAAACTCATCTTTGCATTTCAGCTGAAGCCTCTAAGCTCTCATATTTGTTTTGGTCTCATGACCTCTTCCACCTCCATGAAATCATCCAAACACATCTGATACCAGCCAGCCTCCCTCCTCAAACCCACACATTCACACCGAAGCAGCCATGTGTTTCTGAGCGAGTGGGACTCCAGGGAAGGATTTCTCATTTCTGCAGGTCAAATAGCAGGACTCTTGGATCTCTCTTGCGTTCCGTGTGGTTGGGTGCCGCATTTCACAACACTCCTCCAGGAAAATCTTTTTAATCACCCTCAGATGTGCTGTGATGGCACAAGTGATGTCATTTTGAGTGACCCATTGCTTTTCTCTGTTTCCCTCCACTGATTTACATCTGAATCTTGTGTAAATATGTATTTTGCATGCTCGTCTTTGTACTTCTGTCACAGTCACTGCCTTAGGCCACATCTTATCATCATTAGACCTTAAACTTTAAAAAACAACAAATACATTTGCATGTACTTTAAAGTCAGATTTCAGTCCGACTAAAGCAATAATTTTTAAATGTGTTGTAAATGCTTTAGTTTTAACTAAAATCGTGCCAGTCTGATTTTTGTGAAGATGGACTAACCAAAATAATTTATTTGTAGCTTGGCTTTGTCCAGTATGTATACACATTAATTGGACAACATCTGTCCTACTCTAGCTTTATTATAAATATGTATTTAGACTCATTTAGTGATTTGTCTGAACAACTCCAGTAATCGTTAGCCTTAATTCTGAAATATGCATCTACAGCAGTGGCTTATAGCCAACAGCATGTCAACAGCATGACAGGGTGTGCAAATGCTGTTCAAAACACCATGTTCCTCACCAAATGAATGAGAGAGGTTTTTAATCTGAATAAAGGGATAGTAGGATTGTAAAATGAGTTGATGTGATTTTGATAATTTAATTAAATTACTTATTTAATAATCAAATCTCTAATACAATGCATTTCTAAAACCAAACCTAACTCCGGCCTGCTCGCTTAATTTTTCCTTGTGTCTGTTTTGCAGTTGAGCAGCATGCATGCATGACCCTACTTAATCGATGATCGTTAAGTTTTATCGATTAAAGGTATTATGGACAATTAATCGATTGTCCATAATACCTTTAATCTTTTAAAATGTATTTTAAGGTGTAATTTAAATTGCCAAAGCTGAATTTTCAGTCTTTAGTTTTACTTGATCCTTCAGAAATCATTCTAAAATGCTGATTTGCTGCTCAAGAAACATTTTTATTGTTGGTATTATTATTATTGTCAGTGTTGAAAAGTGTTTGCTGCTTAACATTTTTGTGCCAACAATGATACCATGCAAACATTTGTTGTAAGATTTTATATTTAATAAATGATGTTCATTAAACTTTCTATTCATCAAAGTATCCTGAAAAAAGTAATAAATAATAAAAATGTTTTACCTGAGCACTAAATCAGCATATTAGAATGATATTTGAAGGATCATGTGACACTGAAGACTGGAGTAATGATGCTGATAATTCAGCTTTGCCATCACAGGAATAAATTACATTTTAAAATGTATTCAAATAGAAAACTTTACTGTGTTTTTGATCAGTCTTCTTTCAAAAACTTTTGAAGGGTACTGTAGTTGACTAGTTGGTGGTAAGAAAGTGCTGTATAATAAGACTAAACTGCCTTGAAATGCGCAGCTGTTTCGTAATTTCCACTGAAACAGGAAGACAGGGCGGGACATGTCGATCAGCTCCTCCTTTTTTAATTTTTAAATGGCCATTAGCGTTTAGATTGTATCACAGCCAGAGCCAAGTAAGGTGCCGTTTTCATAATCTCTAACAGTTTCTCCTCCTAATATTCTCCATTATTTCTTTAAAATATAGCATTTTGTGTAGAATTCAAATTGAGCAGACTGTGTGTGCACTGCGGAGGTTTATGTGACATTAAACGCAAAACCAGATCTAATTCACCCCAATGGAAAGCATATTTACAGTTTGAATTGTTCCCTATCCCCCTATATAGTGCACGGTGTGCCATTCACCATGTAGAAAATAGAAAATGTGTGAGCAAGTGACAGATTTTAGCTGCAGCATCAGCATCTATTTATATTGCAGTGGGTGGGATGTTTTAGATTTTAGAGAGTATTTGATTGGACATAAAGTCTGATGAGAAACAGTGTAGCGTGATGTCATCAAAATCATTGATCCATATTGGCGGAAGTAAGAGACTGTAAGTTTTGAACACTTCTAAATATTCTAAATACAAATGTTATTATTGTTTTGGAGCACACTAGCTTATAGATAACAGTAAGGCGAACATATTCATTCTAAAAGCCAAAAAACTTGATTTCATGTCAGACTTTAAGATCATGTCCAACATAATCAAATCTTAGTGATATGGACGCTAAGTGCAGCCCTACAATTAAACAAATAGGCTAAATATAACTTTTCATTACACAAAACTACCACAATTCTCATGAACAAGCATTTGAATTATGTATAATAACAGGTACATTGCTCACAGCAGACTGACAGTAATGTTTGATGTGTGGATGTTACATTTCATTCAAAATCAATGCCCCTTTAACCATCATTAAAACATTGACATGAACTCACCATCATGTCTAAACCTATAGGCATTTCTTTTCTTACCTTACCTTTCCTATTACTATTTTTTTTTTATGTTCTACAATGTTGTCTCAAATTTCTTTTTTTTCTTGTCCATACAATTAAAGTCAATAGGTCCAATTTATGTTTTTAGTACTGTTGTTGTTGTGTTGTTCGTTTTTTTACCCTTTGACTTTTATTGTATGGACAAAACATGAGGGTGAGAAAATAGATTTTTGAGTAAACTATCCTTTTTTTAAAGTTACATTTTAATTAGTCAAATTCACCATTCGAGGAGTAAGTTGTTGTATTAGTTCACTATCCTAACCTTTCTTTATTGTCTTCATCAACGAACACGATAATTAGGTCATTAAAAATGGCTGTGAACAGAAAACGCCCCCCTGCCAAAGTACGAGACATATGGGGGCTCTTTGTTTCCGTTCTTTGTCTTTTGTGCTACTACAATAGTGTGATTATCAGACAATACAGCCCTGCTGCCTCAAGCAGCCATTGTCGTTCATGAAGGATTCTCCAGATCTTCTAAATGCAGCACTAACGTTTCTCTCTGTCCCTTCTGTTCCTCTCGCTCTTGACTGCACTGGTCCCAGAGGATCAGGGCAGAGAGTGAAGGGCACATGCTGGAGAACCGCTCTGTGCTCCTACAAGGGCAACCCCCTCTTCACAGCTCTCCCCACTGTTTCTTTTGGCTCACCGGCCCTGTGCTTTGTCCCAGGGACTGTACCACTGAGAGCTAGCGAATGGGGGAGGCGCTGGGGGTTGGGAACGAGGGGAGACCAATAGAGTCCGGAGAAAACGAGAGTGTGTGGTGAATGGACACCACAACAGATGCAAAGGGAGAACTGCTTTTTCATCATACTTTCTTCTGTGTTCTCCAGACCACTTTTGGCCAGCAAACTGAGTGAGTGAATTTCAGATAACATGGAGTGAGAAGGACTGAAGCATTTAATCACAAGTTAGGAAAACGGAACTGCAATGAAGTCCCTGAAAACTGGATTTATGCAAAAAGCCAACCAGCCAGCGCTTCACTCTGTGTAAATTTGCAGGAAAGCACCAAAGGGGGAACCTCAATCCTTGTGCTTCACAACAACTTATCCGGGACGACACTCTGGAGGGGGTGGGAAACTCAACTGACATCTGTGTTCTGCCCGATTGGATTTGTCGGACAAAAACAACCGGTTATTCTCTCACACATGCTTGACTGATGGATGTCGAAGGCGGGAATCCTTGAATGTTTAGGAATACGGCTTCTGAATTGAGCATCCAGCGTGCAGCCGGAATCTCGGGGTGAACAAAAGATGCTGCGTTAATCAAAGCAGACGGGATGTTGTGCCTCTGTAAGTCATCTTTGCCCCTTTTGCTTGCTGCTTTCAATTTTTCCATTCTTTTATTCTGCTCTTGGACATACCTTCACTGTTATCTCTCTTTATTTACACTAAAAATCTGCAGATGTGCTTTTAAGAGACACCTAATGTCTTCAAGTCTCACCAGGGCCATTGACTTCATGCTTTGTACTTCAGATCAGTGCTGCGTAACCATGCGCTATAGAGATTTACACCACTAAATGGATTTTCTGTAACAGCTCTTGCAGGGAGCTCCGTACCTCCTGAGCAACCAGAGTGCTTTAATATCTTTCATGCCTGCAAGTGCTTGTAAATGATTAGCTGAAGAATCCCCATAAAGTGTAGATGCTTTTCATAAGTGTTCCATCCGCTCTGTCACAGCAAGGATCGCTGACCACTTCTGCAAATTAATTTGTTTGTGCGTCTCATGGGACTTAATATCAAAAACCTTTTGTGGTCACTGCTTAAGTGTATTTCCCTTACTGTTCAGGTTATGGAAGTCCGTCTGAGTTAATTTTCCTGGCATTTGTGTGTGATTGTCCTCTTTCTTTCAGCACTGGCAAAGCTGTTCAAGAGTTGGTTTTTAAACTGTGCTGTGAATAACTGGGTCATTACTTCTCACATTACCCAGGGTTTTCCGAGGAGCTGCACCTTCCTGAAGCACAAGGCATCCAAATTTCTCGTACACCTGGTTGTGCTTCTCTCTAATCTCTTCCCACTCTTCTCAAATAGACCTTGCTGGTCAGAGGTCTGTTTCTTTGCTAGCGTCAGAGCAGCAGCGTTAGATTTCACTTTTCACTTGTAAGGATGTGGAATGAACAGAAGTCTCAGACCGTGGCTCAGTCGGGCCTTCATGTGGTATTGTTAAGATGTCTAAAGTTTCACTTGCACGCACACTGAGACAGATATTTAATACTTCACAGCTCTCTGTAACCCTGCCTTCTTTAAGGGCATAATCCTCTCGCTCCAAAGAGTGCAGTGCCACCGAGCTTTCACTCATCGTGACAGGAATACAACCTAACGGCTGCTTTCTGAACTCAAGTGTAATTAACACTGCCGTACACTTGTATAGGTGAGATTTGACTGCAGATTTCAGGGTTCGCACAATCTTTTTCTAATTTAAAGGAACATTTGGTACTTTTTATATGGTTTGAGCCTTCGGGTACTTTATCAGACTGTTGTAGAAGCACATTTCTGGCCCAAAGGACTGCATAGTGTTGTATAGGTAAGTGGGCAGCATTAAAATACTGCAAGTATACAGGTTTGACATCGGTCCAAAATTTTTTACTAATGTGACCACATTTGTAGTGTAAGTGCTATAATGCACTAATGTTTCCGGGACAACAGCACGCTATCCAACATGTGATCATTTCACCAAACCATTGTTTTAAAATCTTGGCAGTGTCTGTTTACACTGCGCAAATAGCCAACCTTTTCGCTGACAAAGTCTTGCCTGACAACTTATGATCAGATCTCCAGAAATGGATGTTGATATCAGTTGCAAATAAACACAATTTGGTTAGAGAGAGTTTCATTCTTTTTTTTGTGCTGTGTAAACCTCATTCATTCAGGCTATTTAACTAGCTGTATGGAGATAGAGAGGCACTATTCAAGGTACATTTGTATAAATTAAATTATTTATCAGTGGATCCACCTGGATGCAACCTTTTATTCACATTTATACCAAGATTTACAGCTCAATGCTTTTGCTACCAACTGAAGTCCAAATAGCTGCTGTCAAAGCTCCTATTTAAAAGAGCAGATGCATGTGCCGTTCTGTTCTTCTTTAAATGGAGTTTATAATGTTAGTCCTGTATAAAGGCTTTTTGCATGATGTTTATTTATATGTGGGAGTGTGGCTAGCTGCACTTGACAGAATGTAGTCACCCTTTGTGTTTAGCAAGACAAAGATTTTATTTCAATGTTTGTGTGTCTCTCGCTGAGGTCATCACCTCACAGTATGAACACTCAAATGAGTCACTGCAGAAATGTCACTCACGCAACACAGTCAGTGTGTGAACACCCTGAAATTATGTAATATTTGAGTTAATATACTCTGAGCAGGGTGAGATTACTTTTTATTTGAATGATATATAGTTACATAGTTATTAGATTTCTCCTATGTTCTCTTGCAAACATGAATTGTGAGTATTTTAAAACATAATCAACAAAGAGTCCTTTTGTTATGTACTGCATTTGAGACTACAAACAGATACATTGTGTGTGTAATTATTTAGGCCGGGCATACACTTTGTGAGTTTAGACACTCTGGAGCTTTTTGCCATTGCAAAACATTACGAGTCTGTTAATAACTGCTTTGAAATGACCTGATGATATTGTCAAAGCAGTTGGTACACGGCATGACTGTAGCTACTGCATGGCGAGTCGGAAGCAATCGTGAGCTTTGGCTTTTCAATGTTGCTGCTATAGCTTTGGATGGATAACAAAAAAAGAGAGTGGCACCTCTGAGCGAAACTGAGAAAATTCTGGAATGCACTTGGCCGAAAACTGAAACTGAAAATAATTGTATTAATATTAGACTTTTAGACTAAATTAGACTAAACTGCAATGCACTATATATTCTGACACCTTTTTATCAGAACCAGCATTAACTTCTTGAGCAATTTGAGCTACAGTAGCTTGTCTGTTTTATCGGGCCACACAGGCCAGCCTTCGCTCTCCACGTGCATCAATGAGCCTTGGCCGCCCATGACCCTGTCGCCAGTTCACCACTGTTCCTTCCTTGGAGCACTTTTGATAGATACTGTCCACTGCAGACCGGGAACACCCCACAAGAGCTGCAGTTTTGGAGATCCTCTGACCCAGTCGTCTAGCCATCACAAGTATGGCCCTTGTCAAACTTGCTCAAATCCTTACACTTGCCCATTTTTCCTGCTTCTAACGCATCAACTTTTAGGACAAAATGTTCACTTGCTGCCTAATACATCCCACCCATTAACAGGTTCCGTGATGAAGAGATAATAAGTGCTATTCACTTCACCTGTCAGTGGTCATAATGTTCTCACATCATGTTGATAAAAGTAATCCAATGTAACAGTTGTTCTTTTTGATGTCTCTCAATTAATATTAAAGTCCTTAAATGCTGCACACATAAGACTAAATTCTAGCGGATATACTGATATACACTGTGTGAATAATCACTAAAGGTGTGATGGACTGAAAAAATTTATTCAGAATATCAGTGACTTCTTTTTATGCATGGCTCAGTCTGTGCTCCGTCTGTCACTGGATTCACTGTTTCAGCACTTCTGTATTTATTATTTATAATATATGAAAAATATGCTCAGCTGCTGACACATAATTTAATACATCTTCAAATCCGAGGAACAGTCTCTGTCACCTGACAACAGAGACACACGCTGCTAGTCATTTTTTCACCAATAGCAAAAAAGCTTCTCATAATAGCAACAGGATATGATAGATGTCTTATGTGTTTTCAGCATTAGCGGCCTACAGCTGTCACTAAAAAAAGAGAGTGCAATGTTCTCTCTTTTCATTCCTTCCTTCATCTCTTTCTTTATAGTTAAGCCTCGCAGATGAACAGACTGAAGTGACACGGAATGGCCTGGAGTCAAAAGAGCCTGTGTATTTGGTTCACATCTACTGTCAGGTAAGACAGAATATTTTGTGTAATTATGTTTCTCTATGTACACCGGCATGCGTATGAAAGCCACTGAATTAAAAGGGGGGAAAAAAAGGAATGGGTAATTGTTTTTTTGTAATTTTGACTTTCTCACAATCTTCAGGGCTCTAGAGTGCGACTAATTTGCGCCCAAAATTTGTAAGGTTGCACCCAAGATTTTTCCTAGGTCGCACCGGTGCACCTAATGCCACTGCATCCGCTCAGTTGCCTCCACGAACTAAGCGATTTTTCTCCTTTGACGGAATCGAACTCACACACTTGTGGTTGGATCATGTTGTGATCTAAACCAATCAGAGACAGAGATGGGGTGGGACTTTGCCTCTGATTGGCTGTGGTCCAGACTCTTGATATTCCTGCTCCGTGAATCCATACTTCTGCGTGATTTAAAAATTCAGATCTGAGCCGCATTAGAGAGTCAAACTATATTTGCATCAGCAAACTAAATGTGACGTTTGTGAGTCCATTTTAGTGTGTGTGTGTGCTTGCGTGTGCGTGTGTGTGACAGAGCTCCGTCATTGTCATGTGTGATTGTCACTACTGTGATTGTGCATTGTTATAGTATATTCCAAATATAATCTCTTTGATAACGATATATTTGCTGATATATCTAACGTTACTGTCTTTCCTGAAACGCTAACTTTTAGTATCGTTGTTAATTTGTTGTGCCTGCTGCAATGTGACTTTCTGGCTCTTTGAAAAAACATTCATCCATTTTTAATCCTGTGGTGATCTACCCGTAATAATCCATAATTTCATTATAGCATTTATTCCAGCTGGCACAATTTTAGTAAGAAATATTAAAAAAACTATAGTCTACCGTAGCCTATACAATATCCTATCAGTAATGTTACCACATAATTATGACAATCATTAAAGCGCAATATAGCAGGCAGAGGAAATAATCCGTATTTTTATTTTTATCAATTGTTTATTTCATTTTCTTTTTTAAATTAATTTACAACACTTGGTTAAAACTGTAGTTTAAAATAGTAGGCTAATGGTCAAAGCATTGTTTTCCTTGATTTAAATTCCTGTGTAACTGCATATATTATGTTGTCATTTACATAATAGATATGAATGTATATGAAGTGTGATAAAAAAGGTGACCCTGAAATTGGTGTTAAAGGCAACGCCAGCCGGGACAATTTTTGGGTGCACTTAAGTTTTGTGCTGGTGCACCTAAATAAAAAAGTTAGGCACACCAGTGCAACCAAGACAACAAGTTAGTCTGGAGCCCTGATCTTGCAATTCTCAGTAAAAAAAAAAAAAACAGAATTGTGAGATAAAGTTACAATTATATTTTGAATTGTTTTATTTTGTGGCGAAAACAAGCTTCCATACATGAACATTGTGATTTCATTGCATCCTTTTTTTTTAAGCGTTTGTATTGCTTCGTCTAAAATCATAAAAACTTCCAAAAACAAGTATAGCAGAATCTAGTACCAATCTGCAAATGCAAAAATGATTTCTCACAGTAAAGGAAGAAATGAAATCATCCACTTGAGACACCCCAGTAAAGCTATAAAATACGCCCAACTATGTGCTGCTGCTTACAAATTTGTGATGCAGACCTTAATTTTCGCATTTGTTTGTTACAAAATTTGAACACCTTTATTTGCAAAAAAAGTAAAAGAGTAGCTACTTAAGTGGATAGTTCACTCAAAAACTAAAAAGGAAATGTCCCAAGTGAAATGTCCCTTCGACTATACCTAAATCTGGTACAGAAATCAGGCAGCTGGCTGCTTGTGCATTTGATTTGTGCGCTGGCAGATCTGATTGAAAACTCAGTGGAAAAATATCTGAAGTCTTGGTTTGTGTGGAAACCTCATTCCATTCTGGCGTGTGAGAAGTCATCCAAATCCACAGCACTGCTCCTGTGTGTTTAAGATGAGAAAAAAAATAAAACATTAACGACTGAGGGTGCATATTTGGCCAGGAGACATCTGAATGAACAGGGATCAGACACACAGGAAAAGCACTTTATTTCCACTCTCATTGCAGTTTTTCCAAACAAATGCACTACTCCGTCCCCTATGAAATGCATCGGAAGCAGGAAGGCCGGAAAACTGTATTTGTTGTCTCTATGGGTGCACTAATATACCACTTTTCTCCCAGCCCTTTTCTCCTGTTTAGGGGGAATCAAAGACATTGAGGTTTTCCATTTACTGTGGATATGGACACTGTGGCTAAGATACATGAAGGGAAAAATGTAGATATTCCAAAAGAGAGAGGAAAAATACTAAATGGTTTTTAAAAGGGGTGGTGTAATAAATTGACTTGAGGTTCATTTGAGTGGATAATAGGGTCTATACAATGTAAATTGAGTGAGAATAGAATTCAATTTGGTATTGGTACAAGGGACCAAAATTAGTTTTTTGTGCCTTATCTTCACACTAATGGCAGGTGAATTGAGAAAATGTATCATTGTATTTTTACTAGCCACTAAACTGTATTAAAAATCATGGATTAGTATCATGTTGGTCTAGCCTATATACTCACCCCAAAAAAACTTGTTTTGTAATTATCAAATGTACACATGCTGCTGCATGTCGTTCAATTAGAAAATCTGATTGGTCGGCTGTGGTCAACCGTGGGTCTACAGGAGTGCACAATGTGTTCAACTCAAGCAGCACAGCGCTGTCAGGATGATTGATGCTTTACACAGGGCAGCCAGAAAGGCATTAGGCCAAAGGGAATCCACCATAAGAGGCAGGAAACAAACTTAGCATACCCAGTCTATTCCCACACTTCTCCATAGAAAAATGTCATTAGCATATTCAGTTTCATGTTCATTAATTCTCAAGTGCTTTATACAGCTGCTGATGCTCTTATCAGAACTGCATCCTGTTGTCAGACAGCAGTTGTCTTGATTTAGCCCTTCTAAAGGGACCTGTATGAATTTCTTTGTTCTGCTGAACACGAAGATATTTGGATATGTTTGTAACCTAGCAGATCTCAGCAGCCATCGACTGCTATAGTATCCCACCCCCCAATATCAATGGCTGCCCAGATCTGCTTGGTTACAAAATTTCTTCCAGATATCTTCCTTTATGCTCAGCAGAACGAATACATTTATACAGGTTTGGAACGACTTTGGAGCGTGAATAAATGATGACAATTTTCATTTTTGGGTGAACTATCCCTTTAAGAGACACTCATGTACAAATTTGAGTTGATTCCCTTTGTGATGTACAGTACATTTGAAGTGGTTTGGATGGTAAGATAGTAAAATAGTAATAGTGTCAAATATTATTACAATATAAAACACCTTTTTCCTATTTTAATACTTTTTGGCAGCCATTACTCCAGTCTTCAGTGTCACATGATCCTTCAGATATATTTTGAGTATTCAGATTTTAAACGGTTTAAACAGTGTTAAAAACGGTTGTGCTGTTCAATATTTTTATTTAAAGTTTGAACCCAACTTTTGTGATGCAATTCCCTTATATGCAACATTCTTTTTATAATTTTTCATATTAGCTGATAAAATCCAGAACTCACCTGCTTAACCTCAGCCAGTGTTGTTTTCTGAAGACTAAACATATCTATCTTCTGATGCAACAGTGAACAATCTGGTTCAATCTTTTTTTCTCCCAGTAAGAACAACCCATATGGCTCCCTTCCCCCCTATAATTTTCTGGATGTTTAATACGTTCTAAAATTGGTATTTGTCTTTATCAAACATCCAGAATACACATTGGATTCTATTTTTTATCTACCTTAAAAATATTAGTATTTCCTTTCAGGAAATGCAAATCAAGTTCTAACTGTAAAAAAAAAAGTTTTTGTGTGGTCACTGTTCCTCTCCTCATTGCTTTGAATGCTGCTATGTCCAGAATTACACACACACACACACACACACACACACACACACACACACACACACTCACACAATGTGGTGTGGCTGTTGTGTGTGGTCATCGTGGTGCTACACTGGCCAGATTAGGTTTATCCATAAACCAAGCCCTCATATTTACCCTGCAGACTAAACGTCAACAGGACCTAACACTTGTTTGTTTACCTTTTGAGTTACTGCCCTCTTTTACCGCCCCGCAGGGACGAAGCTGGATCGTGAGGCGGAGCTATGAAGATTTCCGAGTCCTGGATAAGCATCTTCATCTCTGCATCTATGACCGCCGCTTTTCCCAGCTCCCTGAGCTTCCCCGTTTTGACAGCCTGAGGGAGAGAGCAGAGGTAAGACTCCCAAGCGCTCTTCTTTTAGCACTCCCCTGTGGCCACTTTAGGATCTTTTTTTTTTAGGTAAACGCATAATGGTCAGACCTTTTATACCCAGTGTACAAGGTGCTAAACCAGGAAGATGCCCCTTTTAGAGCAGTTTTAGTCATCTGTGATGAGTGAGTGCTCTGTGAGGCTGGTTAACAGCACCTAATGGTGTCCCTTGAGACCGTCAGATGGATATCCCTGGAGTGTACGGAAAAACTACTTCTCCCTGCTGTGTTGGGCATAACCAGCATTTGTTTCATAGAGTAGTATACTTGAACTGTGGCATATTAATTTAGCTGTGAAAATCTGCGTTGAAGTTTGAGTGGCTGATAATGCCACCTATTATGTTTTGCAGTAATGGAAGTCTCTACGAGCAGCTAAGTGGAAGCTCCCACGATGGTTTTTCTGTGTAACTAGGTGTGCTGAGCTGCTTGATACAGGAAAACAGCTTTAAGGTCATATTTCACCTATTGGATTGTGCAGTTTTATTTATAGATAGACAATTTAGAGATCCTTGGTATAAATGGATCTGAATATTGAAAGGGGAACCCATTATTAAAAGCCCTAAGATGATCTTAAAAGGTTAACTGGCTCTAAATTTATAGGAACAAACACCTCAAACAATCTCATTATGAGGCTTGCCTATGCATTAAATATGTGATGTCTCACACAAATGAGCCTCATTAGCACATGAGCACAACATAACATGAGCAAATAAAATGAAGCAGGCAACCGTATCATTAGAGAACGCTGTTCAACTTCTGTTTACATACTTCCTTCACATTGTTCTCTAGTGTAGTCAACACAAGCTGAGTTGCCTTGGATTCGGGAGGTACATAAAGCCGTATCGAGCATGAGAAATCTCGCAGCTGTCTGTATGGTCTTCTTTGACCTAATTATACTTCCTTTGCAGCCCCATTTGGCTTAAGTTTAAGATTTTGGTGAGTCTGTGCCAGCATATGTCTGGGATAGGAATTGACAGGAGTGTGGATCCTGGGACCTGTTCAGCTGGAACAGATCCCATCAGTGCTCTGTAGATCTTGAATAAACTCTTATGGGCTTCCACTGGTACATTTAATCTTCTGTTTTCTCTCGTAGGCTGTTCACCAGTCACCAAAACACTTGCTTTTCATATTTATTATACTAATAACTATGTGTCACCAGACCCCTTATTTGGGGTTGATTTTATAAAGTTTAGTTAAGAAACAGCATTTTTTACATAGAAATATTCTATAACATTTTGAATGTCTACAATTGTCCCATTTGATCAATTTAATGCGGGCATATACCCTCCAATATTTGCAATATGCATATATACTGTTACTTATATGTATAAACATGTTTACCATTCTGTATCAAAGTGCATCAATTTGACTTTTTTCTGAAAGAGACATATGTACCTTGATTAGTGATTTAGATTTGATTTAGGTTTTTTACCTTCCTTGTCTATATTTAGCATAGCTTTTACTATGCATTGTAAATACACAGGGATGCATTATGATGTTTAAAACAAATGAAGTAGACCAAACTGGGATGTGGACAATCACAAAGCCACATGCTCATGTTTTACAGAGCAGCTTTACCTTCAGTTAATTCTGAAAGCTGAGATTTAAGAAATCCTCTCTTTAATTTTCTGTCTAAAAAAACTCCTCTATAAAACACACAAAGAAACGCTTTCTTTAGAGCTTCTGTAGGTTTAGTGCTGTGAATTTTGCAGGCTTTAACTTTTCAGCTCTTTGCTGATGAGCTGACGTCCTACTGTCTCCATTTTCCACTAGGACAGACTTTGTTATAACTTCTGTATTTTTAGACTGCGCTGTATGTGATAGGGTTTAAATGGGATGTAATGTTTTAGGATGAAACGTGTGGTAGAGCTCTTTTATTAGATTGATATTTTGACCTGTATAAATATGAGACAGCTCCTCCTCTCTTCCTGCTATATTAGTTTTTATGCAAGCTGTGTGGAAGTAATCCAGATCATTTTATATATCAGAGTGCAACTTCATCCCTTTTCAAAGTAACCACAGTCACCAAACACAAAGACAGACTGTTATGCCGCAAATAAATATGTACCAAGCCCTTTAATGCGTCTTTCACTGAAGAGACTAGCATTGTTTTAAAATGTGTAGAAACACGAACAGCTGTTTTCATGAGTTGGATACTTAAATATATATAGATTTTAATTCTACATGTTTGATGTGTGCTATGCCGAAACTCTACGTAGTTTCTGAACAGAAAGCTGCATTCCTTACACCTACCCTACCATTTTATAATGAGAAAGTATGCAAACTCGAACCATTCGTTCTTCAAGTTTGTGCGCCTTTAACATCCCTGTAAAAAATACTCTATATTTATAGAATTACCCCCTTGGAAGCTGTTACAGTTGCTTAACCCTCCCTCTCTTGCGCTTTTTTCCCCTCTTTCTCCCAACAGGCAGTTTCCCAGATGCTGATGGCTTACCTCTCCCGTCTCTCAGCGATTGCTGATAACAAGATCAACTGTGGGCCAGCCCTCACATGGATGGAGGTACTGATTTGATGCCAGCTGAAAGAGCTGATTGGCCATTTATTATTTACATGAATAATCAGTGAGGATGAGGGATGTTCACTGAACATAATTCATCTCTTTGTCCAGGTTGACAACAAAGGGAATCACTTGTTGGTGCATGAGGAGTCATCCATAAATGTTCCAGCTATCGCAGCGGCCCACGTGATCAAGCGCTACATTGCCCAGGCCGCTGATGAGCTGTCATTTGAGGTGACTGGGCTAAAAATGAAGACAGATTAATGCTGTATTGAAGATATGTGATTGTCATTCTAATAGTGATTATTTTGTGAAGAGCGCTGTTGATCATTTTCTCTTTTTCTGTCAGGTGGGCGATATTGTTTCCGTAATAGATATGCCACCCAAAGAGGACACCACCTGGTGGAGAGGAAAACACGGTTTCCAGGTTTGTTCCATGTGATTTAGTCCTCTATTTAAAGTTTACATGGAAGTTTAGAAATGGCAGGTAGAGTCCCCATGGAGCAACAGATGGTTAAAGGGCATATTGCAGGTTAGAGACCCAAGTGAGTCAAAGTATAGAAAAATAATGTAGATTTTCTTTAAAATATACTTATAAATATGGTACTAAGGCTTTTGGAGACATTTTTGTGAGAATGTTTGGCATCTAAAAATGGCAAAACCAGAAGTGACGTAACGGGAGGGAGTGTGGCCTATTTCAATGATAGGAAAACAATGGATTGCAATGACAGATCGGACGCTGAGGAAATTATACATGTTTATTAGTACTCATATGACAGACCACAGCCATACAATTATTACAGGTGTCTCTGGGAGAGACCAGTGTTAGCTAAAGATATATACACGCTATCTAACGATATGTGCACGCTGTGCTCAGATTACAATACTGTACAGATTTTTATCATGTATCAGGCAATAGCAAAGCTGGTATTTGTCATCTAGGAGTATTGATACTTACCAATAAAAGAAACTAATAAGCTTTGACCTTCAGGCATAAGTCTCCCTAATTAATATCCGTCCACACTAAACGTAATATGATATAACATTAGCGGTTTCTCATCACGGCTGATTTGGTAGTTTGCAAATGTTTACAAAACAAGACTTATTGTGCACAGTTCATGTTTTCTTCGAGCTGCATCTCTGACGGATCTCCCGCCGGCGGCCGAACCACGGACGCCGATAGTGTGAGGATGTATATGATGCCATGAGTATGTATTTGAGTTAACTTGAATGTACATAATAAAATATTTACATTACCAGCACATAATTCCAAACTTTTTTGAAAAGTGTGAGACTGAATGCATTAAGTACATACCTTGTATTCATCAATGTTGAAATTGATTCACATAAAAGCAACGGCAAAGAAGCATTGCGTTTGGATGTTTATTAATTTAATATGATCCTTTACATGAGTATTGCAATGTTTGACTCCATCATATCGCCGGGATGATAATCCTTCGGTCTAAAGTGAAAGCTACACACCACCGCGTGTGTCGAAGCAGGTGCAAAAGTGAAGTCCTGTCTCTTTACCTGCACAAAACGCCACTATGCAGGTTTTTCTAACTTTTTTATTTTAGGGAAGCCTGTGGACTCGATGTCCTGACAGGCTGGATACAATAATTTACCATGACAATGATACATTGAAATAGAAAAACTACAGAAAATACACAGACCCTGCAAACAACTCCCTATGATGCCATGTTGAAAAAAGAAAAGAAAAAGCGAAACGACCACTTTATCTACTAAATTTGTGCTCATGTCTTTTTAAAACATTTTAAATCATGCATTACCTTTTCATATGGTATTTTCATACAAGATATATTCATTTTGAAAAAATTTTAACCTACAAAATGCCCTTTAAGTGCTTTCACCGTGATTATAGCGCTCTGATCATAGTTCTGAACCTGCAAAATATGGTTTTGTTTGCCCAGATCTTTAATAAATTGACTGCTATGGAGAAACTTGCCATGCTACTCAGATAAAAGAAAAAAACAGTCTATTAATAATAAAAAAAACAATGTAAAAATAAATATAACTATTATAACAATTGTTATGCTTCAAGTCACTTTTCAAATGAACAAAAATAGACATGAAATTAAGTCATGTTTAAAATAAATATACATATTTTAAAATTATTTAATTCATGCTTGAAATTACTTTTAAATCTAGTATATAAAATAACTAGCTACAAACTGACAAACTAACATACTGTGAGTTAGATTAATGAGATTAATTCTGAGATTAATTCATGTTTAAAATGAGCTGCATTATATTATATTCAATGAATTTGGCTCATCATTCACATGTGTGCATGGGTACACAAACACACTTGTGAGTCACTTCACATTCATGCCAAACTGCCAACCCGATCTCTCTTATTGCCCCACAAGCATATGTCCAGCATTGCCGTCTTTGTTTTGCCCTGTCAGTATGCAGTGCTTTGGCATGTTATGCCATTTTTGCTTCTCCACTGAGTCACTGCTTGGGGCCTGTGCAGTGAGACTGGCTCATGGTGGCAGATGTGTGCTGGATCCATTGGGGGGCAGTCTGGCACTGAGCTCTGGCAGCCTACAGCTGTGTCAGGTAGCCAGCATCTGTCTGGATGGAGCATGAGTGCACAGTCAGCAGGGGCTCAGGGAATGTCAGAGATGTAATCAAGCCCTGATGTTCAAGAGAATGAGCTTTGCTAAAAAGGTCTGAGATTGTTGACAAAGTAAAGGTTATACTAATAGACATAGGTTAATGTTTACTGCAAGATAAGCTCTTATGACATATAAAACCAAGGCTTTTGTTGATCTTGATTTATGAGTAATCTGCAATTGGTTTGTAGATGATAGAATGATACAAATCTAACTATATGTTGTAAAACATGGCAAGCATGTTAGTTAGTCTCTGTGTGTCCTTATTTTATTTATTCATGTTTGTGCCTGAGAGACTGCTGAACTTCATTTTCTTTTAGGTTTACAGGTGGATGTATCTTGAAATGTAAAAGCCTTGATTTTGTCCCTTAAAATGATACTGGAATGTTACATTGGAATAGATTTGGATTTGTTTCAAACCTAAAAAATATACCTCAGTAACAGCACTGGACTTAAATATTATAGTTTGTCAATATAGTTCTAAGGGTATTAAAGGGATAGTTCACCCAAAAATAAAAATTATCCCATAATTTACTCATCCTAAAGCCATCCTAGGTGTATATGATGCACTTGTATGGGCTTCAAATTTTGGGCTGCCATTATAAAGCTTGGAAGAGCCAGGACATTTTTTTATGTAGTAATGTATTCATCTGAAAGAAGAACGTCCCACACACCTAGGATGGCTTGAGGGTGTGTAAATCATAGGGTAATTGTATTTGTTTTTATTTTATTTATTAAATAACATTGTCTTGATATCAAATCATCACAATAAGTAACAACACTGGAATACATCACAGAAAACCAAACGTTTAAGCTTGCAAGTACAAAATTAGATCAGTATTAAGATTTTAGATCAATGTAAGATTGTATTCAATGCCTGAAGCAAAAATGTCCCTGCACAATATTTCATCCCAACTAAAAGATGCCTGTTTCTGCTGTACACTTCTTGATCATTCCAGGGGCTGAAAATATGAGCATAATTTAAACTAGCTTGTGCTGCATCTTCTACCATATATTGTCGCATGATTGTCCATTCAAATGTCCAATTTGAAAAGTTTGCTATTCTCATTATTTTAGCTTTATAGTTTGTCTCGAGAAGAATTATTAAAACATTGACATTCTGTAATATTTTGTGTTATGACAACATGCTATTCTCTGAATGCGATTAAGTGCA
This sequence comes from Gobiocypris rarus, assembly GCA_023029165.1. Taxonomy (NCBI): domain Eukaryota; kingdom Metazoa; phylum Chordata; class Actinopteri; order Cypriniformes; family Gobionidae; genus Gobiocypris; species Gobiocypris rarus. The sequence continues at coordinate 20,548,563 of CM040930.1, forward strand.
TGACGCAGAGTGATATGATGAAGCCTTGGCATGTCTGTCTGCAGAGAAAAAAATTGTTTTTTCAAACCTCTGCTCTTCACAGGTTGGCTTCTTTCCCAGCGAGTGTGTGGAGCTGATAAACGACAAGGTCCCGCAGTCTGTCACCAACTCAGTGCCAAAACCAGGTACCACAAAACACACACGCACATACACATACAGTACCTCAAATCCTGCCCGGACAGCTCATCAGTTCCTTTGCTCACGTCTGTATTAACCATCCCAAAACAGCTTACTTCCACTGCAAGGCATTATAAACAGCACCAACTGAGCAAACATCATCAGGAAACAAAACAAAAGGTCATACTTGCTGTTCATAAGCATTAAGATTCCTCCCAAGGCTGTTGGGCATTTGAAAAGATGCCGTTTTGAAGGCTAGCTTGTTACTTATGTTTTTTAGTGAGATATTAATCATGTTTGAGAGCAAGAGACAGTGGATGGGAACAAAGTGTACAAGAAGTGATGTGTTGAATCAACCACAGATCCAGTCTGGTGTGTGTACTTGAGTGAACTGGAACAGGTGCTGACTGGAGCCTCTGGGACCTGTTGCATGAATCACAGATCTTCAAACCTTCATAAAGAAAAGACTACAAGCTGCGATTTGATGTTTTGGAGCCTGACGTCCTTGGGAAGGGTGCAGCTGCTTTTTAAGAAAGTGTCACTTCAGATTTCAACACCACCGGTGTGAGACATGCAAGGTTTTCAGATCTCAAAGCACGTTGCCAACACACTGCATGGGAAATTTGTGGTTCACACTCAGTCTACATTCTTTTTCTCCCCCCTTCTCGCATAGGAACCCCCCTATTCATTTATCACATTCGTAGTTAAATCTGTGTTGTGCTGTTATTTGATTTCATTCCTAATGGTTTGTTTGAGAGAGTGTATGTGCCTTTAAAACACACTGGTGCAGCATGTTACGGTTCATTCAACAACAACTCACTGGCCGTCCGAGTACTGATATGTCAAAAGAAACAACTTGATTAATTGACATCTGAAATGGACTGTTGCTAGCGTTCACAATCCTAACAAGTGTAATCTATTTAGTCATATTTGGAGTGGCTGTGGACCATGCAGACTGTTTTATGACCAGTCAGTTTACATCATAGCTTGGACTAACCGGCCTACCAAGCCCTCAGGAGACTTGTCCATCACCTTCAGCTGTTTCTGTTTGGTTTAGGCCTTCTTTTGTATCAAATCAGTGCTTATTGGCATCTGCAGAAGGGTGAATCATCATCATCATGACTCTTTAGACCAATCAGAATGCTGGCTTGCAGTAAAGGGAGGGGGCAGGGGGGGTTCTGTGTTATACATTTTGTGGGAGTAATATCATCGCAGAGATGCAATGACATGGCACAGCACAATCTGCCTGAAAAAGAGCTTGGTGCTCTTGGGCGTAATTACAGCAATTATTTTTACTGTTTCATGATTAAGGGGTACGCAAAAAAAAAGAGGTACACAGACTTTATATGCTTAGCTTTGACAGTGCAGAAGCTTTTTGCTGGGGTTTAGCTCATTTTTACTGCTTGCTTGTACACCCTACTGACTCTATGGTATGTATTTGGAATGTATGTTGCATTGCTTTGCATTTTTTGCATGTGATGTGTTATTTGACCATGCTTCCTCCACTGCTCCCTCAGCGTCCCCCTGCTCTGGTCTGCGGCCGGCCTCCTGGAGTTTGTTCCCACCCTGTGCGTGCTGGTATATTCTCCCCAACACCTCCCTTCTTGCCTTAAAGGGCTAGTTCACCCAAAAATAAACAGTCATCATGTGCTCACCTTCATGTTTTTGCAAACCTGTATGACTTTCTTTTTTTGCTTGAAACATTTAGAAATAGTTTATTTACCCATTTGTTTTTGTTTTATTTTTTATTATTAATTTGTGTTTTTATTTTAAACTGGAAAGACTTACCGGTAATACGGGTTTGGAATGACTTGAGGCTAAGTAAATGATGATCATTTTACTTTTGTTTTCCTTCAAACAGATAGTTACACACCCTCTCTCGCTCGCTCGCGCTCTCTCTCTCTCTCTCTCTCTCTCTCTCTCTCTCTCTCTCTCTCTCTTTCTTTCATTCACACACACACACACACATTTTCTTACTATCTTTCTTTTATCACACTTTCTCCCAGTATGCATCAGTTTTTCTTTGGCAGTATCATAAAACAGTGTTTCTCTTGCATTGCAGCTTAGAGCGCTCTCATTCCTTAATAGACTAGTGTTTGTCTTCACATGAATTTTATTGCACCAGCTTTTATCATTTATGGCACCTTCAGAACTGTTGTGAAATTGTTGTAATGGACAGGAACTGTGGAGTGAGGGGGACAACTCTCCTAAACAATTGCTAAGCTAATAGAGCTGCATGTGCAGCTGCTGTTCTCATGTTCTCTGACTCATGGTACCTCCCTCCTTCCCTCTCCCTTTCTCTACCCCGGCGTGCAGATTTGGAGATGGAGAGTATAAAGCAGGACAGTGCATGGGCACCCGACCCGTTAAACCCCTACAGGCTGAGCTCAGGTAGACTAAACTGTTTATCCATGTACTACGTCTAACACGGACTAACCCCAAACTCTCCTGTGCATCTCCGCACAGTCGCCTGCTGCTCACGGGTGCTCTGATCACTACTGGCACTCCATAGCATTGGAATTATGCACTTTCACTGGTCTTTCCTAACATCACGTGTTAACTATATAGGATCTGGTGCAAGCATAACAATTATGGAGTCTTGGTTTTCTGTTTTCTGTGACTTTGACTCATGTCTTCTAGATTTACCCTGATAGCACTCTCTTTCTCTCTCTGTTTTGACCTGCATTTGAATGCATGTGATTTTATTTTGCCAGTGTTTTTGCAGTTTATTTTACTGTAATGCTGCCATACCACCAATCAATCTCCTTCTGCAGAGATGCATGATATGTAGGCTCTCGAACAATATTAGAGAATCTTTTTAAATTGATCAGTATTAGACGATTTTGGGTATTTTAAGTGTGTATGCTCTCTTCCCCTATTTTTATATTTAGATTACCGGTACCTAAGTTATTGCAGTTATTGAATGCTCACTTAAAAATGATCTTTATAAACGCACTTGGACACTAATAATAATTCTGTTAAATGTAATCTTCAGGTTTTCATATTTTTTAAATATGTTGTGACCGCTAATTTCACTTAAATCCTTTAACATGATTTTAGATTTTATTTTAAATTTATTTAAATAATGGAGTTTTTAATTCCTGCTATTTATTGGTTTATCAGACATTATTATGGAAGTATTGGCCAATAATGGATATTTCATTGTGCATGATCATTTTTACATTTATATATTTGCCATAATTAAATAGGCATTTCAAATGAATCTTTGAAAACACTAATAATTTAATAACATTGTCTCTAGCAAATCTAAGAATGCATTCATTTTTCATACGCTATAATTTTAGTGTATTTTTAGTTTTTTTAGTTTTATTTTATTTAGGCAAAATGGTAAAGAATTTTAATGTCTGCTATTTATTAGGTATCTGCCATAACATGAAAATAATTATCAGTATCAACCAGAATTTTTATGTCAGTGTGTCTAGCACTCAGCATTCTACTTTGACTAAGTCTACATTTCAGTGTATCTGTATTTGAAAAGAGGTTTGTGACATCAGTTTATGGCACAGTTTGTCTGCCCTTTTGAGTGCACCACATTGTGTTTTCCAGAAAGCCCCATTGTGAAGTTATTTCGAAACACACTCGCTGGCTGATTTACATGACCCTGGTTAAAAAAGGCTATAAAATAATCCCAGCTTTGTCCTCTGGCAATATGAACTCCATGGTGACTCAAACACATTCTTGTGTTCAGCCTTTATGCATGCTCAAATACAGCATACCTCTCCGCTCCCCTGCAGAGCTTCAGCCAAGCAACAAAACGCCTATCACATAACACAAAACACCTTATGAATCATTCACCTCATTAAGCAAATGCACCTTGTAAATGGTTAACCTCATAACGTCCTATCATGCAGTCTAACAGTGATAAAGGTTGCTGTAAGTTTTATAGCATGCAAGGGCATATATTCTAGGTTATGAAAATGCATAAGTATAAGAATTTATTTTGTCAACTTTCACATTCACAAAATTGAGTTTATTTAATTCCCTTATTCTCAGCCATAGCAGGTGCTGCTCCAGATGTAGTTCCCTTAGCTCCCTCTCACTTCCTAACTTTTTTGTGGGGCAACAATGTCTTCCTCTCTGTGGAGTAAAGGGCAGCTGCCTCTGTGAACAAGCCAAGACAGCTGGAAGGAACTGTGAGAGAACGAGAGACAAACTGTGTTAGGTTTACATAGCAATATGTGTCCATTTGTCCTTAAGGGGATTGTGTACTTCCTTACTGGCCTGTTATGAAAACAGAGACTTTTATATGAACTTCTATTAGCTGTTGGGTTGGGAGACTGTTATTGTTGTTTGTTGTACTCCTACACATTCCTATTCATTCCTATTACTCTTTTAATGGTTTATGAAGTTAGCAGATGTTTTGTTGTTTAGCATGTAGTGTGCAAGGTTTGTTTGTTCTCCAAATCCCTTTGTTCGATGTTTGTGTGTATATCCATATACCATTCAAATGTTTGGGTCAGTATTATTTTTATAAAATAATAATAATAATACTTTTATTTAGAAAGAATGTGTTAAACTGATCAAAAGTGACAGTAAATACATGTATAATGTTGCAAAAGATTTGTTTCAAATAGTTGTTCTCATTTTTTATTTTTATTTTTTTAATGAAAGAATCTTGAAAAAAAAGTATCTAGGATTCTACAGAAATATTTAGCAGCACAACTATTTTCACAGCAGTCGGCAGTCTTACCCATGATTGCGGTTTTGAGTAATGAACCAGGCTGGGAGTTTTTAAAAGCTTTAGGAATCGTTTGCAGGTGTTTAGAGTTAATTAGTTGATTCAGATGATTAGGTTAATAGCTCGTTTAGAGAACCTTTTCATGATATGCTCATTTTGGGTTTTCATGAGCTGTATTCCAAAATCATCAGTATTAAAACAATAAAAGACCTGAAATATTTCAGTTGGTGTGCAATGAATCTAAAATATATGAAAGTTTAATTTTATCATTACATTATGGAAAATAATGAACTTTTATCACAATATGATAATTTTTTGAGAAGGACCTGTATAAACAACATTTGAATGGTTGTGTTTGTGTGATTTATCACAGTCAGTGGGTCAGTGTTTCCTTGCTAAACACGTATCTGTGTTATTTGACAGTTTAGCCACAAACCTGTTGCTTTAGAGTTCAGACAAGGTTGTCTTTGTCAATTCCTTATGGCTGTACCGTGTCAGTCTGGGTTGTAAAAGCTGAATGGAACATGACCGTGGCTATGAATGAGTTTCTTTAGAAAGAGTGAACTGCTGTTGTCTTGGCGGGGTAGTCAAATTAGATATATGTATTTTAGTCTGACTTATTGCTTTGTTACAGTTTTATTTATAAGTTTCTAATAAGTCTTATATAGGCTATAACCTATTAGTACATCACAGGAGAAAGCTGTGTTGTACTGCAATTGTGTTTTTTACCACATTCATCACTCGACATTGGATATTTGATAAATGCAACAGCCTGAAGGCTGAAACTGACATTCTCTGGGTTGTGCGGCTGCCCACGCCCCGATCTCTGCAGTTAGAAGCCAACGCTGTTGAAAGTTGATATGAGGGGCTGGCCAAACTCAGAGAGGAGGGAAAAAGCAAAGAGGAAAGAATGCATGCTGACTATTAGCTTTTACCGGCTGGCAGGAGAGCGAGAGAGAGAAAGCAGTCTGTGATGATCCTTCACCGCAGTGTCTCAAGCTCTCTACAGAAGCTGCAGCCTGACAAACGTAAAAATACTCAAGCACTGTGGTTCTGTCTTTTTTATGGATATTTAACATTGAGGTAAGTTTTAAAGTTGCCTTTTTAGTGCTAACAAAGTTTGCTAATCTATCTCAGACTTGTAGATGCAGTTGAAATGCATTTAATAGGCAATCATTTGTGTAGGAATTATTCAGGGGGTTTATTCATTTGTTCCGCTGCACACTTGTGTTAACTTGCGATACATGCATTTTGTTGCCTTGAATACTTTTTTTCTCTTCTAGTTGTCTTTTCTTAATATATTTGTGTACACTGATGTCTGTATTAAAATCATTTTTGTATTATAATTTAATGATTTTATTACTAAAACCAAAGAAATGTGTGTCAAATCATCTGAACGCGCATAAAGATAGCTTCAAAACAAAGCTGAGCTTTGATTTGGAGGTAAAAAAGAAAAGAAAAACCGTATAATGTGTCAGTCAGTCAGTCACGTTGCGCTGTGACGTCATCTGTGTCTCCTCAGCAGAGGTAAAGTGCAGCCTGCAGGAAACTCATTCTTCAATAACAAACCGTTGTCCTGCCGCTTCTGTGAACTTCAACACATGCCCTGTATTTGTTTTTTTGTGGTGCAGAATAAGAGGATCTGTGATATGCGTGGCAGTTATTTTATTGGCTCTTGAAAAGTAGAACAGGAAATTCCTACAACAGCTCTTTTTATTATCAACCTTGACTGGATATGAAAGGATTAATTGCCTTCAGAGCATTTGCAACTGCTTGTTGGAGAAATTTCAATATCTTTTATGAAGAAAAATACTGACTAATGTGCCTTTTTAAAAGGTAAAAACACACAAAGGAACAGATGAGATCACAGCTGGCAGATGTCCCCTTGCCACGTCCACTGTGGTTTCAGCATGCAAAGGATCACACATCTTTAAAATCAACAGGGACTTGAACTGTTGAAATAATCAACAGTGTGATATTTGCAATTATTTTACTAATAATTCTTACTCTTTCTACTGCTAAATCCACCACTTGTGCCCACACAAACATCAACACAGATGAACCAGTTTATGGTTTGCAGGAATCCCAGCTGCATTTTTAATACTTCTGAAATTGTTTCCGGCAGCAGATTGTTTGCTGATTCATACAGCTTCATTATGCAAACAGTTCTTGGGTTTGTAATATTTAAGCTTGCTAATATTTTATGAGAAACAATGAAAACAAACAAGTTAAATGAGCAATTGCAATTCTGGGTTTTATAGCAAATCCAGTGGAATAATTTTGATTTGGTTTGTGTGTTCCTGTCAAATCTTTGGAATTTCTTGTTTGATACTTTTCCTCCGTGGCGTCCAAGAGTTTCTCTAGGCAAATTCTAGGCCAGGCTGCTGATTTTTGACCGCTGACAGACGGTTACTGTCGGTGTAATGTCAACGCAAGCTACTCTGGAGACCAAACAGCTTGAGATGTCCTTCCTGCTTCTTGGCCTACTTCAATAATAAAATGAAAGGAAGCATTTATTATTTTAAGAAGACTTTCACAGATGTTCTATGTCAGCCACTCATCATCAAGCTTTTTTCTTCCAAAACTGAGCTCTTCGTTTAAAGTTTCAGCATCATTTATAGTTGATTATATTGCACTGTACATTGGTTTCTATAACAGTTGCATTGATCCACAGAGAATAAAGTGGTTTGATTTTGCTCTACCAGTAATTTTGTTCGGTTGATGAAATTCAAGCAACATTTATGATGTAGGATTTGAAAAATTCCTTCAGTGAAGGAACAGGGTTAATGCATAAACCTATTATTTTCACACAAACCAGTGCTTTTACTTTTCATAAGATATTGGCTCACTCACATGGTGTGGCTGGCACTGCCCTGTTGTTAAACTGGATTTTCTTTGGGTAATTTATCGTTGCGCTGCTTGCGGTATTCCCTGACATGAATGTGTATTTTAATCTGCATATTTTCATTTTTATCTTTCAGTGTCCAAGAAGCACGGGAAACTGATCACTTTTCTGCGCACATTCATGAAGTCCAGGCCGACCAAGCAGAAGCTGAAGCAAAGAGGTATCCTCAGGGAGAGGGTGTTTGGCTGTGACCTAGGAGAGCATCTTCTCAACTCCGGCCATGATGGTGAGTTTTGCCCGTTCCGGTCGTACTCAAACTCACAGCCTTGATCCAGACGGTGCTTGACACTAGTTTCTTTGACGCTGTGTGGGTGGGCTGGAAAGCATAGCTAACCCCCTCCCAAGTCACACTTGGCTCTGCCTGCATGGGTTGCTGTAGCAACGGATTGGCTTAAAGGGGTCTAAAGGTCAGTAAGAATAGTTAGGGGGCCATGTCTGGAGATTTCTTCCCCATTGATTCAAAGCACCCTGGCAGCCTTCAGCATTTGCTCTATTTGTTTGACTTCAAATCCTCCCTGAGCTATTGCCTGCCCTTACCATCTAAGCCTTGTCCTTTTCAAACAGGATCCACACAACTTGGTGCGACTGCTCGGCCATTACATTTAGAAGGGAATAAAAAAAAATAAAAAAACACTTTTATTAAAATGCTTAAGAATGGACATTCCTTCCCTGAGGATGCAAGTATCCTCAAACTGGAAGTCTGTGGAATTCTTTAAATATGTGTTCCTAAACCTGCTACAAGAGGTCACCCATTGTAGTGGGTTATATAGATGATAGTGTTTAAGTTTACTACCTAGATCTGAACCTTTTGCGTCTTTCACTGCCCGCTCCCACCCATGAACACATACAGCGTTAATGTGTTTGTAAAGCAGGTAATGGGAGACTGTGTACTCTTCGTCTCAGACACTCTGATCTCATCGGAACGTGAGACGGCATGGCTAAACACTTTGTTCAAGTAGTGAGTTATTAGTATGGATCAGTCATACTAACGTAAAGCTCTGCAGACCTCCCTGCAATGCACTTAAACATTTTAATCCAATTTTCTCAGTTTGGGCCATTAGGATGTTGTAACTTGTAAACATTTTTTTTAAAGGGCTTTGCATTTTTTTGCAATCAAGCCACTGGTTTTGTTGTTTGTCAGTTACACAAATTTTTTTTAAAGTAATGCTTTTATTCAGCAAGGACACAATAAATTGATCAAAAGTGACAATAAATACATTTATAATGTAACAAAACCATTTCTTTTTTTGTTCATCTTTTAGTCGATTTTCAACAATGATAATAAGTAATGTTTCTTGAACATCATATCAGCATATTAGAATGATTTCATGTGACACTGACCTTTTAGCTTTGTCATCACAGGAATTTATTACATTTGAAATATGATTCATTATTTGCATAGATGACTAAATTATAAAGCTGTAATTGAACTCCATCGTAGTTTTAGGCCTGGTTTCACAGACAGGGTTTAGATTAAGCCAGGATTAGGCCTGAGTTCAATTAAGCTTAGACTATCACAAGCCATTCACAATTTTGACAGTGTATCTGTATTTATCTGTGTATCATCTGTGACAAATTTAGCTTAGTGACGTTTAAATCAGGAGACCAAATGTTTGTGTGCGCAATGCATGTACATGGTCAATGAACATAAAACATACTGACAACATATTACTGGCCTTATAGGGCAAGTGACATCTCCATCAATTGACCTGAAATACACTCACAATGGCCCCAGGTCATCCTTATTGCAATGCACTGAAGGATTTTTGAGATGGCTTAGAGACCGAATTTTCTTGCATTTTTAAGGATTTTGTGCTTTAGACTGCTACGTCAGGAATGAAGATGAGCAGCGGCCTCTAAGAGCCTTGGAATCACTCATCTGTCGGATAAAGTTTGTCAAGACTAGAGGCCAGTCAGGGTTGTCTGTGACTAATTCCTCTGGGTGAAACATTGCAAGGTTGCATCAGAGGTCTGGAGTTTGTCTAATGCCACTGGAGCAAATGTTAACCCATTACCTCTGACATATAGGAGAGCACGGATTTGTTATCTGACAATCGGAACTGTGCTAAGTTATTTATAGCTTACAAAATCAAAGATTTACTGCACAAAGAATCTGGCATTCTATTCTATTGGCATTTTGACAAGTCTCTCATTATATGCCAAAAAGGATGCTCCAGTAACATTTGTCTAAACCTCTAGTCCCCCAGGTACTCAAGAGCTGCACTGAGTTCATTGAGAAGCATGGAGTGGTTGATGGAATGTACCGTCTCTCTGGGATTGCCTCCAACATTCAGAAGCTGCGGTAAGACATAAAAACACTTCCCTAATTGCAAGTAGCAGAGATAGGGATTTATCATACTGCTTGAGAAACTCTGAATGCAATGGCTGAACATTAAGCTGCTGCTAACTACATTTTGTAATGGGAATTTTGTATTATTAAATACAGCAGGAAATGAGTGGACCAACAGATTAGATGGGGTTTATTACAACGTCCAGGATAAGTTGGCTTGTTCACTTGGCCAATTAACAAGTTTTTCCTCCCCTCTGTTTCTAAATGTATCGTTTTTATTTTTTAATTTAAAGGTGCAGTGTGTAATATTTTGAGGATCTTTTGACAGAAATGTAATATAATCTACATAACTATGTTTTCAGTGGTGTATAAAGACCTTAAATAATGAACCGTTATGTTTTTGTTACTTTAAAATGAGCCATTTCTATCTACATATACGCCATGTTTCTACAGGAGCTCTACGGCTAAAGTTCTCTACAGAGTGCTAGTCACTCTCTGCTCTCTCTGACAATGACATCTTTGTCCTGTGTCGGCCACCGTAGCTTCTCTATGTGCTTCGAAAGGGAGGGGTGAGCGGTGGGCGGTTGCAATTCACAACCTCACCGCTAGATGCTGCTAATTTAAGTGCACCTTTAAAAGTTAATATTATATTACTATTCCAAATTTGGAGGATAAGATTGTTTTTGCACGTTTTTGAAAGAAGTCACTTATACTCACCAAGGCTGCATTCAATTGAACAAAAATCCAGTAAAATGAGTACTATTGTGAAATAAGTGTTTTTACTGACACTTTTGATCAATTTCTGACCCAAAACATTTGTGCATTAGTGTATTTGTGCATTTGATTTGCTGTCATCAGCTGTTACGTGTAACAGTAGTCTCTCTAGATATTGGCATAGACCATTTTATAACCAATATTGGTTGTCAGTTCCTTCATAGCTTCCAAATTTAAGTTTAAAGCTCACCAAAAAGCCTATAATGTCATTGTGTATCTGCATACTTCAAACCTAAAATGTGCTCTCTCTCTCTCGCTCTCGCTGTCTCTCAATCTTTCTTGTTCTCTTTTTCTCTAGGCATGAATTTGACTCTGAACAGATCCCAGATCTGACAAAAGATGTTTACATTCAGGACATACACTGCGTGGGCTCCCTGTGCAAGCTTTACTTTCGAGAACTTCCCAACCCACTTCTCACCTACCAGCTGTATGAGAAATTCTCGGTAAGTGTTTATCCCAGAAAGACAGGCCTTTTTGAAGAGCCTTTTCTCAGACACACACTTTTTGTCAAACAAATAGCTGAGAGTACCTATTATAGTAGAACAACCATGATATCAAAACCTTGAAACCCCTAAAATTGGCAAACCTGTGCATTAGTCATTGGAGGCTTGAGACTATTAGTTCTATTGATTGTTTTTAATGAGCATACAAAATGAATGGTCTGTTTCTTAGAGCCCTTCTTCACAAGGAGTTCAGCTGCGTGCCAAACACAGTACTGACATTTACAGCATCTCATGATAAGTCACTGCTAATGAGAAAAAGGACAGAGTAAAGACTGCATAAATGTTTTCTGGTTGCTATGGCAGCAGCAAAACTATAAGACACAGGAAATGGGACTGACCATGTGCTTTTGTTCTCTCCGCAGTACAGTGTGAACATGGTTTTGAAAATATTTTTGTTGGTTAGAGCTGCTGTAGATGTAGTGACCCTGATTTACACCCGCTCTTCTCCTTTTTAGGAGGCAGTGTCAGCAGCCACTGATGAGGAAAGGCTTATCAAAATACATGATGTCATTCAGCAGCTGCCGCCTCCACATTACAGGTTTGTAAATGACCACAGTGCCCTCTGTTGGTTGAAAAGAGGACTTGCAGTTCTCTCTTCAACACAACCACATTTTTCTAATGCTAGAGCCTTTTTATTAATCTACTGCATTATATTACTATTAATATTAATTGTATTACTAATACAGTTCATGTTCATCTTTGACTGAGGAAAATGTAGGCTGTTTCTACAACATTGTTCACTTGCTCCTGAATCAAGTGCATTATGCTCATTTTAGTTAGCGTCTGGTTTGTAATGCATCGGTAGGTTTCATGTTTATTATTCATGTTTCTCTTGTAGGACCCTTGAGTTTCTTATGAGGCATCTTTCCCACTTAGCAACCTTTAGCTATGTAACAAACATGCATACGAAGAATTTGGCCATTGTTTGGGCCCCAAACTTACTGAGGTAAGATCTCATCTTGATGCAACTTTACAATGTGAAAACTGATATACTTCTGGATACAACTACAAATATAAAAACCTGCTATTTGTAACTAATATTTGATTATTATTCTAAACTAAAAAGGTCAAAGCAAATAGAATCTGCTTGCTTCAGCGGAACGGCAGCCTTCATGGAGGTCCGAATTCAGTCGGTTGTGGTGGAGTTCATCCTCAACCATGTGGATGTCCTCTTCAGCTCCAAACTGAGCTCACTTATACGAGAGGGAACAGGTATGGACAGACAGATTTCTATGGATGTTTAAACATTTAAATTGCTACATTTTCATCACAAATTTCTTTGTCTTTTAGGACACAATTCTTTGTCTCGGCCTAAGTCTTTGCTGGTACCCTCTCCATCCACAAAGCTGTTAACACTAGAAGAGGCACAGGCACGTACCCAGGCCCAGATCAACTCGCCCATCACTGCGGACAGCAAGTACATAGAGGTGGGAGAGGGCCCTGCAGCCTTACAGGGAAAATTCCACACAGTCATTGAATTCCCCACTGAGAGGTATAATGCAAGATTTAAAATCCATAACCATGTCAGTTTTTCTGTTGTCATAAAGAGTGCCTGTTATTCTCATAGAGACACATTTTGTGCCTCTTATCATTTGTTTCCTAGGAAAAGGCAGCCCATAAAGTCTAAAAAATCTCCAGTCGGCAGTTGGCGGTCTTTTTTCAACTTGGGCAAGTCTTCCTCGATGTCTAAACGTAAACTACACCGCAATCCCAGTGAACCAAATGAACTCAAGGCCATGGCATTGGCTGGTAGGTGCCATTTTCTCATCTTCGAATGTCAGATGGTCATTATCACAAAATAAACCCAGTAGTTAGTCAGGCCTTACATCATGCCTTACATCATGCCAAAGGGGTTCATTTTGTGGTAATGTCTTAATATTATTATTGTTATATTTCATTTTTATGTAATTCCTATGCATTTCTGCACTATGTCTATACTTCCCTTCTGCAGTGGAAGCTCCTGTAACCAAGACAAATTCTGTGTGTGTGTAAAGATTCTGATTCTAAAAGCAATTTGTATTAACATTTGTATTAACTTCTGTCACTTTATTTTCCCTGCTCAGGAGGAAGAGGAGACACTGGTACTCTTCGGTCTGCCAAAAGTGAGGAATCTCTCACCTCTCTACATAACGTTGAAGGTAACCGATTTCTGAATATCAAAAAAGCTCTGAATAAAGTTGTAACCATTGTGCAATGATGACATTTCTTTTTTTTTTCCTTTAACACAGGAGAGTCTAAGGTTTACAGGCCACGCAGACCTCGCTCCAGCAGTGATGCTCTCTCTGCTTCTTTCAACGGTGACCTGCTGGATAGCAGACAACACTGTAACTCATATGACAACCTGGGCCAAGGGGACAGTGATGGGGATGATGGTCCAATTTGTGTGCCTGCTCTCATCTCCCCGCCCCGTTCAGCTGATGATGTGGACCTGAGCCCCCCTGACATTGGCATGGCATCTTTAGACTTTGACCCCATGTCTTTTCAATGTAGCCTTCCTCTGGTAGAGACTTCCATTTTATCTCTTGACGCAGATACAAGCAGTCTAAAGAGGAGTCCGGGCAGTGGCTCAGAGCCGGTCTCGCCAGTAAGAGCTAAAGTTACAAGCTGTTCATTGTCTCCAGACCACAGTCCAGCCTTAAAGGATAGAAATAAACTGCCCCCTGCATCTGTCTCTGAGAAAACGCCAATTAAGTCCACTGAGAGCAGTGAGACGTCAGCTGTTGTGGCTCCTCTAAGCATCTCTAAATCAGCTGCCTCCACGATAAGAAAAGGACCAGAGAGAACTGTGCTTCAGTCCTCTTCCCCTCCATCTCCTCTCGACTCTCCTGCAAAATTGAGCTCTCTGTCAAGAACCACTGATCTACCCCTGAGTGAAGCCATTCAACAAGAGCTTCTTTCTAAAGCTGCTACCTTTGAGAGTAAAGAGAGTAAAGACATATCAAGCATTGAATGTTCACAGACACCACAGGTCACCTGCTCTCAAGAGCAGCCAGGTAAGTTGAACTGAACCACAGGCACATGATAGCTTAAATTCATGATGTTTCTTGAGTCATTGACCCTGATGCTACAGTGAAATTAACCTCTGTAGTACACCAGGTTTCAATTTAATAAGATAATCATTTGATTTTTCAGGGTTATTTCACCATGCTTTTACCAGTAACGCTTTGCATGAGTGCCCTCAATGTAGAGAAATCTGTCCACAATCTGTAGAAATTTAAAATGTTCCCTCTCTTGCCTTTCTCATGAAAATTTCTTCTTGTTTGAGTTCCCTCTGTTTTGTCCATCCATAGGAGCCGTAGCTCTGGATTCACCAAATGGCAATGTCCCTGTCAGCTCTGTGTCCCTCATCCCTCCCCCACCCCCACCAAAGAACGCTGCCCGCATGCTTGCACTAGCTCTAGCTGAATCTGCCCAGCAGACCTCTATTCTCTCTCAGAGGCAATCCTCTGGACCCCCCACACCGGTTTCCCCTCTTAAGCCACAAGAGTTACTGGAGACCTTAGATTGGCCTCCTCCTCCTTCTTTGCCATCACAGCCATCCATAGAGGAAGCTGCAGTAGAAGTGTCAAAGATATTCGCTCCTACGTCTTCACCACCATCCACCCCACCTGAAAAACTAATTCGCTCAGTCAGTCTGCACATTAGCACAGCTGATAGTGGGAAGCCATCCAGCATTTCCTACAACAACCAGGATGTTGTCTTACCAGAGACCCCAAGCCAGAATTCTATGCCTTCTAGTCAACCTTCTCAAGTTTCCCAGACACAAAAAAGCCCAGAGAGGCAGCAGCCTGCTGTGGGCCAGACACCTGTGAGCACAGCCAAAACCACTACCACAACCACCGCACCAACTATCAGCAGCAAGGATGCTGTCATTCAACAACCCAGCTCTGAGGTAAGCAGTGGCACATGCAGGGATGTCAGTCACACTAGTACTTCAGTACCAAGGCTAAACATTACAATGTTATAAATATTCATTAGGGCTGCACGATATTGAAGTAATTAACCTGTGTGATATGCAATAACTCGTTAAATAATGCAATATTTGATATGCGATATGATAAATCTTGTGTAAATGTGTGTACAAATTATATAACCAACATACATGTTTCATATTCTTTTTGTGAGAAGAAAGCATTCCTGCATCTTCTGAAAGTGAACAGCAGTTACTCTAGCATTAGCTACATAAAAAGTAAGTGTCATTTTAACGTCAGTGTAAACCAGGGGTATTTAGGGTTTCAGGTAGGTTTACAATAGTTTTATTTAACAACATAAATTGAATAATCAAATAAAAAATAATAATAAAACACTGCTTAGTCTTCACTGTATGAATTTAATATACACTGATTCGTATTGAAGCTACAAAAGTTATTCCGCCAAACACAGTAAGTGATACGAGAGGGATACTCTGTCTTTTTTTGTTTGATTAACATTAAGCACACAGATGGAAGCAGGTTTATTAGGCTGCTGTCACTTTAAGAGCTGCACACATCCAATATATTGTTACATGCGTGCTTTACTCCACTTAAGACAACTGTGTTTACATGAATACCAAGACATTTTGACATAATTTTGTGTGTATATGGCTATATAAGCTGGACAAGAGAACTGAAGTTGGGATTACGCGCTGTCCGAGAGGCGGCTTCCTGTACCCGTGAGTAGGCCCTATTTCGCTTATTGCGCTTAATAACATTAAGCATTTCACATGTATGTAACAATCATGTGTCCAGTCTACTCTCTGCTGTCTGCGTTGACCTAAAAATTACGAAAGACTTTTCGTAATCTTTTGACTTATTAAAATCATATATGCATATCACAATATGTACGCTTGTGACATTTTAATATATCGTGCAGTCCTTTTATTCATGATCCAGGCCTCACCATTGTAAATTCATCTTAAGCATAAGTGCTGTTTGTCTGCTAGTAACTCTAAGGAAAAGAAAAACATAAAGAACCATGTATGGAAGCATTTTGAATTAAAACATTTTTAGTATTTATGTGAACTTTTAGACTACGTATATTTTTTGTTTGTTTTTGGTATATGACATTTCAGTTTTGTCGTATTGTATCATAACTGGTATCAATAATAATTTGATCATTATATCAATCTGGTATTGGTATCAGTAACTAAATTCAATTTACAGCACATGTAAATATCGAAGGAAAAATATGCAGGACACCTAACAACACATTTTTGTTTGTTTGGCTTTAATCCTTAGATCCGTATGAGTGAAACGGTCCTGCCACCAAAATCCACAAAGGCGACAGATCAACTAGTCGCAATTCTTCAGCCTCAGCCTCAAATACAGATTCAACCTAATGCCTCGTTTCGGTCTCAACTGCAAGTTCAGCCTCATTCTCAGTCACAAGCACAGCCTCAGTTTCAGCCCAAATTGCAGCCCAATGCTAGAGTTGCGCCAACCCCGGCAGCACCTCTTGATCCTGTGGATAAACCATGGGAAGCCATAAAGCCTGTCCATCCAAAGGGAGATAGCGCTCCTCAACACCACACTCAGGGAGTGACACCGCCAACACCCCCTGTTCGCTCAATTGAAAGTAAACTAGCAATGGCGGCTCTCTGCAACACTGAGGCTGCAAACCCTGCCAACTTTCACGCCATCTTAGAGACATCCATGAGGGGCTCAGTGGAGGAGACTCCCCCACAGTCTCATCCACCTCACCGCAGGTCTTCCACTCATCAATCAGGTTATATTTACCACTCAAAAGGGGAGGCAGCCCTATTGGAGCCCACCGCAGAGGCATATTACCATCAGCGAGTAACTGCTTCTGGTCAGGCTGCAATGGGGTACCATTACCGGCCAGAGAGTGTTCCACCTCATGTTTCTTACGTATCGAAATCAGAGCCACAGATTTCTTATAGAGGCCACGGTGATGGCCGATACAATACAATTGGACCCAGGTCCTACCACCAGTCCATCAAATCTCGTGGCCCTCCGAGAGGTGAGTACATTTCTCCAAGTTCAGTGCACCACTCCCATGGCTACAGCCAGGTAGATGGACCTACCATGTACCCAACAATCCGCAGAGTCCACTCCCTACATGTGGCACCCACGGCTATCCGCTCAACGCCGGTCACAAGAACCGAGGTTCCACCAGATGATGAGTTATTTTACTACCAGCGCCCAGTCTACCACTGCAAGTCTCACCAACCGCCCTCTCAAGCTGACTATCATGTCACACAACTGCAGCCTTACTTTGAGAATGGAAGAGTTCAGTACCGCTACAGCCCCTACTCTGGTTCACACGTTCTGGATGCCCCTTTCTACGATGTGGACCATTACGGTACAATCCGATTACGGCATGTCCATTCCTTCAGTGGTCGGGACAGTGCCCCTCTCCTTCGATCTGGAGCCAAATCTGGAGGCTACCACTACCTTTCACGGCATTTTATTCCTTTAAAGGAGCATAGCTTCGTAAGCAGGGACATGCCACCTTACGGTGGTTCAAAGGGGAGTATTTACTTTGCGTGGGACCCAGAGGAAGCAGAGAGGCTTCGCATACACTCTATCCGCAGGGAAAGCCGAGCGAGGCAAAAGGTGAAGGGTTCTGTTATGTCTCAGTATGACAATGTGGGACCCTACATGCCAGTGGATATAGACATGTTACACTTGCACAGCAAATCAGATCCAGGCAAAACCTTATTGATGGCCTCTGAAAGCAAGGAGGCCAGATACAACATAGTTCCTGGATCTCAGCATGCTCCCAGGCACTTGATCTCCGATCCAGATGTCCTGTTGTATATGGAAACAGAGAAGCACTGCCAAGGAAATGGAGTGGGCGACAAAACAACTAAACAAGGCAGCTCCAGGACCTACTCGTCCATCCATTCACATCAATCGCAACTTCCACCACGAAGTCTGCAGCACTTACCAGAGGGCAGCCATCTTGACCCAAAGTTTGAGCCAGAGGAAAAGCAACGGAGCAGTAAACATTGGCAGGAACACTCGGAGAGCAGGAGTGCCCAACCTCGTTACGAAAGGCCTGATTTGGATCGCCACATATGCAGGGTTAAAGCCACAAGTAGCGCCAGTGAAGATGAACAAGCAGCTCCTGTGAAGCCGACTCCTCCACCCAAGCCTGAGAGATCCCATAGTGTTAGAGAGCGGCAGCATTACAACCAGTCCAGTCTTCCCGCACATTTACCGGACAATTCAGACCATAGTGGATCCTACTCCAATCAGTCACAAGGGCAAAGACAAGGCTCCGTTACTTTACAGTCACACTATGACAACCTGGATGACTACCATCCGGTACCTCAGTCCCAAACCTCACTAGCTAATCAGGGTGGTTCCAGCTCCTATCATAGCCCTGGTTTCTCAACTCCACACAGTAATCGTGCATACTCCACAGCCTTAGGACAGGGCGCCTTCATACAAGCTGAGCTTTCAATGCAGAGGCCAGAGCCAGAGATTAATGCTGAGTGAACAAGCATTTAACAACGAATGGGATAGATTTGGAACATTATTGTTGGTGTCAATAATTATTATAATTCAGCAGCCTCTGCGGGACAGTGGACTGCCGCCTGACTGTTTACATTGTTTCATTTTTTTTTAAATGTACAAAGAAATGTATAAGACTTTTTACTGAACTGAATGTACCATAATTTGGTTGTTTAAACATGGAGATATAACTTGGTATATACTGTAGATAGTCTGTGATATTGACTCATAACCAGATGTATATCTGAAATGATGATGTATATCTGAAAAGTACTACTGGATATAAGGGATTCTTTAGTTCTGTTTCATTACTTTGAAAAGGTCCGGGATGGGGTATAAATGAAGTGTAAAGGTTTTGCATTTTAGAAATGCATGTAATCTATCTTTTACAGAACAGTTCTGTGTACCTTATTGTGTACTTTTTGGATGTTACAGTAACAGTGGAAAGGAAACCCTGTTTAAGTCACCCTACCTTAATTTTACACTCCGTGTACACAACTAGGTGATACATGAAATTCTTAATTGTCTGCCTTCAGGTTGGGGGCCCTAAAATGTGCATTTTTCATTGTGTCCAAACTGTGCCATTACTATAACGTATGATAGGATTTAATCATAAGCAACTGGATTTCTTTCTTCATTTGAAAACTTGACAAGATTTGACTGAACTATGTTTGGATGGGTTGCTCTTTGTTGTTTGATGGACCAAACAATGAATGCGGATTTGATTGCAGAAGTATTCATTAATACTTAAGGTGTTGGAGAATGCCTGAAAGCGAGAGTGCCTGTGTGAAGTGACTCAGACACATTTCAGAGAAGTCTGTTGACTGGGAGCTTTTGATACATTTAGTGATTAAAATATGTATCTGACTGATTTTAGACCAGCGCCATACTTACATTTTTGTAACAAACTGTATTACTAAATTTCACATAGATCCATAAACTTTCTTCTGTAAGAAAGCTAGTGCCATTTATTTCATTCTGCTTAACAATTTGTGCTTTTACTAAGAGGACAATGTACATTGCTCTAAGATGAATTATTCTGTCAGATGGAGATAGCCCTATATTTTAGTTATTTAAGAGGACAGTTTATGATCAGTGGACCCAGTTTTGTTCTGTTGCCAAGCCATTGCATGTTACCGTTCTGTCAGACAGTAATTATTATTGCGTAGCGATAACTTTAAAATTCATGTTTGAGTATTCAACTGAGCCCAAGCTCACAATGGCATAATTTGTACGTTTGTGCTTGATTCCCTGATAACATCTGTTTTTATGTTTTGCCAAGTCTTATGAAGTTCATTTTCATTTTGCCAGCATTTTTATGATTGACATTTAATATGCTGTTTTCTCGTTTTTTGTTTTGTTTATTATAGACTGTGAAAAAAATGGTTGGGTGGCTAGTGTGCAAAAAATAAAGGCATTCATATGTAACCTCTATTTTATGGGACCAAACTGAAATTCGAATGCAGCATCTCCATGCTTGCATTCTCCTCATGAGGACTTGACCCAAAACATTAGCATTAAAGCCTCATGGCCTAATTTAATCAAGCTTGTATCAACCTGCAGTCTGATTTCTTTTGGCCTCGATGACATTTAATCTTGGAATGCACATTTTTAGGGAAGACCGTTTCTTTTAAGTATAGTATAGCTTACAAATTAATAAACTTTATCAATATATATAAATTATTATTATTTTTAAGTATAATACAGCTAGTCTTGATTTAATTTGGCTGCAAAATGGATTTTGTAAAAAATCTCGGAGAAAGAATTTGATATGTTAATCTCAAGCCATTGTACTGCAAGTCTATAGCTATTTGGTCATATTTCCCCAAACCTCTACACATTTGCTTAAGGACCCACCTATCTGAACACATATTTCTGACTGTAATATCAAGAAAGTATTATCATACATGTTGACTATGACTGAAACATAATGTGTTTGCAGATAGCCATGGTTCAAATATATTTGTGATAGCACTTGGAGAATTTCAGTGTCACCTTTGAACCCAAATAAAATTAAGCTTAGCCTGAGAGAAGGAATTATTTATTGATTCCATTATTTTACTGCGCATATATTTAATTAAATTATTAGCTATTTCATGCTTGCTTACTTTATATTTCCATGTTTCACATGTGTGCTCTAGTCTAATGCTTTTTTTTCTAATACAACTGCAGAATAAGGATGGCTGTTCCTGAAATCAGTCTAATGTACACTACTTTAGAAGACGTTTGAATGTTTTTAAAGGTCTCTTGTGCTCAACGCGGCTGCGTTTATTTGATCAAAAATTCTGTAAAAACAGTAATATGAAATACTACAAATTTAAAATAACTTTATATTTTTATTTATTTATTTTGTGATGGTGAAGCTTTTTTTAGCAGTTACTGTGTCACTTGATATTTCAGAAATCATTCCAATATGCTGATTTGGTGCTTTTAAAAAAATCTTCTTGTCACAGTTGAAGGCAGTTATTTTTCAGGATTCTTTGATTAATACAAAATGATAGTATAAAAAATATTTTCTAATATAAATGTCTCTACTGTCACTTTTGATCAATTGTAGGTGGTAACTAACAAATCCATGAAAGAAGTATTGTTTATTTTAGATAATTAATCTGAAACCTTAAACATTTTAAATGGGAGTTGTTAATGCCAATTTTCTGGCAGTTTAAACAACTAGCAGCACAACTCATAATTAATTGATACTGCACTTCAGTTTTAAACACTTTATTTGGTTATTTTGAATTGATATCAAAACACTTTTAATAAAAATCACAGTGGCACACAATTATTTAATGTCATATTTTAAGAAATGAGTTCGAGTTATTTTTAGTACAAATACATCTTTGATCAGTCACCCACACAGGCAGATAAACGGCTGGGGATCAGTTGGAGAGGACAGAGTGCCTCTCTCATCTCAAGTGCCGATGTTTGGGGTGTTTTCATGCAAACTTTGTAAGGCGAGATCGGACCACTTCATCTCTTGCTCTTTGACTGACTCGGTTGATCCGCCGTTGTCTTGTTCTGCTTCTGGAAGTTCACTCTTTCAGGAAAATAAGAAAACAATTACACCGCCGTTCGATAGGTTTAGAGGTAACTTATGGAAAACATATAATACAAATATAAAGTGCTCAAATAGTCTAATTCAAATATTTTAACGTATAAAATATGGGGGGTGGAGGGGAACTCGGTATAAAATATAATTTGATCTACACATTTCACTGCTGCCTATACAGTAAGTTTCTCGCTAATCATTGCGACGATGGTTACATGAGATGACGTATTGATGTACATGTGCGAAAGATAAAAAAAAAAAAAAAGCGCACATGAAGACTCACCAGTGGGATTGTCACATCCTCGTATGGCAGTCTGTCTTCTCTCCAGGCATCGTCCGTGAGATCAAGAACTCTTCCATCTCTCTGTACTTCACTGTCCATGATCAGACTTTGGTACACAATCAAAATACCAAACTACGTTAAAACACTGCATCGTAAGGTATGTTGTGTATGGAGTGCAGTACTAATAGTAAACAGTGATCGACAGTAGTGTACGCAATAATACAAACCCGTGCAGTCTAGTGTCCTGGGCAGCCGTTTGTTATGTCGCGCTCTGATGACGACATATCCTATTAATTTTATCCTTTCTGCAATATATTAGCACATATATTAGTGTATACAGCATGTAGTCAATGACGCACTTGGGTTAATAAAATCAATTAATCACGTCATATGGCGATGTACGATTTGTGAACGGATCTTTTCACTGAATCTGTTGAACCGGTTCATAAACCCCGTCTGATCGAATCGAGCAAGACGCACTGGAAATATTTTTACGATTACATCAGTTATATAGAGTTGGTTTTACTAAAACGCACAACAACTTTTCAGCCAATTAATGCAAATTTACTGAAGTACTGTTAATAGTAAAAAAAAACATGAACTGTGGCAGATAAAATTACAATAAATATCTTATTAATACTAAAACTATTTAAGACGTCAAAGAATATGTTTTTTTCAACCGGTTCTTGTTCAAAAGAACCGATTCGTGGTAAGGAGTTGGACTTCCTATTACTAGCGCCATGACCAGATCTCACATCTGTCCAATGAGATATCAAGAAACGGGCTCGCGCTGTGAGGAAGTGAGCTGCTATTGGCTACGTCCGTTTGCGTTTCTACAGTGAGAGCAGAAGGACGGCCTCTGTGAGGGCTTAAACCTCAGTTATTTTCTTCGCTGGCTTGTCTTCAAAAGCACCTTTACAGGTGAGCTGATTTCCTACAAATACAGCATTTGCTTTTAGATATGAATATCTATTATGAACAACAACAACAACAACACAGACTTTGCGTTCATTCTGTATACTTTTTTTTTTTTTTTAAATAATTTTGTCTTAGGAAAGTGAAAAGGTATTGTTTACAATATTGGGGAGAGTGCACTTGAGTGTTTCTTTTTTCAGTGTTTCTTTTTAAATCATAATTTTTTTAAATTATGTTCTACAGCAGTGATGCTCTAATGGTTTCATTTGAAGCCACCTTCTTTATTCACATTGTAGACAGTTAATATCACACTTCTTGTCATCTTTTAAGGTCAAAATGGACCTTGTGCTGAACGTTGCAGATGATTACTTCTTCACTCCATATGTGTATCCCTCATCATGGCCTGAAGATGAGCCTCTGCGACAGATCATCGGCTTGATGGTGGTCACAAACCTGGGTGCTGCAATCTTATATCTAGGCCTGGGTGCATTGAGCTACTTCTTCGTTTTTGATCACAAATTAATGCAACACCCTCAATTTTTGGAGGTTTGTTTACGCATCTAGCAACCTACTATGTATTTTCACATGTTTAGGATCAGAGGCATATATATATATATATGTGTGTGTGACTTTTTTGTTATATTTTGTCCACAGAACCAGGTGCAACGTGAAATAAAGTATGCTTTGTGGTCTTTGCCCTATATCAGCATACCCACAGTAGCATTGTTTTTCGTGGAGGTCAGAGGATACAGCAAACTGTACGACCGTGTCGATGAATCCCCCCTTGGTAAGAGAACAGAGCACTACATTGACAAAGTCGTTGCTTTGTCAAGTGGGTCATAGTTATTCACACACAAAAAAAACAGGTTATGTGGAAACCACTGGCTTTTAAACTTAAAACAAAACTTGACCAGACACTTTAAAATGACTGAATCTGGATCCAGCAAACTGACAGCTCTTATTTTATAAAGTGGCAGTAATACAGCCTTTTAGATATGCTTGAGATAATAATGTTGAATTAGGCATTATCTTTTTCATACTATGTATGCTTGTTTTTTGTTGTTGTTTGTTTTTTAAGGTTGGTCGGGACTGATATTCAGCATGGTATCTTTCCTGTTTTTCACTGACATGTGCATTTACTGGATCCACAGATTCCTTCACCATAAGTTGATATATAAGGTAGGTATTTATTTTAATGAAAGGCAGTTCATATATTAAATTGCATGGCCTGGGTTCAATGAATATGCTTTATTTGTAATTTAAGGTCGTTTTTCTATTGAAGTTAATACTAATAGACAACTTTAGTTGGCTATGAATGCTCTGATTAAGCTCAGATAGACACAGGAAAAACATATTAACCAATTAAAACAATATTCCCAAGAAAACATGCTTCGAAAGTAAACATTAAAACTATTTTTAATTTAGAACAGTGTTATTTTAGTAGTATTATTTTAGTAGTACTGTGTCATTTAGTGTTATTTCATTATTATTTTTTATTAATGTTTGCTTTTTCAATTTCTGTAAAGCTTTAGTTTTTGTGCGTTTTTGTTCGTCATCTGATTTATTTCAGTTGGTTCAGTTAGTTTTTCATCTGTTATTTATATTTTATGGTGAATTTGTATTTTTATCCACCCTTTTAACATCCATACATCCAATAAGAATGACCCATCTACATGGGTTAAAATATGACACCTAAATATGTTTCTGATTTTGAATTTGCTTTCTGGTACCGATAAAAATGTGCTCCATAACACATTTTCCCATATTTAAAACCATTCTGTGTAATTGTTCAGATTTCCCTCTACAGAAAAATGAAAAAAAAAGGTGTCTATTCCTTTTTTAAAGGGAATATATTATGCCCCTTTTTACAAGATGACATAAGTCTCTGATGATCCCAGCGTGTGTATGGAAAGTTTTAGCTCAAAACACCCCACGGATGAGACCGAGGTCCTGACTCTCTGTGGTCATTAAAAATCCCATGGCACTTCTTGTAAAGAGTAGGGGTGTAACCCCGGTGTCCTGGCCAAATTCCCTCCATTGGCCCTTACCTTATCCCCATCCACCGAATTGGCTCTATCACCCTCTCTCCCCTCCACCTATCGCTGGTGTGTGGTGAGCGCACTGGTGCCGTTGTATTGTGGCTGCCGTCGCATCATCCAAGTGGATGCTGCACACCGGTCGTGGTTGAGGAGAGACCCCTGACATGAGTGTAAAGTGCTTTGGGTGTACAATAGTGCGTATGAGATAAAAAATAATAATAAAAAAATAATAATATCAGGTTTTCATAGCCTGTTGAAATTGCCACTTTTTTGGGGTGAGCATGTCTCTTGTGTATGTCTCTTTAAATGTAAATGAGCTGGTGCTCCCTGCATGTTCTTTAAAGAAGCTTCAATAGCTTGTGGAAAAACAAAACATGTCAGAAACTAACAATGTTCAGTTCGAACTGGACTCAGACAATAATGCCTACAGAGCCAGAGATTATATGCTGCATGGAGATAGACCAGTTTTAGTTTAGTTTATTAACACTTATGTTGCCATCTTTCTTTTATCCTCTAATAGTACAAGCAAGTTGTAGCGGACCTGTCCGAGTGATGGCCAAAACCTTACTGATGAATTTTATGAAGTTTATTGTCATCACACAAAAGATAAAGCGTCTGTTTTCACTCCAGAAAATCACTGTAAGAGCTGAGTAAAACACAGTACAAGAAGTGCGCATTAAAGTCTTATCCATAAACACTCTCTCCCTTGCATTATCATCAGCATACACAGCGAACTACACAAAAACACTCCTTACAACTGACAGTAAACAAATATATTCAGACCATATGCCTTTTCAGGGGGTGCTTAATAAATTGGTGAACTTTATATCCGTAAAACAACACAGAACAGATAAACTATTATGGAGTGCACGCTCTCCCTTTCAGTACTGCCGTGGCCGTATCGCTACAGAGACTATAAGCTATACGAATAGTTGGTACTGATCCATCCTTGAACTTTAATTTAATTGTCCCTCATTCAGGCAATGCACATGCACTGCCCACAAGACATTGTTGTCGCTAGCTTGAGAGCGAAGAAAATGGTGGACAGTGTACAACTGGCCGATGGCGGAAACTATGCTAATACGGAGCAGTCTGTCAGCGCCGTGGGTGGAATCGTGAAGGTTAAGGGGCGGTAATATTATAAAGATCCACTTCCTACGTCAGAAGGGGAGAGAAATCTGAGTGGTTAGTTTTTCCTGTGCTTGTGAAAAAAGGCTTACCAAAAAAAAGTTACTGGGTTGTCCTTTTTTCACGTTTTCTGGGTTGATAAATGCACCGGGGACTCGATTATAGCACTTAAACATGGAAAAGTCTGATTTTCATGATATGTCCCCTTTAATATCTGTGATACTCATGCGTTTTCATTCTTTTTCCTTCATATACAGTATTTTCACAAACCACATCACGTGTGGAAGATCCCCACTCCGTTCGCCAGCCACGCTTTCCACCCCGTGGACGGATTTCTTCAGGGCCTACCGTACCACATCTACCCCTTCCTCTTCCCTCTACACAAGGTTCTGTACTTAGCCCTGTACGTGTTCGTCAACGTATGGACCATCTCCATCCACGACGGGGACTACCGCGTGCCCAGCCTGATAGAACAAATCATCAACGGTTCAGCTCACCACACTGACCACCACCTCTTCTTTGACTACAACTACGGGCAGTACTTCACCCTGTGGGACCGCATTGGAGGCTCTTACCGCTACCCTTCAGCCATGATGGGAAACGGGCCGCACGACCACATCAAGAAACTGATGGCAGAAGGGAAGCTGAGCTCAAACAGCATAAACGGCCACACTAATAATAATAAAAACGGCATTCGTGTCAAGAAAGAGTAGGTAGGCACATAAAAGCATCATGAGTGGGTTTCAAGGTAAGATTTCTGCTCTTAAAATATGTCCCTATTCATAAGAGACTCTGAAACTCTACTTAGCACTAAAATAATCAGTCATGCTTACAATTGCCTAAAGGAAGCAAGGACAAAACGTGTCTATCTTTGCCAAATAGAAACATTCACTATGACTACCCAGTTGGTATTTTTGCCTTTGTGTAACTTAATACGAATGACTTAAATTAACAGGCTCCTGTCAAGTAAGCGTCTATAATTTCGCAGTCATAAACATTCAAAGAATGTATAAAGATTGACAGGAGGATCCCTTTACATAACCTCAGATCACCTTTCTATTAGCAGTTGTTAAAGTAAACAAGACTCGAGTTCCTCAATAGCTCTGTTTATCCATGAACTTCTCAAGGGTTCAGAGACTAGGTGAAGGTTTGGACTGATCTAATCATCTTGTTTTAAAAGAGATTTTGTGGTTTGCTTTTGATATGAAATGCACATTCTTTCCAAATAAAAATAAAATAAAAATCTGTATATTTAATTGGTGTTGTAATATAGGTCAGGTCATGTAATTAAGCACATATTGCTTGTGTTACATGATCGTTGATGCCAAACATTGTAGCTTGTGGCATTTTATTGTCCTTCGTAGCATAGCAACAGTTCATGTAGGGCATGATGGCGCACACAAGAGGGTGCTGTTGAATCACACATTATTCAGGTATTTGATTTGTAACAAAAGGTGCAGAAGAAATGTAGTTTTATTGACAAACCAAAACAGTGGAAAGGACAGCATTGCCAGAATAACTGTTCCCATCACATTTCCATCACAAAAGAACCCATTTTATTTCTTGTTAATAACGTGAGGGGAGGAATAATCATACAACTTTATAAACGTAAAACAAACAAACAAACTCAAATTAACCGTATTTGTTCTTCATTATTTAAATGAGGAGAGAAACCTCTAGGCAATGCATTGTTAGGCAAATTTAATTCAAGCTCCAGTTAAAAACATCCTGGCAAGCTTATTAGTGGCTATGGTAACAGTTTATGATTTTTATGACTAATGCATTGCCACAAAGGTTCACATTTGAACTAAGATGTGAAGGCGGTTGAATCACTTGTTGAAAATGCTTGCAAACTTCGATTAAGGAGCGTAAACCTTTGTGTGCTGTTAAATTTCAGCCCAGATCATTTGATGCACACCTGAAAGCCACATGACTGTTGGAGTCATATTTTATAGAAGAGAAATACTAGTTGGCAGCTTTATTATGTGTTGAAGTGGGTGGGCTAGCTGCGTTCCTTCAGCTTAAATGCTGTGAATACCAGATGGCATTATGCTTTCAATGAATTTCCTTAATATAAAGTGAAGCACTTACTGTTTTATTTGGTTAATTTATGTAGCAATTCTTGCTTATCTCGCATGTGATTATTTGAGCTACTACTTGTCTAAAATTGGCGTCACAGTGTGTACGTTTGCAACCGCGCTCTTGTATATATGCGAACTGTGCGCGTGTTTTAGGCAGTGAGAGAGTTTATGAACCCAATCACTGAACTTGAAAATGGTCTTTTATTTCATGCTGTGTGAAATGGCTTTATTATACGGTGGATGTGCATGCAGGCGTGGGATGCTGGGTGACTCATTTGTATCCTGGCAGCTAAACTGAGGTACAGGAACACATCATTTCAAAGTTCACACTGTGGGTACCACCAGGAGCACTATTGCTTTGTGCACAACAATGCCACATTTTCTTACACATTATTATGATCGCGCGGAACCCAAAGAGGAAATTAATCATTGCATTTCTGTCTACCTGGAAAAATCTCCACCCTTTATTTGAATCGGTATCATTGCATGCTGAACGGAGATGGCTGTACTGCAAGCTGCGGCCACTATCTTTCAATTACTGCACAGACCAATGCTCATTCTGTTGGGCTTCTAATGATATCTCCAGGCTGTTTACAAATGTCCCTTCCACAGAATGTATTTCCACACAAATTAATAAGGTGAAGTAAAACCTTTAGGAAATCTTTTCTTTTCATTTCGTTTGTATGAAATCCTATTTGAGATGTAGTACTGTGGTTAATGCTGATTTGTTTTTGTTTTGAGCGGAAAGTCTTGTGTGGAGTTTATTGGAGGGGAGGTTTGGTGTTGTTTTTTAATGAAAATTTAACGTCCTATTCATTAGTTTTAGTCTACGAATATTTCATTTTAATTGACGAGAAATTAAATGTACACTATGTAACTTTTGTCTCTCTTGCGGTTAAAAAAAAAATCTGCGACATTGTTTTGGTTGTGCTTCGGCTCTGCGGATGAATATGACCCTTCGCAATAGTAATTTACACTGAACTCTGTTTTACATGGCAAGTTATATGTTCAGTGAAATACCTTACTCGCCTGTCGAGTCACCTCCATGTCGCTTTTACAACATTTCAGATCCCTCAGTTCTCGCCATTCCTGAAAAGCCAAGCCAGTGCTGATTCTCATTTTATTACGAACTCTGTCGCCAGAAGACTGTTCTCTGTCGTGTTTTTTTATTAATTTTTTTTAACATACATATACAGAATATAGAGGAAAATAATAGCATCTATTCAGTTTTTGAGTTCTTGTCTTAAATGATCAAAATAAAATTTTATTTTTGCTGGAGTGAACATTTCTATAAATACTATGCTAAAAGCAATCAAGTATTAATTTAACACTTCAAAGGCAATGGTGCCTTTTAAAATAACAATTACTGTTGTCTCAATGTGACAAGTGCTGATGGCATTCATCCCTGAGGATTATGATCATGTTTGTGTTATTACTGTATGTAAAAGACTGCCTTCTTCCCTAGTGGATTGTGTAAAAAGCTCTTTTAGCTCTGCCTGCTTCATCAAAAATGAAAGGCAAAGCAAACACCTGAGGTTGTCTATCAGTTCCACTTAGATAAAGAACAATTCCTCTTCCTTTTTTAGCAGCACTCCTATAATGTGAAGAAATTGGAGATGTCATTTTGAATTTATTATGAGCATCAAACTGAAACGGAATGGCCTCTTTTAGGGGTTTGTTTGTTTGTTTGTTTGTTTGTTTGTTTGCATTCACAGTTGTATACTTTTATTTCTGATACAGTCGGTGAGCATCTAATATACTAGAAATGAACTGCCACG
The DNA here is from genome assembly GCA_023029165.1 of Gobiocypris rarus. Lineage (NCBI taxonomy): Eukaryota > Metazoa > Chordata > Actinopteri > Cypriniformes > Gobionidae > Gobiocypris > Gobiocypris rarus. Next base: position 20,578,620 of record CM040930.1, read on the forward strand.
CTTGTTTATTGCTAGCACTGGGCTGAACTACTGATAAAGAGTGTAACATTCACTATCGTGATATCCCTGAGGGTGCATATTGCTTGTGGATTCATAATTAAAAGTGCAGATTTGCATTTTGCTAAAATGTTTAAACCTTAATTCATTTAATAGTTCAGTTAATGACGTCCCTATAAAATCAATTCTGCGGCCTGTGCTGCGCAGACAGAACGGTGCTGCTAGACTGATAATTGATTGTATTCACAAACATAAAAGACTGAGTTATAAGGAAAGAACAGCATTTACACATACTATTTACAAAATAGTTTAATATAAAACTATAAGTAAATAAACTACATATTAAAACCACAGTTAATGTTTAATTTTCTGTTGCAGTAAATAGCTTAATTATTGCAACGAATTAGCATCAAGATAAAAATAAGTAATGAACATAATTCATGTTGATTGAATAAAGCTGGAATGCAATATTGTGCACACGCTCAAAAAAGGTTTATGTATTTTAATTGCATATATAAATGTCATCCATTCAGATTACGCTGTTTTAACATAAACAACATAATCTTAATACATAAATTAAAGATTTTTGCTAATAAACTGAACATGTTTTAAATACACTATATGTTTATGCCTCATCCTTCCCTTGGGTCATTTTGACCCGAAACCCGAGTTCTCATCGGAGTGGTCCAAGACCCTAGGATATTTGTTGTACTTGAACCACGAATACACACACACACACACACACACACATTGTGTTTCCATGTTTTATGGGGACATTCCAAAGACCTAATGGTTTTTATACCGTATAAACTATATATTCTATCCCCATACACTACCCCTGCCCCTAAACCTACCCATTACAGGAAAAATTCTGCATTGTTACATTTTCAAAAAACATCACTTAGTGTGACTTATGAGATGTTTTCCTCATGGGGACCAAAAAATGTCCCCACAAGGACAAGGATTTTGGATATTGCCATCTTTGTGGGGATATTTTGTCCCCATAACGTAGGGATTACCAGTCCACACACACACACACACACACACACACAAGTGAACTGGATTCAGTGAGTTTTGTGTTGAAATTTTAAAAAAGTAACAAATCCTTCCCTTTCAGGTCAATTTGACCCCCTTGGTAATGAATGGAATGCGAGGAATGCTTCAGTACACAGAAAAACCTAAAAATGCCCAAAATTTAAACTAACAATGCTAAAACTTTACCAAAGAAAATCATTGTATAATGTCTACTTGTGTATCTGAATGCATAGTTAGGAGAACTGACTTAAGGACCCAGCAGAACAGCTCATTTGCGCTATATAGAGCTATAAGGCCCTCTAAGCAAGAGTCATTAAATATCATGGGATATATATTTTTTTTTTTTTTTCTCACAAGAAGTCAGCAAAGACACCCATATTTTGATCTGAATTAAAAGGGTTATGCATGAGATTGTGAGTTATTTTGAATTTAAGTTGGAAGATTGTGCTTAAATTATTATAAATGTAGTTATTATTGATTAAAATAATTCAAAGGCAAATAAAATCATTCATCATTTTGACCCGCAAGAAAAGGATTTGTTACAAAATGCGAGGGAGGGATGAGGGTTATATATTTATCATCAATAATAATTATAATTTTAAGTGATTGAATATTGCTTTTTACTGAATGCATTTAATTGTTTTCTCAATTAACAGATTCTTACCATTTCATGTATGTATGACTGCCAGATATGCATCACGTTAAGTTTAAGGGGGTACGTTTACACGACAGTAATGTACTAAAAAATGAAAAGGTTTTCCTTCATATACCGATGACAACATTGTCAAAGTGATCCTCGTTCACACGGATCCACATAAACAATAATAAAACCCTGTATTTATGCATGCCAAGCCAGGAAATGACAATGTCACTTTGTATAAACACTACGTGCCTATAGACTGAATGTGAAAAATGCATGTGCATGATGTCACTGTTTTCACAGATTTGTGTTTTTGTAGTTTACACAGAGATGATAACGGTATCATTTTCAAAAACTTCAACTTTGAAACCCGATTTCGGATTCAGCCCTAGTGTGTGCATTTGGAGGATTATAAAGCTAAAAATCGGTTGAAACTGCCCTTATATCTGGTCTCCCACGGTTAAGATTTGAAAATCGTCTAGTGTGTCCCAGGCCTGAGAGAGAAAAAGTACTCATTTATGCCAACTTGCCCATTCAAACAGGTGAATTAAACCAATAATAATCAATACCTACCTTCATATTCAGTGTTCCCTCTGAGCATTTTCTGACAGCATTTTGAGTTAGCACAGGATAAAAGTGACATAAATTAGCTTACAGGAATGCGTGATCAGCCTGGGAATTCTGGCTATTTCCTCCAGTCAACACTGAAACCTGTGAGGCACACATCATTCTTTAATATCCACTCTAAAAAATGATCTATCCACAGCATCAGTTGCGCGCTTCCTCACAGCAGGGGTGGCAGTCTCAATCTGAGGGAATTCTGCTGCGGGCGAGATAACCTTCTTAATGAATAAGCGAAGCCTTTATGGAAGACATTAAGAAGTGACAGAACAAAGACGCCGCACTGCTTTTATGTGGGAATGCAGTTTGCATATTGTTTGTGAATCCAAAGTGGATAAAAGCTGGACTGTTCTCTGATCAAGGGAAGCAAGTTAGGAGTAAAACGTCACTTTCAAGGCGTTGCGTGTTGGCTGATTTGTCCGTAATTGGAGGGAACACTCTCCTGAGCTTGTAAATAACAGGATACAGTGTAAACTCACTTAAATCAGTTACATGCTGAGCATAGTGTGATGGCTTGACTGATACACTCCCTTATTGGAGGTCCTCTTTTAAGGCGAGGGCATCTTGTAAAATGTCATGGTATTTATCAGTGCAACTAAATGTCAGCTAGAGCTTCTTTGACTGACTCTCTGACCTATGCATGCCTGAGATTTTCAGATAATATTTGTTTTTATCGTGGTGAAGGACATCCCTTATGGATCTGACACTAAGAAGACAATGTTTGCTTGTGATATAAATGTCACATTGTGTGTTTTCTCAATCGAATGACCAGATATGTAACGTACGAAGGGGTCCGTATGTGAAAAGGATTCTGTTTTGAATTATTATAATTGAATGCATTTTTAAATTACAAACTGTAGTATCGTCATTACAATTGTACAGAGTATATTTCTGATGCATTTTCAATCATGATAAAATCGTTTAATCAAAATAACTTTAGGTATAAATTAGACTTTGAATCCCACATTTTCAAAGTGCACTGACTACATGGATTCAATAACATTTAATAGCACATACAAAAGTTGTCCTTGCTTTAAAATGGTTTCCCAGCATTGCACCATGACTAAAATGTTCTCTAGCTTTGTTTGCGGGCTCACATTTACTGTGATTGACACAATGAAATGTGGTGATAAGGATAATGATTGCATCCTTCTCTCACTCCAGCGCGAGTCAGATTCTGCTTTAAAATACAAACAATTTGTTTTGTATCTTTTACAACAGCCTGGATTTTATGACATACAATAGGAATGACACCATATCAGAGAATGACACCATAGTGCTCAATTGTGCAATCATACACATTCATTGTGGAAATTACTGTCAGACTGACCGAAAGCCTGGCTAGGATTGCTCTGCATGATGCAAAATGCGAAAGAGCAGTGCAAGGAATGCAACAGCTTCAGTGATCTGCCTCACTATATCGATAAACAATGACTGCTGAAGTCCAACTATGTTATCTACAGTTTTACTTTATGATTAGCTGTGACATGTTTATGTCTCACTCTTTCTAAGCAACCGATACAACAGTTTTACCCTCTCTGCTGACCCCAGCAGCACTGGAGCACCCATTGCGTGATGTTAACCTGTTATTTTACTGCAGGGTAACCGGTGCACTCAAATAATCGGAATTATGCATTTCTGAATTCAATAATTTTTGAATTCAATTATATTTTCTTATGAACTTTTAGAACTTAGCATTTTTACATATTATATAAAGATAATGCTGTGTTGCATTTACTGTAATTAGTTTATGATGTTCTCCTTAACAGCTGTTCATGCCCTCTTGCTCAGAATTATCCATTTCTGTGGTATTACTGTTATCGCCAAAATGATTAATATAATTTGAGTAATTAATAGACAAACTACAGGTGCTGGTCATATAATTAGAATATCATCTAAATGTTGATTTATTTCACTAATCCCAATCAAAAAGTGAAACTTGTATCATTCATTACACAGACTGCTATATTTCAAATGTTTATTTCTTTTAATATTGATGATTATAACTGGCAACTAAGGAAAATCCCAAATGCAGTATCTCAGAAAATTTGAAAATTATTTAAGACCAATACAAAACAAAGGATTTTTAGAAATCTTGGCCAGCTGAAAAGTATGAACATGAAAAGTATGAGTATGTAGAGCAATCAATACTTAGTTGGGGCTCCTTTTGCCTGAATTCCTGCAGCAATGCGGTGTGGCATGGAGTCGATCAGTCTGTGGCACTGCTCAGGTGTTATGAGAGCCCAGGTTGCTGTGATAGTGGCCTTTAGCTCTTCTGCATTGTTGGGTCTGGCATATCGCATCTTCCTCTTCAAAATACCCCATAGATTATGGGGTTAAGGTCAGGGGTTTGCTGGCCAATTAAGAACAGGGATACCATGGTCCTTAAACAGGTCCTGTTGGAAAATGAAATCTGCATCTCCATAAGTTGGTCTGCAGCAGGAAGCATTAAGTGCTCTAAAACTGCCTGGCATGCGGCAGTGTTGACCTTGGACCTCAGAAAACACAGTGGACCAACACCAGCAGATGACATGGCACCCCAAACCATCACTGACTGTGGAAACTTTACACTTGACCTCAAGCAACATGGATTGTGTGTCTCTCCTCTCTTTCTCCAGACTCTGATTTCCAAAGGAAATGCAAAATTTACTTTCATCAGAGAACATAACTTTGGACCACTCAACAGCAGTCCGGTCCTTTTTTGTCTTTAGCCCAGGTGAGACACTTCTGACGCTGTCTGTTGTTCAAGAGTGGCTTAACACAAGGAATGCAACAGCTGAAACCCATGTCTTGCATACGTCTGTGCGTAGTGGTTCTTGAAGCACTGACTCCAGCTGCAGTCTACTCTTTGTGAATCTCCCCCACATTTTTTTATGGGTTTTGTATCACAATCCTCTCCAGGGTGCGGTTATCCTTATTGCTTTTACACTTTTTTTCTACCACATCTTTTCCTTCCCTTTGCCTCTCTAGTAATGTGCTTGGACACAGAGCTCTGTGAACAGTCAGCCTCTTTTACAATGACCTTTTGTGTCTTGCCCTCCTTGTGCAAGGTGTCAATGGTCGTTTTTTGGACAACTGTCAAGACAGCAGTCTTCTCCATGATTATGTAGCCTACAGAACTAGACTGAGAGACCATTTAAAGGCCTTTGCAGGCATTTTGAGTTAATTATCTGATTAGAGTGTGGCACCAGGTGTCTTCAATATTGAACCTTTTCACAATATTCAAATTTTCTGAGATACTGAAAGATGGGATTTTTCTTAGTTGTCAGTTATAATCATCAAAATTAAAATAAATAAATATTTGAAATATATCAGTCTGTGTGTAATGAATGAATATATTATACAAGTTTCACTTTTTGAATGGAATTAGTGGAATAAATTAGAGAAAAAATAAAAAAATTTTTTGATGATATTCTAATTGTATGACCAGCACCTGTATAATCAACTTAATGTCATTGTATTCTAGTTTTATTTAGCAGGACATTAGATAGCAATTAAACTATGCTATCTTCATTAAACTGTATCTTTTATGTTTTTTTTTCTTCTACAGATTATTCCTTCATTAACAATAGTACATTTTATGAATTACTGTATTGTTTAGAATATAAAATGACCCTGATTATTAGACAACCCCCTTTTTCAAGATGTACCTTTTGGTAAAAGGCTTTTTGAAGACCAATTCTTGTATTTTATAAAGAACAAAATGCTTTTATTTGAAGAATTTTTTTTATTGAAATTATGGTAGATAACATTTAAAAATAAACACTTTTTGGCAAATCATTAAAATAACCTAGCCCCTCTGAATTATATAACAATTTGACTGTTAGCATTTTTAATAATACAATCTTTTTGCGATTGACTTTTGCACTAACATTACACTGACACCATTTCTTGGCACACACGTTTTACACGCATTTTTCACCACCTATTCATAGATGCCACCTACGTAACTACCAAATAGAACGCCGCCATATTTACGACCGATCTCACCCGCTATGGCCGCCCAAACTGCCCATTTGAATGAGAGAGAGAGACCTGGAGAACATTTCTATTTTAGACTCCGATCCTTATTTGTTACCCCCAGTTTTCTTTTGTCCATTATTATCTGATGGTGCAGCACCTGGCCACCAGTGATTTATATTTGTCATGGGAAATGTAGGTATTATTAAAAAAAAATTAAATGTATGATTTTGGTGGTAGTTTGCTCTGACTATGTAGCGAGTTGTTAGCTAGCTAACGTTGCCTTGCCAGCTGTTAGCCAAGGCTCACGGCTAGTTGTCGTAGATAATGATCTTTAATGTCAGATGTGTTTATACTCATTGAAAGAACATGGGAAGCAGACATCCCAAGTCTCCCGGAAGTTCCGGGAGTCTCTCGCATATTAATAGCGCCTCCCTGATGCTCGCAAATTAACGTTAGTTAAATTAGCGGCTTTCATCTATACTTCCGAACCGAATTAATCAGAACCGAATTTCCCTGACTTTTCCTGACCCATTTTTGATTAATTGAAATGAAAAATATCAGATAATCTCAATCAAACACTTGAGCTCATAGACGCACGCCAGTATAAAGCCTCCAAAGAGAACATACCAAAAGTATACAATTCATCCATTCAGAAACATACAACATCATCCCCTTATGATAGTACAGGAAGTATGAAATAATATTTATTCTTTAACAGTTTGTTCTTCACTTAACCAGTTCGGGGTTCCTCTTTCAGCTGTTGTTGCAGCCAACTGCACAACATATTGCAGGCATTACTGATACCGTCGGCCGTAAAGATGGCGGCGCAAAGCTACAGTGACATCATGTGACCCAAACAATTTGTTGTATTATTGACGTAAAAGTCTAGACCCTGAATATAAGACAACCAGGCAATATAAGGCACCCAGGAGTCCCAAGGCAGGTGAGTCAGTGGCTGCCAACTGGCTGCAGGCGACCACAGCGGCAGCTCAGGGAGCCACGGAGGCTCGTGGATGGGTAGCCCCCTCCAAAATCTTCTTGGGCAGAACTACAGACTCTGGAGCGAGGACAGGAGATGAAGTCCTCTCTGGACTCGGAACAGAAGAAAGCAGACTCCTCTCTGGACTCTGGTCATGGACAGGAGACACTGTAACCATTTGGCCAGTTGGCACTGTGACCATTTGAATTGGCAGCACTGAAACCTTTGGACCTGGCTGCACTGTTACCATCTGACAAGGTAGCACTGTGACCATTTGTATTGGCAGTGCTGTATACGTTTGGTTTCTGTGCTCAGACGCTGACTCTCGACAGTGCTCCGGGCGGAAGCCGACAGCTGACTTTTCTCAGGGGCTGGAGCCTTCTCTGGACTCTAGTCACAGGCTCAGACCAAAAGTCTATTAGCCAGTGATTCTCCACTGGACTCGGGGACAGGAGACGTCGACTTGGCTGGAGTAGAATGGGGTAACTGTGGCTGACTGGTCATCACAATGGACTGGTATGTCGAGGGCGAGGGTTTGCGGTGATACATGCTTTCGGGTAGGGACCAGACGATGACTGTCCTCAAACAGCCTTAACTATGAAATTAGAACCATTTAACTAAAAAGGACATAATTAATGAAGTCTGTTAATGACCTATACTAATCACCAGGAGAAAAGGACATGGAATAGGTCCGTTATTCAGTCCCATCCAAAAGCAGGCAATGACCATCTGATCACTCAGGCTCCACCAGATAGCAATACTCACAAAATTCCTCCACATACCACTCCAAAGGATGACCACTCTGGCAGATGGTGAAAAGGAGGTGATCTTCATCCAGTTTTTACATAGGCCCAGTCCTCTGTAACTGGTTGGGTGTGCACAGGAACAGGCTGAAGACTCAGAAGCTCAAGGGGACAAGAGGAACTTAAATAGGAGACAGAAACGAGATAATTAACTAAACACAGCTGAATAGAACTTAATTAACGAGGGTAACCAAGGAAACAGACAAGTGGCGGGAAACTAAGACAAAGGAACGCGTGACAGAATCAGAACACAACTGGAAGATCAAACAAACAGACAGACATGTGACATCAGGTCAGAGCTCTCAGAAAATTACAAGTTTACACGTTGTAATTACAAGTTCTAGGAGGACATGAATACCTTTACAAGTTGAAGTCTCGTAATTACATTAATTCCGTAATTACATTAACGATGTGAATGCACCTTATTTCCGCATTCATACCAACAGTCTTTAGAAGAAAAAAAAATGCTTTGGGATTTCTCTTGTTTCCTCTCATTGACCTGGCCAAAAGTAGGAGTAAAACTACAAGTCTCAAGCCGTGTATCAACCAGCATTCTTTTTTCTATAAATGGCAGCCTTCATAAGCTTTTCAGAGGCTTGCTGACGTCCAAATGAGGGTTTGGTTTGGAAGCTAAATAAGCTCACAGATGAGAAGGTTTGCTTTGACTTGGCAAATCATCCGTCGCTCGGGGGTAGAAATCAGAGATTGTTGGCCTTGGATCTTCAGATGTCTCATTTGATCTCTCGCTGTCTGTCTTCCTCAGCCATCCGCTCCATCGCTCTTACTCCCTGCTGGTAGTACACAATTTCATCCTAGTTCAATCTCCAATATTAGTTCTGCCCATGAGTGTTATCAATCCAGTAAGGTCTCGCAGGGGGATTCTGAATGACTCAACCCGTGTGGCCGAAATACTGCACAAAATGCCATGACGGAATGTCTACGAGATGTTGCTCATGACATTTATCTGCTGGTTTATGTTATTCTCATTTGCTGGTGCTAAAGTGGAGAATTAGTGTCTCCGTCAAGACATCAGCGTGTCTTCAGATGTGGCATGTAAATGGAGTTTTGTCAGGCAGGAACAGGAGGTGGTCAATCACTTCCTACTTTAACCCCAGCCACTTAAATAGCAGCCCTATCATACGCTTCCTCAATCCATATTTAATGTAAGTGAGGACATGAAGAATTCCAATTTCCTGCTCTCTTTAGGAAGTCATCTCCCGTCAATGAATAAATATCAGAAATTACAGACATTTTCGCATCTCTCTGTGCTGTAATGTTCTGTGAAATAATGACTTACGGTATTCAATCTGTCACTCGATTGCTGTCCTTTTTGTTACTTTATATGGGTTTCTAATCACCTCATGCAGCAAATGACATCTTTTTTTCCACCGCTTTGAGTAGAAGTGCTGCTCATCGGCACATGAAGTCGTCTCACAGATTTTAGTATTCACGTATCACTTGTTTGTCAAATCCTGTTTGTCAGTGTCGACTTGACAGCGCAGTCATAGGAGAAACATGAAGCATAGCCAGAGATGCCGGCACACGTCGTATCGCACACAGAGCTACAAGAAAAAAGAAAGGAAAAAAGGTGAAGGCAGCGAGACATCAAGTCTGGCAGATCTCATGCCACCAAGTGACTGGATAGAAATGGGGCTTTGTTATTACAAGTGCACACTTCAGTAAAACTGGGAGCTTGTCAGAGCAGTACACTGCTGAGGAGAGTGAGCCAAACAGGCCCTGTCTCTCTCTGAATTTCTAGCTGAGACACCGCTCAGTTCTCATTAAAATGCACCCTGTCTCTTGTTGCTTTTGCTACTCATATGTGCCCTGTCCATGGTGTATCAAACGGATTCTTTAGTGTTTCGGTGCCTCTATTACAAAATCAGAAAAGAGTGATGTACAAGTCCTACCATGACTGCGAGCTCAAGGCTGAATAAAGGACATGCAATAATCAGGGGGCCTCGAATCCCCGTTCAAGGAATGAGAAAGAGGCAGACATGTCCTGCAATCTAATCCCCACTGATTCAGAGCTCATACTTTGCCTAAGAAATAAATCAGTGAATAAGCAAAATAATATTTTTATTTATTTATTTATTGCATGTGACAGATGCTTTTCTTCAGATCCATGTTGCATTGTGAGCTGCAGTCAAGGGCTCAAGGCCTGACTGGTTAGTACCGCACTGTTTGCCCTAGCTGGCTGATTTCTGTAACTACACCATTCAGCTGCAGTAATCTTTGTCCACTGGCAACCATTCAAAGGTATCCAATATCCATGTATATGCCATTTTGTCTTAGTCTGCTGCCTATGATGTAGTATTGTCATTAATAAAATAACTTACATAACTTACAAAAATACTTTTTTTATTACTCCAAATCTTATTAAAATAGCATTACAAATTCAAGTAAAAACCATAAAACATTTTTCATGAATAGAAAAAAAAAATGCATTTATTTGAAATATAAATCTTTTGTAACAGTCTTTACTGACTGTTTGGTTAAATCAATGCTTGCTTGCTGAATAAAATTATTCATTTCTAAAAACACCTTAATACTTCATAATAAGTACACAGTAAAGTACTTACAAATCGTTTGCAAACTATATAGTTAATTCAGTTATTATATTGTAGTCTCTACATTAATATATATATATATATATATATATATATATATATATATATATATATATATATATATATATATATATATATATACAGCATGCAAATACTAAGTTCTTCATTCATTGTCACTGTAATTAGCACAATTGTTATATTATAGCTCTTAAGTTAGTAATTAAGTGCATCAATTTTGTGTGTGCATGCTTAATGTATTTGTAAACATTTTAAGCAACACTGAATATGAATGCAATTAATGTCCAATAAATTAAAAATATAAAGGGATAACTATTTACTCCTAATGACCTATTAACAATTCCTTTACTACTGCTTATAAATACTGGATATCATTTATAAGGTTAATATGTTGTTAACAAAGCATAAAAACATTATATAACTATTTTTATGAGCTAATTTAACAATAATACATTTGTTAATTACAGTGCCAATAAATGAAGAACTTACTTAATATTTTAACAATGCAGTGGTTCCCAACCATGTTCCTAGAGGCCCACCAACAGTTCACATTCTGCATGTCTCCTTTGTCTGACACACCCACATCAGATTTTGGAGACACTACTGATGAGCTGATGACCTGAATCAAGTGTGTTTGATTGAGGAGACCTGCAAAATGTGCATTGTTGGTGGGCCTCCAGGAACATGGTTGGGAACCACTGATGTAGAGACTAATATATACAAATTATTAATACACTTTAATAGTTTGTTAATAATTTGTAAGTACTTTATTACTGTATACTTGTAAACTTTGCAACTTAACACTTTTTAAAAACTTTTTTTTAGGGCTCAGTTCTCGCTATGACCTAGTTGCTTATTAGCATACATATTACTAGGATATTGTCTGTTTATTAGTACTTATAAAGCACATATTAATGCCTTATTCTGCATGAATATATTCTACATCCCTTAATCCTACCCAATACCTAAACTTAAACACTACAGAAACTGCCTTACTAACTATTAATAAGCAGTAAATTATTGGGGTTTAAATTATTGGAGTTTATTGGGGCAAAAATCATTGTTAATAGTGAATATGTGTTCCCCATACTTAAGTGTTACCAACTTTTACAACTTTAAACATGAACATGTTAACTTAAATACACTTAAAAGAAATTGATAGTAAAACTATTATAGTTCAAAACTATAATAGCCCTGCTTGGAAGTCACAGCTCAGTCAGTGCTGCCATGATGTCATTTTCCTTTGGCTCTAGATTCATTAGTTATGGTTTAGCTGATTGGCCCAAAACAAACAGGCGGCAAAGAATGCAGATTTCAAATCACGAGTCCTGCGCCAGCTGAACAACTGCTGTTGAGATGAACAGATAGCTGTCTCCAGGTATTATAGACCTCCTTGGCTGCAGTAGAGAATATCTTTGATTATGCATGTGTGTAGTCCACTGGCTCCTGAACTGCTGGCTTCTCAAACCTGGCAAACTGTGAAAAGACCTCTTTTGAACACCCTAACACAAACCAATCTTGACAAGGCAGAGGAGGTGATTCTAATTAGATCCTGCACATCTGAAAGCTCACATGCTCTGTATGGAAAATGATTCAGCTTCTCTGTGGATGCAAGTCTTGCTCCAGGACATCCAGTTGCCTTGAATTCTGTGCCAGTGCTAAACACTTCCCACAACAAGACTTGTGTTTAACGGTATAAAAAGAAGGAAGAGCAGAGCAAAGAGCAGAAGTCTTCAGCACCCCTGATCATTTCAGAGGAATACCAGCATTGCTGCCTTTTTTGGTTCTCAGTCTCCAACAACTCAACAAAATATTCTCTAGGTCTCTTTTTTTTTTTCTTCTTCTTTTTTTTCAAGGTTGAACATGCCAGTATGGCTCTATGTGGGAGTGATATTTCATTTTAAAAGGAAGCGAGTGAAGTCTGAAGTGACTCTCAAATATCTTCAGATGGAAGATGAAATGAAAATGAAGTGTCAGACTTGAACAGTTGAGAATTGATCGAGCATTGACGTAGACATCTTTAAATCAAAGCATGACGAAAGACTACCTTTACGGTAGAGATGCGCAATTAATCAAATTAAAAGTGCTGCGATTAACTAATCATAAAAATAACTGAATACAGCATTACATTTACACTTTTTTTTTGGCGCTTTTGAGCATCATATTCAAATTAGTCTGTATTAGCCGGTCAGTAAGCTGTTGTAATAAGTTTAGAGCAAGACTTGTATTTTTTTATGCAGTATTCTGTGGAAAAAATACAAGTCTTGCTTTAAAAATATCTAGAAATGCTCAAAAATAGGACAAAATGTCCTGTATTCATTTTATGGAATTTTCTGTATTTTTTATTATGTTGTATCCTGTATTTTGAACTTTGCATTGTGTTTTAGGGTAACGGAAAATTACTGGATAAAGTCCTGGTAATAAGCTGCCAGTCATTTCTCTGTTATTTTTTTCTGATTTATTTTTTACAGTGAATGCTGAAGAATCATGAACAGTTCTTCTTTCTGTACACAAAGTAAGTGTAAATATTAATAAAACATAAATGTTTTTAATTGAAATGAATCATCCCCATTATAGTTTCAATGGAAATAATTCACAATTATTTTTGTCATAATGGCACAGCTTTACTTTATAGTAGTTTAAGTTTGGTTCTCTTCATTCTGTAATTTTCCTCTCTCAACCCTGACAGAGATGTGTGATGGGATGAGATAGTCTACATGTTTTATCTATGTCTCATCTATTTGTCACTTGAAAAACACTCAGTGACACCAATCCCTGAGAAAAAATATCTTTCAAATGGAAATTTTCCCAGATATTTTGGGATGACGCAATGGGGGGGAAATATATATCCAGTTATTATTTTTATGACTTCACATGGAACTATTCATGAGAAGATAAACCGCGACGAAAAAGAAGAAGGAGTCTGTTCATTAAGCGAGGATACTCAAGTCTCTGTCATGTCATATATCCTGATGCCTCTTTCATAGCAGGATGAATACATGCAGTCCTCTGTAAATCATTAGCAGTCGCAGAGAGTTGCATTGAGCGCCATCACCAGCGCAGACAGTCAGAGCAGCTCTCGGAGCTCTGAATAAATGCTGGAGCCAAGCTAAGCTAAGCTCAAGAGCTGTCAATCACACACCTTAAGAATCACATCCTGCCCACTCTACAGATTACTATACATTACGCAATATCTGCTTTGGGGTCATCAGATTACACTGGCACTGCCACACTGAAAATTACAGAGGGTGGCATGGAAACAGTCTCTCTCACACTAGCAATTAAATGGAGTGATATGTGTGGGTATCTTTTTTTACAGAGCGCAGCTGCTCAAGTTTGATAATATTCCTCAATGGACTTCATTTTGGTTTATCTAAACTGACCAGGGTGTCAGTGGTTATATACCTGAGTGCTGTCAGTGAAGTGCACAAATATGATAAACTAAGTGGACCTGGATTGAGACCGAATTTTTCAAATATCTTTAAGCTTGAGGAACATGTGAATAGCTTAATAATGGACAAAATTAAAAGGTTTATCTGTCACATTTATGCAACACAGGAAAGTGTAGCGCTGTGCTGACTTTTGATATTTTTGTTCAAACACATCATCAATCCTTCTTCTGAAACCAGTTTTTGTCTTACCCTGATTCACTATGGTAAGCCTATTGTAAATGTTTCTATTTTAGACCTTTGCAGGAAATTGTGTACATACGTCAATCTCCCATGCAAGAAACATGTTTGATGAAACATCTAATAAAATAATACGACATTTATATAATAGAAGTAATGAACACAGAGACCTCTATTTGGTACACAAAACACAATGACGGTAACATTCAATGGTTGTTTTTTTTTTAGTAGAAAATGTACTCCAAATGTCACAAGTTACTAAACCTAACTACAAAAGCAATGATAAAACAGTGTAAATACAGCTGGAAAACAGCGTCAAGTCAACTTTATTTACAATGCCGATTTTTTCAAAGCAGCTTCACAGTGTTAAACAGGAAAATAACGCAACAGATTTTGATTTGAATGTACAGTCGCTCTGGAGAAAACGGTGATGTCATCTAGCTCATTTCAATTGTCATATAGCGACAATGTGGGCAGATCAGTAATTTAGTTGACATGGTTAATTTAGTTTAGTAATTCAATTTATTTGGATATTTGAGCCAAGCCAAGCCAAGCCAAAGTGGCAAGGAACCAAGACTCCATCAGGTGGCATAAGGGAGAAAAATAAATCTTGGGTGAAACCAGGCTCACTCGGGTGCCTGAGGCCTGTTGCATGAAGCTAGCTGAACAAACTCTGAGTTTCAGAGTAGGTTTAGAGTTGACAAATCCAGATAAATTCAACCTGGTTTAGATCAAGTTCAACGGTTTCTCAAAGCTTGGTATAAACTTTCTCTGTCAACTCAGGTTTAATCCAGAGTTTGTGATTAACTCTGAAGCGCGTGCACCTGAAAGTGTGACACGTGCGGCAAACAGCCAATAACAGTGTTCATTTAATTCACTTCTCGCAAGAGAGATGGCGCAATTCACTTCTCTTCTGAAGATTGAGAGATCATTTTGAAAATTATCATGAAATTAAATGCTTTTACAAAGCAGGAATAAACTGCTGCTGCAGCGACAGTTTGAGAAGGCAGCTGAAAGAATATCTGACTATCAATGCATGATGTGAATCAAATAAATATGCCTAATAATTATAGGTTCACAAAGAGCTCAAATGAATACATGTTTAAAATAATTATGAATGCATTTTTTATATTTATATTAATATTTGGCTACTTGTCAATCAATATAATAATTATATGAATATATTATGATATAATGAATAATTATAATTAATATTATATAAATATAATAAATAATTAGCACCAAAGGATGAGCAATTGTGTTTCTAAGGTTTTTTTGTTTTTTTCACTGTACTGCAACTTTGGAATGAGAGATACAGGGGGTGTGGCTTTAATACGTCTTTACTAGCAGCTGATTGGTCCAGTTTGGGTTTGCGATCTCAAACCCAGAATAAAACCTGTAGTGTAAGTTACCATGGTGATGAACACCGCTAAAAACCAATCCACCTTCTTGAGCCCGAAAAACCAGAGTTTGCTCAAACTAATCTTGAACTTACCTGGGTAGCAACTGAAACCAGCTTTGTGCAACAGGCCACTGTTCTCCTCTGGCCATTTAACAAACAGTGTATGATTATTATTCTGGCAACCTTACAGGTCAGAAGTCATATTAGATCTGAATATTTGAAAGATCGGAGGCCTCATGCCGGAGATGGGTTTATTGAGGATGATACAAAGATACTATAACCATAAAGTATACACATATGTCAAACTTTCTCTTAGTACTTCTTGTGTCTAACTTCTGTGGGGGTTGTGTGGGTCATGTTGGTATTTGTTGACAATGAAGTTGTGTTTTGAGGGAATGTGATTTGTGTTATAGGCAGGACACTCTCAGCTGTCTTAAACGCTTCATAGAAAAACAGTCCCCTGAGTGACTCAAATCACAGAGAAGTAAAGCAATCCAATATCACTGACGATCAGCTTGTATTACTGGGAAAACCCACTATATCTGCCTTTTTTATGAAATCATTTATAAAATCAGCTGTTTTGACATTTGGGAAATATGTTAGTATTTAAGATAAACCTCTTGGCTGTGTCATTGACAAGTTTATGAAAGTAAACTTTAAAGCTTTAAAGATCTGTGCTTTTCCACACTTGTGCCGCCTTAAAAAGATACAGATTTTTAGTTGCATGAACTGAAAAATGTTCTGGTCATTTATAAAGTTGATCAAAGGTAAATATTTTCCAGATCATATTTTAAAAAATATGGTTTACATTTTTAATAATGCATATAATATTAATATGAATTTCAAATTAAATTAATATTAACCTTAAATTAATATTTTAATATCTTCTAGAAGATGATATTGAATAATATATTATCTTAAAAAATCACTTATATTAAATTGGACACATGTTGACTTTATAGTATCGCAGTCAATTTTTACAATCCAGGCAGCTTTATATATAGTGAGAGAGAATGTTAAGAGAGAGAATACTTTAAAATGATTACTACCCCATGATTTACTCACCCTTAAGCCAACCTATAGGTGTATATGACTTTCTTCTTTCTGATGAACACAATCATAGTTATAATGGGGGTTAACACAGTTTCAGCCAAATCCCATGTTAATCTTGAGTACCACACAGACACACATCTATGACAAACACACGCACACAAAATACATTCAACAAAACACAGACATTTGATACCGTTTCACTCACCGCCTGCGGTTTCGACTCATGACCGGGAACAAACAACTTGCAGAACTCTGTTGCTGCTCGGCAAAAACAAAATGCATCCATTTGTTTCCTTAACGCTGGGTTATTTGGGAAGCTGAACAAGGTTATCTTTCTCCCACAACCAGAAACACACTTCTTTAGTGATGTTATTGTTTTTGTGGTCTAAAAACAAAGTGCTGCCAGCGACTCCCGTAACCCGAATAAAGAACAACCCCAAATCAGAAAAAGTTTGGACAGTATGGAAAAAGAAAAAAATAAGTGATTTCTAAATTTACTTTGACTTGTATTTCATTGCAGACAATATGAACACAAAATATTTCATGTTTTGTCTGGTCAACTTCATGTAATTTGTAAATATGCATCCTTTCCTGTCATTCAGACCTGCAACACATTTCAAAGAAAGTTGGGACAGGAGCAATTTAGGGCCAGTAATGAGGTAAAATGGTTAAATAATGATGTGATTTGAAACAGGTGATGTCAACAGGTGATTGTAATTATGATTTGGTACAAAAGCAGCATCCAAGAAAGGTCTAATCCTTTAGGAGAAGAGATGGCCAGAGGATCGCCAGTTTGCCAACAAATACGTGAGAAAATTGAAATGTTTAAAAACAATGTTCCTCAAAGAAAGATAGGAAGAGATTTGGATATTTCACATTCAACAGTGCATAACATAATTAAACCATTCAAGGAATCTGGAGGAATTTCAGTGCGTAAAGGACAAGGGCGCAAGCCTAAGCTGAACAACCGTGATCTCCGATCCCTCAGGTGGCACTGCATCAAGAATCGTCATTCATCTATAAGCGATATCACCACATGGGCTCAGGACTACTTTGTCAAACCTTTGTCAAATACCACAATATGTAGTTACATCCACAAATGCCAGTTAAAACTGTACTGTGCCAAAAGGAAGCCCTATGTTAACAGTGTCCAGAAGCGCCGTCGACTTCTCTGGGCTCGGAGGCATCTGGGATGGACCATCACACAGTGGAAACGTGTACTGTGGTCAGATGAATCAGTATTTCAGGTATTTTTGGGAGGAATGGACGCCGTGTGCTCTGGACCAAAGAAGAAAAGGATCATCCAGACTGTTACCAGCAACAAGTCCAAAAGCCAGGGTCTGTCATGGTATGGGGTTGTGTCAGTGCCCATATGGTAACTTGCACTTCTGTGAAGGCACCATTAATGCTAAAAAGTACATAGAGATTTTGGAGCATAATATGCTGCCTTCAAGAAGACATCTTTTCAAGGGACGTCCATGCATATTTCAACAAGACAATGCAAAACCACATTCTGCACACATTACAAAGTCCTGGCTGCGGAGGAAGAGGGTACGGGTACTTGACTGGCCTGCCTGCAGTCCCGACCTGTCACCAATAGAGAATGTGTGGTGCATTTTGAAGCGCAAAATGCGACAACGAAGACCCCGAACTGTTGCCTACCTTAAGACTTGTTTGCAGGAAGAATGGGACAAAATTACACCTGAAAACCCTTCATCACTTGATGTCTTCAGTCCCTAAACGTCTTTTACGTGTTGTGAAAAAGAATGGCAACATTACAAAGTGGTAAATGCTTTACTGTCCCAACTTTTTTTTAAATGTGTTGCAGGTCTGAATGACAGGAAAGGATGCATATTTAAAAATGACATGAAGTTGACCAGACAAAACATGAAATATTTTTTGTTCATATTGTCTGCAATGAAATACAAGTCAATGTAAATTTAGAAATTACTACTTTTTTTTTTTTTGCATTTTCCATACTCTCCCAACTTTTTCTGATTTGGGGTTGTACATGTGAAGTGGAGAAGTGGGGCTCTGGAGGGTAATAAAGGCTGAAAGTCTTCTGAAGTGAAGTGTTGCGTTTGTGTAAGAAAAATATCCATATTTAAAACATTATAACGTAAAATATCTAGCTTCCGCCTGACCGTCTTCAGTATTAAAGGTCCCGTTTTTCATGTGTTTTTGAAGCTTTGATTGTGTTTACAGTGTGCAATATAACGTGTTGTTTCGCGTGTAAAACAACAGCATTTTTCACACAATTTACTTATCTGTATATCGCTGTATATCGCTGTTTCCTTGTTCTATGAAGTCCCTCCTTCATAAATACGTAACGAGTTCTGATTGTGCCAGCGGTTCCCGTGTTGTGAATCGACAGAAGCTTGGCGCACGTTGCCCGGTGAGGTCACGCCTCTAACCATACTTCCTCTTCTCCACGTGGGAGAGCAACAAGACCACGCCCCCTTTTTTGCGTATTCTTGTGGGCGGAGGTTAGTCAACAAACTTTTCTAGTGACGTAATTAAAGCCGGAAGTACAGGGATGCTGTACTTCAAGAAGACATCTTTTCCAGGGACGCCCATGCATATTTCAACAAGACCAAATCGGCTGTTCGCTGTAGGCTTTGAAAGGGAACTTCTGTTAAATAAAATATCTCGCTTGGCATTGAACCTTGAGCTTTATAATTTTACAGGTATTATTTATGCTCTAACAGCAACATTACACACTAACTAAAGTTTGAAAAATAGGATCACGAAGAACGGGACCATTAACACCAAAATTAAATCCGCATCCGCCCAGACCCGTTAATATTTGGAGTTAATTATCCGCCCGCGTCCCCGCCCATGAATTTTAGGAATGTCACAATCCACCTGTTGTAGCCACTTTTATGCGGATACCCGACCCGTTGCAGGACTCTGGACCCAATCACTGCCATTATAAAGCTAGGAAGTGTCATGATATTTATTAATATAACTCTGATTGTGTTCATCAGAAAGAAGAAAGTCATATACACATAGGATGGCTTGAGGGTGAGTAATTTTCATTTTAAAGTTAACTTATCCTTTAATTATCAACATGCATATCATCCCACAGGACAGATTCCTATACAAAATTCCCACATATGAAATGAAAGTAAACTTTTTTTCTTTCTTTTTTTGTCTAATGGTCATTTTCTCCTACATGTCATTGCCCTGACTGTCATGTGTAAATGGCTTGACCTGTCGTCCAGGTTTGCCTCCCGTCACTGTCTTCCACCTCTGTCAACTGACAGACTGCATACAGCAGATATATCCTGCTGATATCCAAGCGCCTGCTGTCATTATTTGAAATCAAGCATGACCAGATGCAGTAATGGCAGAATTCAATCATCCATACGTCTGCCTCTCCTTCAGTTGACATTAAACGAGCAGTCTCTCTCTTTCATCTTCTCCCGCGTTAACTGACCTCTTTATTATGCTTCCTTTTCTGCACGTTGTTATGCACAATCACAGTCTCACTTCAAGACACAGAGAACGAGTGTGCTGTCATTTGTCGTCTTGCGCAAACGTGCCTGTCACGCACGCTGCAAAACCCTGTTTTGATATTTGTTTGTCTTGTCAAGAGGTTCAGATCAGTTTCTCAAACAGCTGTGACAAAACACCCCCTTGCTTAAGATGTTTAGTCAGGCAAGCACTGTAATTCTCACTAAACTGATATAAAATGGGAACTTTAAATGTGCAATTGTTTTTTGAACCTTGCCAAAACAAGGAAATACACCTTGATCTTCCTCAAAGTTGTCAGTTTGGAATTACTTTGTTCTAGCCGCTTTCCAAAATCCCCATATTTCCCCAATTACATTGTCATTCTGACTGGCTGCCTGCACTAGAGCAACAAGCTGTGCTGAATATTAATATAGTGAAAATAACAGGTAGACTCCTGCTCGATGTCAGAACAGCACACTCCACATCACGTGCCTGCCGCAGCGAAGACGGCGCATGTTCGTGCATTCATTTAGCAACCAAACAACTAGCCGGGCTAAATTTGGCATGCGCTAACAGCCTCGAACCCAAATCAAAAGGTATGGAGGCATTCGGCTACGCTAAAGTGTGGCCACTTTGAAAGCCAGTCTTGGTATTTCAGTCACGTTGCCCGTGGAGCTTTCATTCGAATGATTAAATGCAAACAAATAAACACAAACTGGACTATTCATGGGGCATTTTATGCCAGGGGGATCCAGGTTTGTGAAGGGACTTGGCTTTCTGTTGTGATCCAATCTCTTCTCTGCTCCCTAGCCAGCCTAGCTGTATGCTATCAGGGCTAGCCATAGAAATATAACAGACAATAGTGGCTCCACTGAATCCTGCACTAACTGAGCTTCCAGATTTGTTAGCTCAACAAATATGGGCAATGAAGCTTTCCTCGAGCCACAAGACTCTTCAGCTCCTGCCAACGGGCAGATAATAAGACGGGCATACTTTTCCAGCAGACACTTCTGTCAATATTTCTCTTTGCACAGAGCAGACAGCTGGTTGCTATTAGAGATATGCTGCTGGGTGAGTGTGTTTGAGCTGGCTCTAACTGTGACACATGACCAGTCAGTCATGACACACTGGCAGGTGGAGGGACTCCACTTCATCAGTCCGTTTACAAAAGAGAAATGGATTAAAAAGTAAATCCTTTTTGGAGGGGGCAATGTTGCCTCGTGGCCATTTCAAATATACTCTTGAAACGGGTCATTCTTTTGCATTTTAACACCTAGAAAGTATTACAGTTAGTTGGGCTTAATTCTTAGAGGACTGATATGTTTCATGGGATGGAAATTAGTTAAAGGTGTCTGTAGTGTTCGAACGTGGAATGTCTACTAAACTAGTTTTCGATAGCTCAAATGTTTTTTAAAAATACTGTTATAAAAAAATACAAAATACTACACATATATGTATAGCTCACTAAGGCTGTATTTTGTTTAATCAAAAATACAATAAAAAAGTTTTCTTTTTTAATATATTTTAAAATACATTCTTATTATTTAAAATCTTACTAAAATAAAATATGAGGATATGTGGTACTGTACTCTCTTAAATCCTTGATTATACTTTTCTCCGCACTAATATAAGCCCTACCTTAAAGGAACACTCCACCGTTTTTAGAAATATGGCTTATTCAACATCTTTCCTACATTTAGATATGTGGGCAAATGCATTTTTGTCTCAGTGCATGCATGGTTTTAGTTTGGCAGGGTTGCCGCTAGCTTAGCTTAGCATAATGAATGGAATCCTATGTTGCCAGCTAGCATGTCCTGAGTAAAAGTGATCCAAAAAAACCCCCACCTAATTACTTCTTGTGGTCTGCGTATTCACATCGAATACAAATAGCGATGCAGATTTAAGACTAGGTGATTTCCTAGGCAGATATTAACTTGGGACTATATTATGGGGAAGCACAGGCGAAGCACTGCTACTTAGGCGCAGAGATATTACGCAACACATGAAATCCCCAAACTTCCATCAACATACCGGTGTATGTTGTGCATGTGTTGCGTGATATCTGCGCCCAGAGGAAACTGAAACTTTCCTCTGAAGCCAGAGGAAACTGAAACTGTCATATGACTCATATCCGTTATTCGTGGAATTGACAGCTGAAAACAGCTGACTTGTTGCCTCGCTGCCCTATCAGACAATGACTTTGTAGGCAGCATTTGTGTACGAAGGTACCTCACAAAACTAATGTAAACATATGGGCCCCAATCTGCCAGGGGCAATTTGTACATGCATACCCTGTATACCCAGACACATTTTTGACACGGCTTAAGTATCTTATGCTCATTAAGGCTGTATTTGTTTGATCAGTAATACAGTATACAGTACAGTACTGATATTTTTGTGGAAATTGTGATACATTTTTATAGGATTCTTTGATGTATATAATTAAGTTTATCTTTACTGTCACTTTTGATAATTTTAATGTGTCACTTAGTTTAGTTTAATTTCTTTACAAAAAGAAAACTTTATGACCCCAGACTTTTACACAGTAGTCTATGTATGTTTTTTTTTTAATTATTTTTTTATTATAAATCCTAGTTATGTATTTAAAAGATAATGCTCCCTTAAGTCAATGTGGTTATCAAAAGAGTACTACTACTTTGAAATATGATTGACATGTAGCTTGGCAAAGTAACTTTCCCAGCCTGGCATGTGTGAGAAAACGGAAAGAAATTTGCTCCCTTATATTTTTTGAATGGACTCAGTAGTGAATACGTTTGTACTGGGTTGAAATAAAAACAACTGGAGCAGGTAAATGAGAGGAAAGCTGTATAAACCAAATGCAAGATTCTTAACTTAAGAGCCATTCAGAACATCCTGAAACTGTCGAGTAACAAATCCCTGCTTAGTGGAAAAGATGCTCTTTTTAAAAAAAACGAAACTAATTCTCCAATGATGAGGATTAAGGGTTTATGTAGTGAGATAATACAACAGTCAAGGTTCTTTTTGCTGCTCATATTTGAGATGTTAATTCAGTCTTTAGAGAACTGAGAGTGTTGGACAGTTCCAGAGCGGAGTTTGTGCTTTTCCAATACAATATTGTACATGTTTCCCTGCCAACAGAATACACTGCAACCAGTATGCAGTTTAACTTCTGCAGATAATTACAAGCCATTGCTTTCATCTGATGGATTCCTAATGTTTTAATTTATGTCTGTTTAATTAATCATGTCACTTCTAATAACCAGCTCTGTTCATTTAACAACGGAGATCGGTTCAGGTTTATTGACGGTGAAGGTAGTGCACCTCTATGGCAACCGCACAGTTCCACAAACACTAAACGCTCATTGAACCGGAGCTCTTAATGCGCAAGTTATCAAATTAACATAGAAGCTTTCTATTATTTCTGTTCACAGAAGTCAAACAAAAGCAGAAATGCTGCTATATTTGAATTGTGGGCTTACAGACTGAAAATATATTCTGTTTCTTCTGTTTTGTTACAAGCCAGGCGAAATCAGAGGAAAATAACAGCTCTGGCCACGCAGGTGAAGTATTTGCTCCACTGTCCACTCTGAAGTGCCTGTTTCATATGCATGCTCCACAACAATACTTCAGCACCTTGGCTACAATACCCAAGTTATCAGCCGAGACTTCAAACCTCTTGCTTTGAATTACCTAGTAACAGGAGGGTGTTTGAGGATCCTTAAAGTAATGATCCCTGGCATCTTGGGGAGTTCAAAGTAAATTGGCAAGGGTTATAAAGCACACCGTCTCTTGATTCGCACTGATCAAAATAGAGAAATCACCCAACTATGTTAAATAGAATTTTCATCACTGCTCAACCAGTGCCACAAATAGGTTATCTTGGATAATTACCGTGAGGCTTCATTACCTCCTTATCAAATTAGATTTCTTTTTCTCTTCAAGCTAGATTTGAGCCTGATTACGAATTTCACCATAAGCTCCTCAAAAGTCACTAAAATGGAAAGCTCTTTTTGATGCGGAGTGGTTATTACCTTCATTTCTTACCACTATTTGGATTCAACTTTGCATGAGACTCAGGCCTGCTCGAGATGAAGAGCACAAAGCCGAATCAATCCTCAGCTTATGGCGAGGCAGGCTTGTTTCCCTCCAATTTCACAAAA
This sequence comes from Gobiocypris rarus, assembly GCA_023029165.1. Lineage (NCBI taxonomy): Eukaryota > Metazoa > Chordata > Actinopteri > Cypriniformes > Gobionidae > Gobiocypris > Gobiocypris rarus. Next base: position 20,602,928 of record CM040930.1, read on the forward strand.
TTTCCATAACTATATAAGGCTGTTTTTCTTTGCTCCATCGAGCAGAGAGTGTCTAATATTGTTGAATTTTAACAGGGCACGACTTTCTCCCTTGGTTCCCTGTTGTGCATTCATTCAATCGTGTTTCAAAGATGCCAATTTTCACTATTCTATACACCTCGACAGTGACAGGCAGCTTCAGAGTTTGCCGTCCCATATCATATTTAGGTTTTTTTTTTTTGCATGGTTGTCTTGGTGACAGCACATTGCGGCTTTAAATTATCAGCGGCTGCCTCTGGTTGGCTGGTGGCTCGCGATGATTCGAGGTTAGACTGACAGGCATGTCACACGTGGAGCCACTGAGGGCTGCCCAGGTCCACTGCAGCAGAGCTGGCTGATGAAACAAGAGGTAAGAAGGGACCACTGATGCTCGGAGAGGGAAATGGCCTAAACTAGCTCTGCATCGTGTCATCTTCTTTGTGAGATAGTCACAAGTTGGTAACCTCAGAGCATGTGAAGCGCTCATCCAATTATGCCGTTCAGGTCGTGAGAGCCGCGCTCCCTTTATTTAATTAAATCTGGCGAGTGATAAACACTTCACTGCCAACCGGTTGCTTAAGCTTCGACTGCTAATACTCACTGTGGCGTAGTGAGTTTAATCTCTACGTACCCTAGATGCTCAGTCAATGAAGATTTACAACAACAACAGAAGAAAAAACCTGTACTGGGAGCTTTCTTATCGCAAACTTTTTGTTCTGCCTGAGCTAATTGTGTTTTCCATATTGCTTCGAGCTGTAAAATTTGTGCTGCTTAAGTTTCAGTTTGACAGACAAAGTTACAGTGACTCATACGGCATCAACATGTTCCCATCATGCATATGCTTATTTTTGAATTACTACCTTTATGTCTAATAAACGGGGTTGTATCCATATACAGTGTCCTGGTAAAAATCAGATCTCAGGACTCTCTTTACATTTTGTTGAAAACAACAGCTGAAGTTATATATCTGCGGTTACTTCCCTTTGAATTGTCTCCTTAATATTTAGATGTTACAAAAAACTGCAGTCGTACGGTGGCCGAGAGAGCTCAACGCTGCAAATGAAGAAAATAAATTAGCATGTTTTTGAATTTGCCCCAAGCGGCAACCTCCCGCTGTCTCTCTTGAGGCCAATACGGAAGTGACTTAAACTGCAGTTCATGGACTGGCCACTAGGGACAGGCTCCAGAAGGGAGCAGAATCTTATTGAGCCCCATGTTAAAATGCCCAATTTTACAGCAGAAAAAAACATGTTTACAGCCTGGTACAAATTCTAGTTTTGGTCTAAACGGCTAATTTTGCCCTTCATGACAACTGTGTGGGGGGTGAATTTCTTTATAAATCATTTCTTTACATATATAAAGCCTTAAAGTTCTGCATAATTAAGGGCATGGGCACTTTGAGTGGCAGGTGGGTAGCCATTAATCTGCTGTCTGTTAGTCATCGCGTCACCTCAGCTCCGCCCACGTCCCGCCTCTTTGCCCATTTTCTGATATCCGGGAGTGACGCGCTGCTAAGATGCAAAGGCCAGCTCGACCCTACTTTACGCCTCAAAACTGCTCTTCAGAATCCTATGGGTGACGTCACTGACACTACGTCCATATTTTTTTACAGTCTATGATTTGCCCCCACACGCTGTATTAACTCCTCATTAAAAAAAAAAAAAAAAAAAAATTGTTTAACCTACATAATTTTTTTTTTTTTAACTATGGGAAATATTAATAAATAAATTAAGGTTAAATTGTGTTATCAGAACATCAGCGCTCAGATTGCTGAGTTTTAAGTTTCACTTTCTGCAGTGAATGACTGGGATTTGAGACATAAAATTATTAAAGTAAATTATTAAAAAATATATAATTTATTATTAAAGGGGTACTTCAGCACTGGGAAGATGAATCTGTATTTAAACTGGGTCATTAATGTAGTAGAAATGCGAAATTATTTTTGAATTTGGTGCCTTCTAGACTGAGAAAACACAGAAAATGTATTTTTGTCTCATGGGGATGAAAGACAACAATTCCCAGAATGCACTGCTTCACTGCCCTACTCTAGGCACGGCTAGTTGGTTACTGGATTACTGGATCACTTGCCCACCGGCGCGCGTTCATTTTCAGAAAATCAGTTCAGTTAGAGACTGTTCGATATAATGTGAGTGAGCCGATTGAGCGTCAAGGCACAAACGCAGCAGGATCGGATTACATTCACCACATGAGCTGAGGTAATCGTGGGATTCGCGGCTGCATTCACAGCGCGTGATCAGTCTGGCGCGTGTTCAGTTCATGTCTTTGGAAGCTTAACTGTCATAGGAAGTTCATTTTAAAAGTTAAAACACTCACTTTGGTCTCCACCGCTCCGTTTACATGAATCTCCGCAGCACCGCGAGCCGAGTGCTGTGAGTGCGATGTTGAAAACATGTGAAAATAGCGCCTCCTGCTGGCTGTAGTCTTCAGCCTCTGGCCAAAAACTCCTCCGATGATGCAAAATGACGATATTTGCGTCATCGGAGGAATTTTTCCTGAAATAAAATACATAATTCTCTCGTCTCAGGGTCATATGAGGGGGAAAGTATGATAATTTAAATATACTCCTGGGTTTCTACTGATACAAAGCTTAATGCTAATCACTGAAGTAACCCTTTAATAATATTTTTTTTTTAACTGGAAATAATTACTCCCCTCCCCCCAAATTGTTCGTCCTGGCACCGGGACTGGCACAGACCGGGAACACCAACAGGTCATGGGCATGTTCAAGCTTAAACGGGTGCACAACGTTTTGCTATGGTTTCCAGGTTGAATGTCATGTTTCCTGGAAACGATGTGCGACGGTATGGACACAGCGACCCCATAGGCTTCGACGTGGGAAAGTGAAGTCAGTTAGAAGCATTTACTTCCTGATTGCTGAGCGTACTGCGCAGTAGTAGTTGTGGAAAGTGAAATCTGAATCACGTTGCTTTTGGATCTCCATTATTATTGGTTTTTTTTTATTCATTCATACTTGTTGCGTTGTACCTTATTAACTTTTATGCCACTGGACCAATCGATTGGAAAAACTCAGCTGCCGGCACAAAACCCTGCAACACAATATGAATGCAGCAAGTGTTTTGATAATTAGCTGCTAAGTTAAAGAGTACATGCACAAATATTAAACATAATTGGACCATAGTCAGCATGATCACAGCCAATTAAAATGAATACAGCCTGTTTAAAATGCTTTGTTTAACTTTGAAGCAAATATAAAATGTCAAATTTGTCTTGCTTAATGTCAGTTCAAACTTTTGATAAGTGATCACCCACAAAGCTGCACACTGTTCCAGCATTAGACATCGGAGAGTATAATTGGCTTTACAAACTCCAACTGCTTTTGATGGAGGAGTTTGTAAGCAGAGATCTTTAAAGGCTCACTGTCCTGCCGGGGCAGATTGTGAAGCCAGTGAGTTGTGAGCAGAAACACACACACTGCACTATTATGATGCTGGGTAGAAAGGAGCACAGAGGTACAGCAGAGAGTACATTACAAATCCTTTTACTCACACATATTTGTTTTGCTACAAAATGTAGGCAAAATTTAGCCTTGAAATATAGAGTCACCCTAGCGGCAGCAAATCGTATTTGCCGCGAGTGTAGTCTAGCAACTCTCAGTACGGTCTTTCAAATCGGCTTTGGCCGCAATTCTGGAAGACTGGAGTTAAGCTTTTCTTTGAGAAAAGAACAAAGAACGGCACTGAAGTCATTCTTAAGAAGCGAAGATGTGTTCGGAGTTTTGCCGACCGGATACGGCGAAAGTTTAATCTATCAACTAGCTCTGCTTCACATTGCTCTGGTTGGTTGTAGCGCTATCCAATTGCACGCAGAGGGAATTTGAAAGACAACTGTTTATCCCGCCCCTCGGATTGAGCCCTGTCAATGGTGAGTTCCCAGACCCAATATCTTGATGTGGGTCTGGCTTGTCAGGCTAGGCAAAATCTGAATCAGACTCACATTTTTGAACAGCATTTAAAAACAATAAAAATAAATCAGTTACTATATTTCTTGTAGTGTTTATTTATTAATGCAAACTTATTATTATTAATAGTCACCTTTCAGACCAATAGTCAAATGTAAACAGAGCTGTACCTTTAACCAACTGGAGTGATTGCTATTCAAATTTGGATTCAGACATGACCGGAAGTGTTTTGTAATAAAGTTGTTTGTAATCAGTCTTCCTTTCCAGCAGTTTGACTTATTCAGGCCAGTTTGCAAAGTGTCTGCAGACATGATAGGCTGGCATTTTCACATTGTCATTCATCAATTTCTTGGACAATTTCAACTTTCCCCATTCACATTTATGATCGTGCAATAAGACCTGAGTGAGAACATGCTGGTCTCATAGGATTTCCTCTGAATCCACTAGTGTTGCTGTTGGCACCTTAGACAAATGTGTGTACATTTTTATTGATGCTTTTCAACAAGAGAGAGAAAAAAGAAACAATGTGCAAATAACATTTTGACAAAAGCACTTCTTACATTTCTAGCACAAAATGCCACAGCAATAAAAGTCTTTGCAAAATACAATAAAATATATAGACATAAATAAAAATAGAAAAAAAAGAAGTCATGATTTATGACTACATGATTATACACATAATACATGATTCTTGTATTTCATAATAAAATGTTTGTTTTAGTATATTTTTAAATGTTTTATTTATTTATTTATTATTTTCTCATCCAATTGTCTACTTGGACAAAATGCCCCTGGTGGATGGATGGATGGATTGCTGATAGATGGATGGATGGCTGATGGATGGATGGATGGATGGATGGATGGATGGATGGATGGATGGATAGATAGATAGATAGATAGATAGATAGATAGATAGATATAGATAGATAGATAGATAGATAGATAGATAGATAGATAGATAGATAGATAGATAGATAGATAGATAGATAGATATAGATAGATAGATAGATAGATATAGATAGATAGATAGATAGAAAGAGAGAGAGAGAGAGAGAGAGAGAGAGAGAGAGAGAGAGAGAGAGATAGTGACTGTGTGTGTAAAAGAAAAAAGTCTCTTTTTCATGGCTAAGGCAAGTGTAGTTTTTTTTCTGTCCTCACCGACAGGTACTATTGACATTCAAGTCGCATTTAACACTTCCGTGGTGGACAGGCCATCAAACGAAACGGATTTGACCCAAAAATGAGGACCACAAAGCGTCCTGACCTTGTGCTGAACTACCCCATCAATAGAAAAGCCCCCTGTTCACCTGTCTCATCAGAAACGGTCGCCATACTATTGCCGTCATTTGCAGGGGAAACAAAACAATCGACAGTTTTATTACGCGTCTCAATCTAGAGATTAAACTTTGGCCTGTGAAAGGGAATCACTCCGTCCGGATTCCTCTGTCGCAGTCTGAGTATGATGCAGTGTCCATTTGGCTGAGAAGCTCAGAGATTGAAGTCATTGTGTGGGCTAAATACTGTCCCCCCGTAGACACAACGCAATTACTCCTCACTCCCCTCACTGTTTCATGTGTTCCCTCATACATCAAAGCAATAACTTCTTCAAAAGGCAAGCCTGGGCAAAGCTCTCTGCAGGACTGCATTATGGATCAGCTTTGGGAGGCTCTGTCAAGACATATTATGAAGGAGAATTAATAAGGGAAAAATACTTTGCCTTGCACAAGCAACCATTGCACTGTTCTTCCCTTAAACATCACCTGCTTTCCCCACTGAGGCTAGTGTGACACAATGTTGGTCTGCAGGAAGCCTCATTCAGAGTCCTTTGTATTCCTAATATGTTTAATGGATACATTTATGAGCGCCATAATGTCAACTACAGAAATCTAAAAAATGAAATAACATGCCTTTTAAGGTAGGACCCTAACTATAATAGAACCACATTTGGAACACATTTCAGCAACTCAGTAGTTTGCAGAATGTTGAGCATAAATATACAGGTCAATAACTATCTTTTGTTTTTCTTGAAATCGCTTTTTCTTTTGCAGTTAGCATTTTGCTAAGCTAAGAGAATGAGTAAAATGCCTAAAAATACACTGTACACAAATATTGGGTGAAATAGCTCTTTTATTTTTTTTATCAAATGTTAATCGAAATGGTAGCAATCTATAGAGGATATGCATTGACATCACCTTCCCGCCGGAACATGCACCCTTTAGCCGGACTGAGTGGCAAAAGAGCAGCTGCATGACTGGATTTAATAGGGGAAACTGCAAAAACGCAAGTAAAACAAACAATTATTAGTTTAAACTAAAGGTTGGACTCAATATGTGTTCCTTACAACTTAACAAAGATCCAGTTATCCCTGGATATTGACGTGCAGCCAGAAATTCAGACATTCCCTGACAATTGGTACCTGATTTTGATGCTGGGGAAATACATAAAGCAAATTTGCCTGTAAACACTTCATATAAATACAATATAGGTCTAAAACTGGGTGATCACTTCAATATCAATGTTGTCCAGCCCTAAAACTTGTATAGTTTTTGTGTTTATTTAAAAACATCCAATTATGCAGAATATAAGATGGTAAATATTTAAAAAACGTGCCCCTATTTGGGTGTGAGCAAAAACATGCCGTTTTTGTGTGTGTCCCTTCAAATGCAAATGAGCTGCTGCTCCCTGCCCCCTTCCAGCAGCTCCTTTATACAAGCTTCAGATACAACGTCAACAACAACAACACAGGCAAATGTCAGAAATAACTAGTTGTTGAGAGCAGCCTTACATGTCGGTGTTGACAATGGACACAGATGAAGAGAGACTCGATTTCAACTTTTAGGCTGGACGTTTTTGAAGTGGATACATTTATGTAACGTTACTTGTTGTTGTTGTTGTGTTACGTTGATTCAACTAATTTCCTTCAAAAATCAAATGTAACCAACACGGTGTGCTCAGTGGCTCGGATGCCGGGAGTCTATGGATACTTGTTTGTTCGCTGGTACACACAACAACAGAACATTTGTAATGTTTTTAGCACAGACATTGTAATACTTTAGTAGGGCTGGACGATATAGCCAAAATTTATATCATAGTATATTTCTTAATTTTGATATAAATACGATATTGCTATGAACTATATAAAAGCCTCAGAAAAACTGCCAATACATCCCACAACGGATGTCTGTACCTACAAACTTCTGAAAAAATAATTAGCCAAGTCTATGAAATCTCCTATAAATCTATATAATATTTTAGAAATAAAATGGTACAAATAAATTATTTCACCTTTTTATTTGTATTTAGCCTTCATACAAACAAGAAATGTAAAATCACCAGCAAATAAGACTCTTACTTGTATTAATATTAATATCTTTAAACTATAACGTAGGCTGATTAAAACAAAAGTGCTTCGGCCAGGATAAAGAATATGAAATGTGCTCACTACTCAGATTAGCTGAAAACAGAATCTTCATCTTCTGAGGGAATATTCTAACGGAGGGAACAGATTAGATGTGTTCCCGCTACTAGTCGGCACCAGGGGTGTAAATCGGACGGTTCATCACGATTTATAACCGCAGTCACTCCAGCTGACGTTAACGTCATGTGCATATCCTCAATATAGAGCGGCACAAAGCACTAATGCGCATCCCGTGTGCAGAATGATGCGCTTGAAGCAACATAGTCACATGCTCCTATGCAGCAGTGTGAGCATTTTCTTTTAACAGTTTCAGTGTGAAGAACGATTCATAGCGCTCTATTCTCCTTATATGCAAAACCATTTACCTTTATTTACTGAAGCACAAAAAAATTGATAATACCCAGCAAACATTGGTCCGACGGCAACGTCGTGTCCCAGGCCAAAAATAGTCGCGGTAGGACGGCATAAATCAGTAAAATGTAACACAGAACATTTCTTAAAAATGCATTCAGATACGTTTGTACATGTCTACAGTTCTCTGGGGTTGCGTGTATAATTGTTACTTTGACTTTTAGCTGTGTAGTTCAATGTTTATACAGGTCCTTCTCAAAAAATTAGCATATATTGTGATAAAAGTTCATTATTTTCTATAATGTAATGATAAAATTAAAATTTCATATATTTTAGATTCATTGCACACCAACTGAAATATTTCAGGTCTTTTATTGTTTTAATACTGATGATTTTGGCATACAGCTCATGAAAACCCAAAATTTCTATCTCTAAAAATTTGCATATTTCATCTGACCAATAAAAGAAAAGTGTTTTTAATTCAAATGGCATGGAGGCAATCAGCCTGTGGCACTGCTGAGGTGTTATGGAGGCCCAGGATGCTTCGATAGCGGCCTTAAGCTCATCCAGAGTGTTGGGTCTTGCGTCTCTCAACTTTCTCTTCACAATATCCCACAGATTCTCTATGGCAGGGGTGGGGAACGTTGATCCAGAAGGGCCACTCTCTTGCAGAGTTTAGCTCCAGCCCTAATCAAATACACCTGAAGCTAATCAAGGTCTTCAGGATTTCTAACATTACAGGCAGGTGAGTGTTTTTTCAGGGTTGGAGCTAAACTCTGCAAGAGAGTGGCCCTTCTGGATCAACGTTCCCCACCCCTGCTCTATGGGGTTCAGGTCAGGAGAGTTGGCAGGTTAATTGAGCACAGTAATACCATGGTCAGTAAACCATTTACCAGTGGTTTTGGCACTGTGAGCAGGTGCCAGGTCGTGCTGAAAAACAAAATCTTCATCTTCATTAAGCTTTTCAGCAGATGGAAGCATGAAGTGCTCTAAAATCTCCTGATAGCTAGCTGCATTGACCCTGCCCTTGATAAAACACAGTGGACCAACATCAACAGCTGACATGGCACCCCAGACCATCACTGACTGTGGGTACTTGACACTGGACTTCAGGCATTTTGGCATTTCCAAATGACATGCAAAATTTGAGCGACAGTCCAGTGCTGCTTCTCTGTAGCCCAGGTCAGGCGCTTCTGCCACTGTTTCTGGTTTAAAAGTGGCTTGACCTGGGGAATGCGGCACCTGTAGCCCATTTCCTGCACACGCCTGTGCACGGTGGCTCTGGATGTTTCTACTCCAGACTCAGTTCACTGCTTCCGCAGGTCCCCCAAGGTCTGGAATCGGTCCTTCTCCACAATCTTCCTCAGGGTCCGGTCACCTCTTCTCGTTGTGCAGCGTTTTTTGCCACACTTTTTCCTTCCCACAGACTTCCCACTGAGGTGCCTTGATACAGCACTCTGGGAACAGCCTATTCATTCAGAATTTTTTTCTGTGTCTTACCCTCTCGCTTGAGGGTGTCAATGATGGCCTTCTGGACAGCAGTCAGGTCGGCAGTCTTACCCATGATTGTGGTTTTGAGTAATGAACCAGGCTGGGAGTTTTTAAAAGCCTCAGGAATCTTTTGCAGGTGTTTAGAGTTAATTAGTTGATTCAGATGATTAGGGTAATAGCTCGTTTAGAGAACCTTTTCATGATATGCTAATTTTTTGAGAATTTTGGGTTTTCTTGAGCTGTATGCCAAAATCATCAGATTTTGGCAGAACACCTGAAGCACTCCTGGAAGAGCTGGTGGTTACAAAAAATGAGCCAAACATCTTTAATGTGTTTAAAGGGTTAGTTCGCCCAAAAATTTAAATTGTCATAATTTTCTCACCCTCACGTTTCAAACCTGTATACTTTTCTATGTTCTGCTGAACACAAAGTTAGGCGAGCGCGGGGCACAACCTGACAAGGGGTTAGTTGTAACACTTATGGTTTAAAACTTTCCACACATTCCAGGATGACGAAACTTTGTTTATTTAGTTGCCATACCAACACTATTTAGAGAAAAATTTGTGCCAACATTAAAACATCTAATTGAGATATCACTGAACATTTATTTAACCATAGCAAAAGTACATTTCTTACTTAAAGTCCCAGTGAACCGGAAGTTGCAACTGATTTTATTTCAGTGCGTATTTTCAGATGTATTTCCAAGTGAAACGGATATTGAATAGAGGGCAGGGTTTTACTTCAGCGCTCCTCTTCTCCATCTCTCGCTCATAGCAGACTAACGGAGTGGTTAAAGATATTCAAACCCAAGCCATCAAACTGCCGTCATCTGAAAGGGAATGCCATTCCAGACCGGAAGTTACTTTTCAGATTTTGATTAAAGATTACCACAGCAAACATTTTTTTCCGGTGTATTAACTTGGATTAAGTTGGATTAATTTTGGATTAATTGTTCACCCTAAGACCTGTAATATATGCTAACAAAGTAAATAAGATCGAAATTTAAAATAAGACAAATCTGGTATTATTTTAATCTTATATCTGTCTGTTATTTAACAGTTGAGATGGTTCTTTAATGCTGATCTAACAGCAAAAGACACGAGCAGGGTTTCATCCCAGTTGCGCAGATTGTTGTAACACTGCTTTACAATGAGTCCCTTTAGAACTACGCTATTATATTCTATACTTTTATGAATTCTATTGAGAAAACATGAAAATTCAGAAATTATTCTCTATTATTATGTTTTGAACTAAGCTGTATTTAGCGATGTTTGTTGTCAAACTCAAAATTGAGTATATATTTTATGATTAAAAAATGCCACTTTTATTTAAAAAAGTTAATAATTGTATTTTATTGACAAAATATTTTAGTTTGTCTTGGATATTTTTTTGATTATAACATTTTAATCTGTCATTTGGTCATGTTACAATGCACCCCACCTATGGGGCATGTTGTCACATTTCACTTTCATTCTTTCGGGGGAAAATCAAGAAAAAAGTATACACTGTATTAATGATCCAAAACCACATAATCGTACTAGACATGTGTGACATTAATGTGGGGAAAAAATAAATACTCTAAACCCAAAGTGGATTTACACAAACTGAGCGTTGGGTTGTGTCCCGTTTTCCCCTACTTGGAAGAATGTTTGTAACCAAGCAGATCTAACCTCCCATTAACTATCATAATATTTTTTTTTCCTACAATGGTAGTTAATGGGTTGTAAGATCTGCTTGGTTACAAACATTCTTCCAAATATCTTTGTGTTGAGCAGAACTTTGAAATGTATACAGGTTTGGAACATGAGGGTAATTGATCCCCTTACAGGCTAATAATTCAGTATTTTGTAAATTGTATTTTAGTTTGGTTAACATGTTAAACATTAATGAAAAAATAAAGGAAAAAAATTGTAGCTGTTTAAAAACAATACAATGTTGTGCTAAGTCTATGTCCACAAATGTGGTATTTGTGACGTTCACGTGATTAAAACGTTTTATGGATGTTCAGGTCTGACTGGACAGATTTTGGACCTTTTTAGAACCTTTGTCAAGATGTTAAACCTCAAGACATAATTGATTGCCTTTTACGGTGTAACACAAAGGGCGTGTGATTATTTTATATGCAGGCTTATATATATATATATATATATATATATATATATATATATATATATATATACACATTATGCTGCAACACATTTAAACATCCAGAAGACGACGCGTTTAAACGTCCAGTGACGCGCAGAAAAGACGTGGCATTCACGGCCATATGACGTCGAAGATGTTGGTTCAACTTTCATTTCGTAACTATTTTTCAACCATGGCGGGATGTGTCGGAGGGACGGCTTTTCAACGGTCATTTAACGTCCAAATGTTTGCTGGGTAGACTCAATTCAGTGGCCTATTTGTGCTCTGTTTGAGATGAGTACGCACTGCTTTTTCCAAGACTTTAAAAACGAGTAAACGATACATTTTCACAAGCTCTAAAAGGTAATTTAAAAGTGAATGAAAGCATTGGCAATAATGCATAGACTGACATTGTGTGATGTGTGAAAATAGGGAGAGTGTTAAAATGCACCTCTTAAATAGCCTACATGTATCATTTTCACATCTTAAATATATAAATAGCCTAACTTACATGTATCATTTTTAACGCTTGGCATTGATGCATCGTATCTTTGGACATTAGATTGATGCATCGATCTATGTCGATGTGTTGTTACTCCACTCTCCGGCACATTTTGCAGCACACAGAAACCTGAATATCAGATCTTAGATAGGTGAACCACTTATGCCACTGAATTAGTCTTTACTCTATTATCAACTATTTCTTCTGCATTAAGTTTTTTCCTACTTGTGGAAGCTTGTTCAGTCATGTTTGTATTGCGGTCAGGGATACTCATTTTGTAACTTAAAGGGTTAGTTTACCCACAAATTATTTACTCACCCTCATGTCGTTAGACACCAGTAAGACCTCTGTTCATCTTTGGCGTGATGTCACGTGACATACACGAAAGACAAAAACAAGTTGGATAAAGGCGTTATTTTGATTTTTTTTTTGCGCACAAAAACTATTGTCGTTGCTTCGTTAAATTATTGTAGAGCCACTGTGGTGAGATGGACTTTGTAACAATGTTTTAAGTGCCTTTTATGGGTCTTGGGAGTGTGAATGTACTGAATGCCAATGGAGGCCAATTTGAGGCCTTTCTCAGCCATCAGCTTTCAACAAAAATATCTTCATTTGTGTTCCGAAGATGAACAGAGGTCTTACTGGTGTCTAACGACATGAGGGTGAGTAATCAATGACATAATTTTCATTTTTGGGTGAACTAACCCTTTAACTTGCCGCACTGGATCTATTAGCCTAATACTGCTGAGCACTGGCTGCGTGTCTGGTGTAGGCCTACACTAGCTAAAATATAGGCTACTCTAGCTAGCTGATATCAAGTAAACAGAAATGGCGGTCCCGGTTCTTCTTACTCACTCGGAAATCCCGCTGATGACTTTTGAGGATCTGCCTTTTTAGTATAGACATGCCAATGCTAAAAGGATGTTCCAATATATTCAGTTCCTGAAATATTTGGCTCGCTCCAGTGGGTGGTGTATTTATGAATATTCATGAATTTCCCCCATTGTGGGTGTGTCCTTGAGACTGTGCATAAACGAACGGAACGGAACATTTTAACGCACGCTCTTCAAGTCGAAACTTGTTTAATGGTTGTAATTATAAACTGCAACTGTTCACATTTTCAAAACAGTTTATGTATTATGATACATCAACTGAGCTGTTGTGCCTGATTGATTTATTAGAGGCAGATAGGTAATGCAAGGATACAGTCTAGGCTAATAAATACAGTTTAATTTGACTCGTTGATGTGTTTGGGTTTTAATTTGAATAGTTTGTGTGGAAAACAATGATTAGGATAAACCTCAACAAATGTATCTATTGTGCTATCCTGGTGTGATTATTCATGTCATTTTTAATTTTTTGCTAATTATTAATATTTTTTTTAGATAGCAAATGTTTCCCAACCTCCAAAGACCCATCAATAAGGCTAAAGTACCCCTTATCAATAACATACTACAAATCTTTATTTTTTTACTGGATATTATGTAGCATTAAAGTCAAAGCTTTAAACAAAGAAAAATCTAGGAATCGTTTCTTATACCCCTGTTTGGGAATCATGGTCTATAGAGTGTACTTTGGCCTAAACCTGTAAAACTTCTGATATTCTGAAGACCATTCCAATACAATATTGGTTCCTAATAGGGGGAAAAACTTTTCTCACATATAATCTCAAAATATATTCTTATATGTTCCACAAAAGAAAGAAAGAAATACAGGTTTGAAACGGCTTGAGGTTGGGGTAGCCTAACCCTTTAAGATGGATCCACAAAAACATATATGTAGTTTGTTTTTTGACAATGTTGCACTGTAGACCTAGGTGAAAATATTTTTGAAGAACAAAATTCATGTCATGTTATTATCCAAAATGAAATGATCCACAGGGGCTTGTTAATCATGTAACATTCTCAAATCTTACTCAGAGGTGTTCTTTCTAAACATAGAGTGCATACAATGATAAACAAAGGCATGTTGCACCATAATCTTGGAAGGCGGGGATTTTTTTCAGTTGACCTAAAATATTTACTTGACGTCTCCTGGGATTTTAAGTTAATATTCCAATTTAACAACACATTTGCATGTTTGCAGTGTTATTATAACAAGGAAGGAGGAGGCAGTTGCTCCATGAATAGACAAGGAAAGTTTCAAAGCAATGTGTGGAAAGAAGGAACGCAATAATAATATGTCTCTGAGATAACTGTTAAAAAATAATTGGCACTCTTTGGCAAATGAGAAATCTCCCATGTATGTCCAGATCACACACTGGCAGAACCAGTGTCTGCAGCTCTCATATCCAATCTGAAACATGAGAGCTGCAGACACTGGTTCTGGCAAGATGTTCTCATTTGCCAAAGAGTGCCAATTTTTTTTTTTAAATAATGATGATGAGTATAATGTGAAAACATCACAAAAGAAAAACAGATATGTTGGTGATGACATATGTATCTCCTGTCATCCCAATTAAAAAAATAAAATCTTTAAATATCTGCTTACCTTTGTCCAAGAAGGTGTCATCAGAACAAAGCATTCATCAAAAGTTTATGCATTTGTGTATTCTATAATCAATTTTCTATAAAAAATGTTCTTAAGTATGTAGCTTATGTAGTTAAGTGTGCATTTACTATTGTGACTTTAATGATAATGCTAAGATATCCAGAATATATGAGACCAAAAAAGAAAACATAGTTTGGTGTTGTTAAGCGGTATACATGAGCCTTACTGATGGAGCTGTCTACAAAATGAGCAAGAAATTAAGGATGACAGAATAAAACAAACACATCAAAGAGTCCAAATATATTGTATTAGCCTAGACTAGCACCATAGGTTATTCGCTCATATTTGCTCCGCTGTATCTGAATGCCTGCAATCAATCAGGCAAAACAGCTCAGGCGATTTATCATTTTACATAAACTATTAATTCCTTTGAAACTGTGAAGAGTTGTTGTTTATTATTAATAATTAAACGTTTATTACCTTTTCAAAATAATCAATTAAACATGTTGCGTTTTGAAGAGCGTGCTAATATTTTCTTTTCCATTCGTTTACGCATAGTCTCAAGGACACGCCCACAACAGGGGAACCTCATGAATATTGATGATTGCACCACCCACTGGAACCAAATATTTCAGGAACCGAATATATTGTTACAATCATCATCAGTCATGGGCGGGGTTTCCCTACTCTTATGTGGGAGTTGGGGGAAATGTGAAACCGCATGTTATGAGAGATTGATGATGATTGATGGGGATTATTTAAAAAGTATTGGGCGGATTTTTACCATTATAGGCTGGTTGTTTACACACACTATGAACACATCTGTGTTCAAACACCTTATACTTGTGAATTTTGCATAATACGTCACCTTTAATTGATTAGTTGTCAATACAATATATAACAATACAATAGATATGATATGATTTTACCCAAAAATTCAACATATTGACACAAAACGAGAACTGCAAATCCACATTTTGCTGCCTAGAGTCCAGTTGTGTCTGAGAACTGCAGCGATCAATTTGCTTCTTTTTTCTGTAGCTTTCGAGTCTGTGAAAATATACCTCAGATTTCTTGTCAGATCTGTTTGTACAGTCAATCTCAAAGCTCTTTCCCATTTTAGATGTGTGTTTGTGTGTTTTTCGCTGCATTCACGCTGAAAACCAATGCTGCCGCTCAGTCTTTTTGCAGTGACTCCAGCCGACGGTGACGTCATGTGCATACCCTCTGTAATTCATTATTTTTGTATTTAGTGTGCATTCTGCATTTTGCTAAACAACATGATTAATATTCCTTAAATATTGACATATACATGGTAAAAGGGCTCATCTTGACTGGAATGCACTGACACTATTGGATGAGAACTGAGCTGAGCTGGATGATATCACTGTTTTCTCCAGAGCAGCTTTATAGATGAATTGAACTCATTCCATAATTGATTAACTTTACACAGTTATTGAACCAAACTGAATCAATTCAGATTTCAACTTAATAATGACTGTTTACTATTATCTTTACAGCAGAATTAATCTGTTCGCATCACTGACTCATTCATTTACAGTTGACCACTGTAAAAAACAAGCTGCTTTAAAACAATCTGTATCGTATAAAGTGCTATATAATCGAAGGCGCTTTGATTTGACGAGTCATCACAATGCATTCTGCATTTGCTTCTTTGTGAAAGATGCATGCCTTGCTGCCTTTGCTAAACAAGGTTTCGGAGAACGCAGTATAATTACTAAGTTGCCTACATTTTGGAACATAATTTGTTTCACATTAATACATAACAACACATTTACATGATCGTTTTCAATATATTTGAATATGATTTTTTTTCTCATGAAAAGCAACAAGTCACAGAAAGGAAATAGTCTAACATTAATTTATATCAAGGACATTGGGATCATAAAATTGGAATTGAAAGCAGACTAAAAGGGTCTTCAGACAAAGAGACAGAGGTAGTATTCTCTAAGGAAGATTACAAATTACCGCCACTGCCTTCCTGTCCTTTTCCCAGCTGAGGTCCAGTGACTGTCTGGCTGTCCCACACGTCTGGAGGACCTTGCTGTTTGTGGTGATTGGTGACGCGGGTACTGACAGCTCCCCATTTTGTCAAAGTGCTCTTGTCACAGCCCGTGTTAATGCCTGGTAAAAATAATTCCCCTTGTGCCACTTCTGAAGGTTTCCAATAAATACAGGTTTTTTGGTGCATGCAATTCCTCTCCACTCCTTGGGCATTCAGAGGGGAAAGGGGTTTGTGGGGAAGCAGTGACACATAAATAGTAGTTGGTGAATGTTGGCATTTAAGGAGGAGAAAAGAACACAGATAGTGACAAAGCTTATCTGTGGGTGTAGGAGGCAGGCCGGTTAAATCCTTAGATAAAGTAATCTTGTGCAAGGAGTGAGTCACCGTTGACCAAAACTCAATTAAAATATTGTATCTGTGCATGCGGTGTATAAAAACCCTCCACACTAACCTACAATTATGATGACACCCTGTGTGTACACAGCACACAATTGATGCCTTCGCTTATGTGGCATATGAATACCCAGGTCTCTTTAACAGGTGGAATTGGAGTAATTCTTTACCGTTATTGATTTTTTACTGTCGCACCAGCTTGACTAATGAAGGCAATTAAGAAACCTATTTTCTTGATGATACAGACATTAAGGGTACCAGTGGGAAGTGGTTTCAAACAACAGATGTGTTTAGTGCATATTTTCTGCTGAAACCCCACCTTCTCTCTCTGTCTCTTTCTCTCAATATTCACCTTGTTGGCTGGCAGGCCGGTGGCTCTATCACTTGTCAAGGCTTTAATCTGACAAGGTCTTGGACTGAACCTTTGAGAAGCTTAAATGGAAGGAAATGCAACAATATGTCTCCCTCTTCTCACAAAAAAAGTGCATTTTTGGAATCTTTCCCAGAAAACTGTCACTCTCACTAGACGGTTTTACAAAATGGGTCTTCTAATTACCCTAAGTACATTTTCAAGAGTAAATATCTCTTGTAGTCTATTAAAACATCCCCACTTGGTCATTTCTGAGCATTAAATGCACAGGGAAGCAAGTAAATGCTATTACACATGCTCTCAAAGTCTGAGCATCTGAAGAGCTCTGGTTTAATTATCCATGCTCAGATTCATCTCTTGACCGTTTGAACACAACTACTTCATAATTACACGTTTGCAAAAGCATCATCAACAGTTCCACTTCTCAATATGATTGTCATTGGCATTCCAAGAGCACTGATGTAACAGTCCAATAGCACTGGGTAGACTAATCGACTAGTCGACTTTAATGCTCTGCCATGACGCTTTAAGCTTGATGTCAACTAGTCGCTGGCCTATAGAGGGCGCAACAGGATAAGCATTTCCTGACAATGCAGGCTCTGTTTCCAACAGTTAAAAATGACAAATACATACTCAGAGAGCTCTCCACAAGAAATGTTTGATTATACCATCTGGATGCTCAAAATTGATCGGGAGAATGCACTCTTATTGTACACATAAGTTAATCACTATTAATGTGTGCTGCAAACACACACATAGTTCACACATCACATGGAGATCGCATGCACCTCACACAAAAACATTCAGTAGGGCAGAAATGTATTGTCAACACTGTTCTGTGATTTACCAATAAAAAAGCTTACAAACTGAAGTTATAGCATACATTTCTAAGTATCTAAAACTCACAGCTTCACTATTAGTAGAGAGACGCTCGCAGGTAGAATTAATTCACATGCAATAGCTCTCTCGCTAATGCATTCATATAACTGTAATCTTTATTGTGCTACTTATCTGTATCTGATTCAAAACGAGCAGATGTGAGCAATATAACGACCCAAAGACAAAATAACTGATACAAGCTGTTATGTAGGAGCAATAACCTTATAGCACCGTGTCATATGCCATAGCTGTCCTGTGCACAAGAAAGCCGTGTTCGCGTCTCAACTCAAGGTTCAGGGTTATTTGGTGATTAATGACGTCATCAGCGAATAGTCGACGTTGACTCAACTTTCATGACATAAATGTCAACTTTAAAAATCGGAAGTCGTTCAACACCTAGCACTGTTAGTATCACTCCGCTTGTCTATTTTTGTGCTTTTCAGACAGACTGTCAGTATGTGTATTAATGGGGAGGATTTTCAGTAGGTTTGTTAAACACACAAGTAGATAGCGACCAGCGACTGTCTTTATGACCCTGTCTACACCTGTTATTGAAATGCGTTTTGGTTGATTGGATCACACGTAAATGGAGACACATACCGGTTTACACCTATTTTTTTGTCTCTTTTGTCCACTTTCATCTACTTCTGTCCTGATTTCTTAGAGGGTAGGGTCTATGGGCTGTAAATGTATGTTTTTTCAGATCTTTCGATCTAATGGACAAAAAAAGCTTGTGCAATTTGCACATGAACACGACCAGATATGCCGGAAAAACATATGGATAGCAGCAGCTTTCGTTTCTGCTCTGACAGCCGCAAGAACACGGCGAACCTGGTGAGTCCGTGTTAGAAATCTGGAATGGTGCTCGGTACATTTTTCATCTTTAAACCAAAGGACGTGCTTAATTGCGAGATCTATCAAGCTGTTATATAGGTCTATGTTGGGCTGACTGTTAACAGACAGATGCCACCAAAACTACGGACTGAAATTAATAACTGCATGTTTACTCTAGTCGAACCATCATGTCTGAAAACAAATGATGCAAGCATCTCTGAGCTGGACAAACGGCTCGAACTAAACTAGTTATAGATCTATCTATTCAATTTACAGTAATGCATATGGCAAAACAAAACTGCAACATAATGCAAAGCCATATCTGGTCCGGTCTTTTACTAAAATGAATGCTCTTTCCTCTTGGGATCAAAGCCAGGTGTTGTGTCTTTTGAAGTTGGAAAAAGAGAACGAATTAAGTCAGTAGTCGAAGAGAATGGCTTTTCTAACACTTTCGACCACATGAGCAAAAGCACTACAAAAGCAATCCGGTCAAATGCGTTCGGTCAGGCGTTTTCAGCTAGCTCTGGAAGTGGACAAGCTGAAAACGTTTTAGACCCTGTTTACACCTGTATTTAGCGTCATCCATTTGTAATCTGATAAACCTAAACGTATCTTAATACCAGGTGAAAATAAGGCCTATGTGTGAGTGATTCATTCAACCATTTCAAAAGTGCTGATTCGTTCAGAAACAAAATATTGGCCATCTAAATGAGTAAGTCATTGAATCATTTACTTAAATTATTTGTTCAAAACAGATTTATTCAGGAATTAAACACTACTTCTGTGTGCGTATGTTTGTGTATGGCCAAGGTAGAGCTTATAAATCATACTGTTTATGTGTCCATACTGTGTGTTTGGGGACTTCAACCTGAATGCACACTGACTCATGGGGACTTGTAAACCTTACCTAATGGTCCCCAATGTCCCCACAAAGATGACAATATCCGAAATCCTTGTCTTCATACTAATTGATGTTTTTGAAAATGTAAAAATGCAGAAAGATTACCATGATAAGTAGGTTTAGGGGTAGGGTTAGTGTAAGGGGATAATATATACAGGTTATACAGTATAAAAACCATGTGCTGTGTGTCTGTGTGTGTGTGTGTGTGTGTGTGTGTGTGTGTGTGTGTGTGTGTGTGTGTGTGTGTGTGTGTGTGTGTGTGTGTGTGTGTGTGTGTGTGTGTGTGTGTGTGTGTGTGTGTGTGTGTGTGTGTGTGTGTGTGTGTGTGTGTGTGTGTGTGTGTGTGTGTGTGTGTGTGTGTGTGTGTGTGTGTGTGTGTGTGTGTGTGTGTGTGTGTGTGTGTGTGTGTGTGTGTGTGTGTATAAAATCTTATTCTCTATAACAATCTCTGTAATACTACTGGGCAAATGAAAAAAGATGTGGACAACTGAGAGAGTTTAAAACATGGGTTATCATTTGTAAAGCAGCACTAAGGATGCAATAAAGATCATTCAGTCTACAGGAGCCCAGGCAGGAACTCTATTAATTTAAGTTGGAAATGTTAAGTGCAGATTTAGCGTTTCAGTGCACTGACCATCCGAATTCTGCATCTTCTCTTGCGCCCCGGAAAATGTCAAGATGTTGTTTTATGGAGTTCAAGGTTATAACATCATCAAATTATCACCATGCTGGAATTCCACATGAATAGCTCTCAGATCCTCTTCAGATGCCAGAGTTGCCCGGGTAGACATGAAGGGCATATGTGAATCAAGGAGTTTGGAGTTAACTGGGCTTCTACGGCCTTGGCGGTGGTCATTGTCAAAACAAAGGAGGGCGCAAATTACCAATGCAAGGCATTTTAAATGCAAAAGATGCAGAGAATTTGGAGAGTTAAGTCGGAACCTGGATGCGATTCAACACTTCCTCTTTTTCATCTCGGTGCCAGCCACTTAACCAGTTGTCCAACAACATGCCGCCTTTTGCCTGATGCCTTTGTGGAGCTTGCCAACGGCTGCTGGAATAATTGAAAAATAGAGCTCATCTCGCTTAGCGGGGACGCTCTGGTCCCCTGTGAGTATGTGAACACTGCAGGAGCCAGAGGGACCGGGAGGTGATAGATGAAGTGGAGCGGTCACATCAAGAACCAACACCTCTCTCTGCAATGCAGACACACCCCTAAGCCCAGCAGAGCCAAAACAAAAGGAGCTTGAAGCCTCTTTTACCTTTTTCCGTATCCCAACCAGATCAGTGAAAGGTCAGAAAAAGGCTTGTAAATCCCATCATCCTCGTCTACTTCGTGAAGAGACACGGGCAGCTTATTCAATAAAGAAATGAGAAATACCACATGCTAATTGCACCGCTGTCTGTTCATAGAGCTTTAAAGAGAAGGAGCTAAATTGGGATGGATGGATCATGCCCTTCTTTATCTATGGGACTATTTTTCTTTGTCCGGTGTTGTTGTGCTGGGTGCCGGGCTCGACATTAATCAAAGCACAAAAAGAATGTCAGCAGCCTCATGCGGGCTGAAGCAGAAGAGAGAAGCCAGTCAACTCAGATTAATTTCATTCCTGAGGACGTGCTTAATTGCGAGATCTATCAAGCTGTTATATAGGTCTATGTTGGGCTGACTGTCAACAGACAGATGCCACCAAAACTACGGACTAAAAGTAATTTGCATGTTTACTGTAGTCGAACCATCATGTCTGAAAACAAATGATGCAAGCATCTCTGAGCTGGACAAACGGCTAGAACTAAACTAGTTATAGATCTATCTATTCAATTTACAGTAATGCATATAGCAAAACAAAACTGCAACATTATGCAACGCCATATCTGGTCCGGTCTTTTACTAAAATGAATGCTCTTTCATCTTGGGATCAAAGCCAGGTGTTGTGTCTTTTGAAGTTGGAAAAAGAGAGCGAGAGAAGGAGAGTGAGAGAGAAAAGAAGGGAAAAGAAATGTACTTTTATTGACTTTTCATCATCTACTCATTCATGCGACCTGTCCTAACCCCTCTCCCTAATATTTAGTATGAAGGAAGCCACCCCCACAACCCTCATTTGGAATTTTATAGTGTCAAGTCATTCTCTGTGTTTATTTAGCATGGGTAATTAAGATAGCGTAGGCATTAAGGCAGTGTGTGTAATTCAAGTACTGCAGATACTGTGGGTAAAATGTGTTTGTATTCAGGGCCTCCACTAGGAGCTGCTCCAACGCTTGCGTGATTTCAGGTTCCTGTAGTGCACAAGCCACATTGCGGGGAGGAGGGAGAAGACACAGTGAATGACAACCATAACAGACCCTCAAATACATCTGCGCTAAATGAATGAGTCAGTCCCTCAGAGATTAGAGAAGAGCACAACTGTATTTGCTTGTGTGTACTGTTCCTTCACAGATCTCTTTCCTGCATATTGTTTGATCGCTAATTACACTCTGCTGCACGCTGACATTTTGACACCGATAAAGGTGACAATAGAGCAAAGTATGACTACTCTAGACAGCACAAATACAGCTGAAGCTTTACAACTGTAAATGCCATATTCTTAATGATACCGTTATGAGGACATGAATGTTTACATGATCAAGCAATGCTGTTCAGAGAGGTTACGGTACTGAAGGTCATTTTGAGCCCTAATTATGGCAAAATTCTACAAAACGGTGTCTTTATGTTGCACAGACTAAACAGAGGTCAAGCAACATCAGGGATGAGGAGATGCAGAACACAACATATTCAATGTAGCTTTATAGTTTCACTCCTCTGAGTTCTATTACTGTGAGATGTTTCAGTGTGCAAGCTTCAGTCCCGATCTAGATATAGTACTACTACTACCACTACTACTACTACTAGTACTACTACTACTACTACTACTACTACTAATATTTTATATTATAGTAATTGCATCATATGTTCATAATAATATAATCAAATATTCAATAATACTAATTATTATTCATTTATATTTGTCAAAATAAAGATAGTTATATAATATAATAAAGTTATTAATACACAGAAGTAGCCAAAAGTGATGTCCGCCAGAAATCAAGCAATTCTGCGTTAGTTCAGGCAGGTCACATAGTCAAGCTTCGCTATCAGCTGATTGGAAAAATTCCAACCCCGCCTATATCAGCTGATCTGATTCCTATGCACTCAATTGGCAACTCTCAAACAGGGCGCCTTACTGAGGCGGTACCCTAAGGTACAAAAGTGAAAAGGTACATCTTTTTACCTTACTCACCCCTAAATGGTATATATTAGTACCTTAAAAGGTACATATCAGTACTTTAAGAGTGCATATTAGTACCTTAATAGTACATATGAGTACCTTAAAGGTACATATCAGTACCTTTTCGGTTTTGTACCTTAGGGTACCGTCCCGCCCCAGTGACAGCAATGTACCTTTTTTTCTGACAGTGTAGCTTCAGTTCAATCTGCTGCTTGTCTGTTTCTGCTGCACGCTGCTTTGCCACCCACCTCCTCCCCAGCGCCTCCTTAAACTGTGTTAAACTTAATGTCATTCTGTTGTCATTGATGCATTGCATACTCGGTTTCGATGACCTCCCAGTTTAAAAATGGGAGGTTAATCCCAGAATCTGCTGCTGTTCCCTGTCTTGGCTTTTCATGGAGCTCATGAAAAGGATGGGGAATTTAGAACAGAGCCATATCGCCAAATGCAAATTGTATGCAAAATATGCCAATAAAAAGTTGACTAAAAGTTTGTCTATGGTGTTTTTGATGTAAGTGGACCTGTCTGAAATATTTGTAAACATATGAAGAGTTCAGATGCAAAAGCCTCTAAAAGCCACTTTGGTCAAAAATGAGATAACGATACTGAGTGAATGCTCTCTGCATATAGTATACATTCATAAAATACTTTCACTTCTTATACTTTCAAATCCCAGTCTCAGCCCATTCAGAAGCACCGGTACTTAGGTAGAAACCTATACATGGAAGCCTGACAAAAATGCTATTTTTAAAGAAAAACATCAGACGGATTTACAGGCTTTTGCATCTGAACTCTTCATATTATGTTATTGTGCTTGTAAAACATTCCAAATTGTGCGGACATACTGTTAAACAAATAAATGATGAATGCATGTAAAAACAATGAATAAACTAATAAATAAATATTTTGATGGTTTTTTGATGGTCACTTTTAGCCAAAACTGTATTTAAATAAAAAAATTTGTTTTTGTTTTTTGAAAGAGCCATTTTGAGTTTGCAGCAACATTTGGCAGAACATGACAGAGATTTAAATAAATGATCTGTGGAAGGTGCATCTGGATTGTAACAATTTCCACATGACCAGATTTTTTTATAGTGAATGTGTGACAGCTTTTTAGACAAGTGTTGTTGTTTTTTTTAATCTTCAATCTACTTTGCATTAAAAATCTTCTTGGCTCTCTAATCTGAGGGGGCACGTGGACCTACTCCTTCTGCAGCAGCTTTAGTGCGGTAAAGTGCAGCATATGAAATAAAGCAGCTGTAACAGCATCACCCTGCACCTTCCACAATGAGTCAGTCTCTCATGGCTGCACGGAGCATCTGCATACGGTCTGGCTGTGCTCAGCATTCTCCCGATACTTCACAGGCGTCTGCTGCTAGGCCATGGGGTGTACGTGGAGACACTCTGCTTTGTGAGGCACAGAGATAAGTTTCAGCCAGTGGCGCGCATGCACCCCCCCACTCCCCCGACTCGTCATTCCTGCATTTCAGCTCATTACCTTTATCAGGCCTCTGAGTCCTCCGAAAAATCCTCTCAGCTCCTGTGGGTGAGCAGCGCAGGATTCATGGAGGCATTAACTGCCTCGGCTGCTAATTCCACCGGCCTTCCACTTATCATCTGCGGCCAGAAGATTGAGAGATGCCGATTTGCCATCTGATTAGATAAGAAGAGGTGCTGGGTGACCTTTGATGTGATTTGACTTGGTAATGAGGGCTATTGCTGGGTAGTAACCAACTAACAGTAGAAAGCTACTAACTTGGCTATAATAGAAGCCTGACAGTAACTAGCAACTCTCTCCCATGAAGGCGCAGTGTGTCAAAACTGGCTTCATGGCTTTGCAGATAAAAAAACAGATAAAACAAAAAAACAAAACAAAACAAAAAAACAAACAAAAAAATGCTTTCTTGAACTGTGGTCCTGAAAACTAAAAAATACCATAACATTTACTCACCCTCAAGCCATTCTAGGTGTATATGACTTTCTTCTTTCGGATGAACACAGAGTTATATTAATGAATATCCTGGCTCTTCCAAGCTTTTATAATGGGAGTGAATGGAGCCCAGGGCATCCATCCATTGAAAACATACTCCACACAAATCCGGGGGCTTAATAAAGGCCTTCTGAAGTGAAGCGTTGCGTTTGTGTAAGAAAAATATATTCAACCCGTTATAAAGTAAAATATCTAGCTTCCGGCGGACCGTCTTCCGTATTGAACTTACGAAGAAAGTGTAACGCCTCTCGCAGTTCAAAACGCTTACGCTAACCTGCCGTCATACATCGTGCCAGTTGCACTTTTTTTGTACATTCGGAAGCTGTCATGTCAACCGGATCCTAACACCTAACCGAAAAGTCTACTACATTCTTATAATACTCTGTTGAGAGTCAGTTGACATGTAGTTAACATGTTATAGTTAGTGGAATGTCTAAAGTAGACCTAAATAAAGTGTAACCAACTTCTTTGTTGAAAGAATGAATATTTAATGGAGTTTACCAACTTTATAAGTAGCTTAAATTTGTCGAAGCTTCAGTTTCAAAGTAGTTTCACTGATGGGCAAAAGACAACTGCATCACAGGTGGTCTGTGAAAATGCAGTTTACTCCAGATCCTCCATGTGGTTTATGACATATCTGTGTTGAGTAAATTAGCAGCTGAATGTATCACAGACTGCATGGATGAAACACCAAAATGGTGGAGATTGTCCTCTGCTTTATAATTATGTTTTTAGAAAGCTCACAGTGCCTTGCTTAAGGGAAAAGAGTGTATCTCTGAATGAACTGCTTACATGAAACATGTCTTGAATTTCAACCAGTAGAAACCTGCATATCGAAATTGAATTTGTAATATGTAAAATGAAAATATTCCAAGGGAATGAAGAGGAAACTCTGTTCCAAAATAATTCAAATGTAGTCATATTTAAATAAAAATTTCATCAGAACACTTTTTGCAAAGGTAACAAAACAAAGCCAAAAGTGAGCTTAAATAAGATGCTTGCAGGAAATTTGCCAAGTATTCGATGCCCTTTTTGTTAGTTGACGTGGATTGTCCATTAAAATGCCTCCTGTGTCTATCGGAACAGTAACAAATAAACAAATAAAATAGAAATCATCAATATTTCACTCTGTTGAGCAGAAAATGGTTTTGACCAAAGCCATGACTGCTAGCATTCATAGCCTGATTGCTCATCATGGACGAATGGGCACAAGATCACTACAATAAAAGTCTGAAACACTTTCATATAAAGTCTTCATATTTTTAACAAGAGATTAAATAAATGAATGAATAAATACACAATAGGTAATATTAACATATGAGGATAATGTGGTAAGCTGTACGCTTGTTTCTGAAGCTGTCCTTTAGCACTATAAACGTTTTATAATCAGTACGTTTTCATCATTTTGTGATATTTACAGCATTTGGAAGTTCGATCGTTTGAGACACTGACACTTCACCGCTACTTAAATGTACTTATTTTACTGGCATGCAAAGTTTAACATGCAAGTTTGTAGCCTTTAAAATGCTTATAACATTCTTCATGTAAATCTCTCATGGTAAAATAGCAAAAAATCATGCACAGTTTGCTAGATTATGAAGTCACGTCTTACAATTACAACTATTAGCAGAGCATAAAGTCTGAAAGAAATGAAGACAGTTCGATGCTGCTCTTGGAATGAAATGCAGTGCATCATATTGAGCTGAATCAATCTCTACACTCCCACAGAGACACAAACTTTTCACTCTAGAATAATTGGGAAAGTTGTGTCTCTGTGGTGAACAAATCTAATGTTTTTTGTTTTTTTCCCAAATTAAAACTATCCTTTTAAATCATTCAGTGGATAAAGATCACTTTAAAAATAACAAATTGAAAAAAAAGATGGTAAAAATACAACTGTTATTTGTGACTTGACCGCTGTGAGTTGTGACCGCTGTGAAGACAGGCAATTAAAGATGCGAACGTGTGCACGCATCCCAAACACGTGTGAGGCTTTATTGCAAAGTGCAAATCACGCAAATTAAAGTAGATTTCCTGACAAAACATAATAGAGAGCAATGCAGTCTCTGAGATAGAAAGCCAAGTGTCATCATGGCAGTTCATTTGCATCCGACTCTTTTGAGCCGAAGGAAAGATTTATGCTCCACCACCAGGTGAACAGATTAATTGATTCCGTACCACTCCCCTTCACCAAAACCTTTTCACTGGGTGACATTTATACAAACAACAAAATACAAAAATGTTGTTGCAAGAACATGAGTGCGATCTGACCTTATAAAACCCTGCGAGAGAAGGCAAAAAAAAACGTGGTTGTTGTGAAAGTGATGTGTACTCAGGGTTGACAGAGGGGCATCTGCTATTACACACCACAATTACTGAGATCCCAGAGCTCCAATGGGAACCTCCATAAATGGACTGTGTGTGTGTGTGTGTATGTGTGTGTGTGGAGAAAGACACACAGAGAGGGACCCCTGAGATCGCAAATGCTCCAATGCTGAGGCTCAGCCAATTATGAGCTCTCAATGGCTTAGGTCTGCTATCAATGGCCAGTCATATGCAGTTACTTCTGCCAGTAACCAGCGTGAAGTGCATCAACGGCACCATCATACT
This sequence comes from Gobiocypris rarus, assembly GCA_023029165.1. Classification (NCBI taxonomy): domain Eukaryota; kingdom Metazoa; phylum Chordata; class Actinopteri; order Cypriniformes; family Gobionidae; genus Gobiocypris; species Gobiocypris rarus. Next base: position 20,630,531 of record CM040930.1, read on the forward strand.
GTGTAATACTGACAAATAAAAGACAACAAAATTTACTCACAGTGCGTTACTTAATAAAACGCTGTATAACAAAGTAAGAGTGTAATTCTTCAAAGCACCTCGACAAATAATCAATTCTGCTCCAGTCAACTCTTTGCGGTTCAACGCAATTTGAGTTGTTATAACAGGATCCAGCCGATAGCTTTCACCGTCCCCGCGGCATTGGAGAACGCCAATTCCAATCATCACTGAGATGCTGTAGTGGAATCTCCTAATAAAGCTACTCTATTGAAACTGGCAGGGCAAACGAAAACTCAGCGCAAGCTGTATTATTTGCAAACTTATCAGCGACTAAAAGCTATATTTCTGTGGAGGTGGATAAACATAAATCCTTGTAGGATGACTGGGTTAGAGGTACATTTCTTCAATTTTCACACTTTCACATAAATGTACTAGCCTCACCAGTGAGCTGTTTAGGACAAAATAAAATGCATCACTGCAGCATTTTTAAATATAAATATGATGTATTTTTCTGGTCACATTTTATATTAGGTGTCGCTAACTACCATGTAAATACATCATCCGTAATGTTGTCAAGTACGTGTACATGTTAATGTTGTATTGCAAAACACTTTGTCTGCTACTGAGGTGATATACAGATAAGGTTAGGGACAGGTTTGGTTGTATGGGTAGATTTAAGGGGTAAGGGAAGGGTCAATAGTGTAACTAGATGTAATAAAAAAAAGTAATTACAGATGTAATTACATGCATGTATTTAAAAATAAATATAATACAATGTAAAAACATGTACCTGCACAATAAGTGCATTGTATCAAATAATTAATTTAAATTATACATAGTTAAAGACACTTTTATAAAGTGGCCCCTTTTTTCTAGATAAAAATGCAATCTCTTTTTCCAGTGAAAATTTTCCATCAATAAATTTCTGATTTTGGAAAACGTATAATGAATCTTTTTGGGTTTTAGCAGGGCTGATGCTAGAAGTAAACATTCAGTGACAAGCACAGCAAGCACTTTCCATGAATAGAGCACAAAACAGGCCCTAAAACTCAGAAAAAAATGCAGTTGTCATTTTTTCCTTCACTAAACATTAAATAAAAGATTTTAAGCTTGCAAAAAATGTCCATGCAAATTGATAATTTCTATGAGCAGTTTGTTAGCATTGCACCGTTTTCATCTAAATACCCCAGAACGATTTAGCCCGGGAACTTTTTTCCCCACAGACCTGTTGCTGTCTGCGTTTCCATTGCACTTTACCTTGAAGATAAGTCCGGTGACGGTGGACTGTGCACGTTTTTCCAGTTCCCGCTGCATTTCGTCCTCTGCATGTAAGCGTTATAAAGTCGGAACCTCGTTGTCGGTCCATCCGTCGTATTTTTGAAACTGCTACTTTTACTGCACGTGTAAAGGAGGCAAGCTAGTAGTGGCTGTGCGAGTAAATCTCACTCTGATCTCCAGAGACCGTTATTATGCTTGTTGTTGTCATCTGTTGACGTTGAATGTGGTGGTTGGTCGGTGTTGTATATGTCCCGTCCCTCCTCCGGTAAAAAGTGACAGCGATGAGCACTGCTGAACATTCTTCAACTCTCGGCGACCAGTAAAAAACGCAGAGCGTTTTGTTACGCTCACAGCTGGATACACCAGAGAGCCACATGAAAAAAAACACTTTGGTGTACACATGGCCTTAGCCTCCTTGTTAGAGTGTCCGACTCACACACCAGGAGATCCTGGTTCGAGGCCTGTGCAGAGCGGGGCGAGTAGGATCTGAGTTGAGGGGTTATATTTAAAAATGGGGGTCGGAATAGTGGGGCCAACCAATCAAAATGCAGCATGAACTCAACCAATCAGCACCCCATGTTTTGGTACTACAGGTCCTTCTCAAAAAAATAGCATATTGTGATAAAAGTTCATTATTTTCCATGATGTAATGATAAAAATTAAACTTTCATATATTTTTGATTCATTGCACACCAACTGAAATATTTCAGGTCTTTTATTGTTTTAAAACTGATGATTTTGGCATACAGCTCATGAAAACCCAAAATTCTCTTCAATCTAAAAAAATTAGCATATCATGAAAAGGTTCTCTAAACGAGCTATTACCTAATCATCTGAATCAACTAATTAACTCTAAACACCTGCGAAAGATTCCTGAGGCTTTTAAAAACTCCCAGCCTGGTTCATTACTCAAAACCGCAATCATGGGTAAGACTGCCGACCTGACTGCTGTCCAGAAGGCCATCATTGACACCCTCAAGCGAGAGGGTAAGACACAGAAAGACATTTCTGAATGAATAGGCTGTTCCCAGAGTGCTGTATCAAGGCACCTCAGTGGGAATTCTGTGGGAAGGAAAAAGTGTGGCAAAAAACGCTGCACAACGAGAAGAGGTGACCGGACCCTGAGGAAGATTGTGGAGAAGGACCGATTCCAGACCTTGGGGGACCTGCGGAAGCAGTGGACTGAGTCTGGAGTAGAAATATCCAGAGCCACCGTGCACAGGGGTGTGCAGGAAATGGGCTACAGGTGCCGCATTCCCAGGTCAAGCCACTTTTGAACCAGAAACAGCGGCAGAAGCGCCTGACCTGAGCTACAGAGAAGCAGCACTGGACTGTCGCTAAAATTTTGCATGTCATTCGGAAATCAACGTGCCAGAGTCTGGAGGAAGACTGGGGAGAAGGAAATGCCAAAATGCCTAAAGTCCAGTGTCAATTACCCACAGTAAGTGATGGTCTGGGTGCCATGTCAGCTGCTGGTGTTGGTCCACTGTGTTTTATCAAGGGCAGGGTCAATGCAGCTAGCTATCAGGAGATTTTGGAGCACTTCATGCTTCCATCTGCTGAAAAGCTTTATGGAGATGAATATTTCGTTTTGCAGCACGACCTGGCACCTGCTCACAGTGCCAAAACCACTGGTAAATGGTTTACTGACCATGGTATTACTGTGCTCATTTGGCCTGCCAACTCTCCTGACCTGAACCCCATAGAGAATCTGTGGGATATTGTGAAGAGAAAGTTGAGAGACGCAAGACCCAACACTCTGGATGAGCTTAAGGCCGCTATCGAAGCATCCTGGGCCTCCATAACACCTCAGCAGTGCCACAGGCTGATTGCCTCCATGCCACGCGCATTGAAGCAGTGATTTCTGCAAAGGATTCCAGACCAAGTATTGAGTGCGTAACTGAATATAATTATTTGAAGGTTGACTTTTTTTGTATTAAAAACACTTTTCTTTTATTGGTCAGATTAAATATGCAAATTTTTTAGATTTTGGGTTTTCATGAGCTGTATGCCAAAATCATCAGTATTAAAACAATAAAAGACCTGAAATATTTCAGTTGGTGTGCAATGAATCTAAAATATATGAAAGTTTAATTTGTATCATTACATTATGGAAAATAATGAACTTTTATCACAATATGCTAATTTTTTGAGAAGGACCTGTACCTTGCGAGAAGGGACTTTGTGAGGGGGAAACTTAATTTAGACCCTGGTCCCTAGTTCTTAGGGAAAGTTCTTGTGGTGGAAACACGGCTATTTTTAACAAAAGAGGATGTGTCTTAAAGCAGTTAACATAACTGATTTGTGTGATTTTGTAATTTTCTATCAATAAACATTAAATGTAGGGTAGGCAATTGTTTTTATAAACCCTTTTTGCTTTACTGGTTGAAACTCTCTTCACATTCCGATAGCAATCAATTATAGAAGAAGGCTAAATATTAAAACATGTACGTATATCTTCTGTAAAAGTCTTAGGACCCCAAAAATGTTTGGATACGACATCCTACCTGCTTGTCAACATATTTGTTTCCATACCTCCATGCACCTGCTTGCGCAGACATCACACATCACCAGTGCGTTCTGTAGTTGTAGACAGACAGTCACCAAGCCCACAAACAAACAGCAGCAGCAACGTTACAGTTTTTATAGAGTTTATGCTGAGTTCACGCCATGTAGTAACCATAATTACAAGATGGCAACCCGTGGCGTTCTACCAGAGCTGTTCTCGTCCTCAGACAGGATTTATGAATTTCTATGTCAACAGTATTAATGGCGAAATTAATCTGCAGCAATCAGGTGGTACAACTGGAAGTTATTTACATTTATTATTATTGTAATGTTATGTGCTTTGTGACATGAGGTAGTTTTTACGTTGCCTCTCATGATGCTTTGCAGACTCTGATGTATGCGGTCATGTTTTAGAAGATGCAAGGCTTTGGAGACTCTCTGAAGGGAGGGTGGGATCTCATGCTTTCAAAGCTAGCTTGCTAGCCTCTACGAAATATCCTACCCTAGCTTTAAATAAACACCCAACTGAAACAGACAAAAATTATTTACAATTTAGTCAAAACAATTTAGACTAAAGTTATTGACAATTTAGTCAAAATCAAGCTGTCATCCAAAAGCAGCTAGCATATTTTATTAAACTTAAATATTCCATAAATAAAAATAAAAAAACACTTTTTTTGGATCACTTATTACATTTGTAAATACAAAACCATGCAGTTACTAAAGTAATAGAAAAAAAAAATCGGAGCTGGCTGTATTAGAAAGCATTTGCATCTGGATTTCGTGAGCCATCTGAGGGCTCCTTCATACCTGCAATGCAAACGCAAACACTGCTCTTTATCTTATTTCAGCTTGAATGGATGATTACTGAAGAGTATTTGCTGCTATACTGCTGTAGGTGTACTATAGGTGTATTATATAACAAACACCTTCATCAAAGTCTCATTAACGCACTCTCGCTTCGGCTAAAATCAAAGCAAATGTTTGCCATGTGGGAAACTGCAGTTTGCAAGCAGGTTGGTGCAGTTAGAGCACAACACAGCACTAATAAGAAGAATATGGGGTTTGTTTCACAGATCCTAGATCATTAAGAAGTTGTAGAAAAGAGCTGTTGTTCCCCAGACCCCCCGAGAGGCTGTCGCCATGGCAGAAATCTCTGCATCCCGCTAACAAGAGATAAGAAGAAAGTCAAGCCAAAAAGACTTCAAAGACATAAATAAGGTTCACAGTGACTTACATGCTGTTAGCAGCCTTATTACTCATTGTGACACAACTAGCAAGATGTTTTAGGTGACACCAGCTGGGATTTGTTTGTCTTTTATTAAATAGAAATAATGGATGCTGCACACAAACTCTGCTTTAGACTTCACACATGTCTGCTGTACTTTGCTAACAGTGTGCAGTTTCTTGACATGTTGCTGACTGGCTTGATCAGCGGTTGAATTAAAATCCATTTCAATCAGCAAGAAGAGGAACGAAACGAAATATGCAAATCACATTAAGGGCAAGTGTTTCATCGTTACCTCTTAGCATCTAATATGCTAGTTTGCATCTTAATGTATAGCCATCTGTTTCGCTGTTGTAGAATTTATAGCTGAAGGTGTAATTTATTCTAAAAGGGAAGGGTCATTATTATTGCATACATGTAATTACGAGTTGTTAGAGTATTTGGACACTTAAAAATGTCTGAAAGTCTTTGCTTTTTTTCCTCCAGTTTCTTCTGAACATTGGTTTTGGGTGGATGCATGAAGTATTTATTTTTGTAATGTTTCACAAGCAAAGGGCCCAGGTACTTCATTTTAAACATTATATATATAGTTCTATAATTGATAATTAAATCCTATAATGAACTATTTTTGTGAGATATTTAGCTTGAGTGTTTGTGCAACTTTTCTTTTAAATGAATTGCATTTGCTTCTATATTTTATTTCATTACTTTCTCAAATGTGACGCAAGTGTCCAAATACTTTTGGCACCTCTGTGGGATTTAAGGCTTAGGACAGCCAAACAACTGGGACTCAGAACCACTTGAAAACATATTTTGTGATTTCAGGTGCATGTTGATGGTTGGAGTGTGATTAATCTCTGAATCAGATTTTTCCATGAGTCAGATATGATGTCATAACACACAGTCTATTGAGTCTGTATTGAGACAAAACCCATATTGGCCTTAATGGATTATTCTTCCATCTCTATCCTTGTAAATCTCTTGCAATTTCAGGAATCAGACCCCTTCTCACCTGTGGCCCCAGATTGCAGTGAGTGGAGGGCCAATGCTATTAAGAGACACCATTGTTGCTGTGAATGACTTTCCCCTTTCCAACTACCTTCAATGGATCAATTTAGACTTTGTAAAGGTGAGCTCTCCCTCTATATGAGATCGCAATAGATTCGTTTATAATTCTGACATTATTTACTCACCCTCATGTCACTCCAGACCTGTATTCTGTTACTTCAGTATGAATTTTTGAAGAATCTGCATGCAGTTATTTTCATATGCGTATATGTCATATAATGAAGTTACCATAGTAGAACAGATAGAGAATCTTCCAATAGAAAGAAAACATGCAGAAGTTGCCATGCTTTTGCAATTCAAATTAAAGCAAAAAAAAACAAAAAAAAAAACAAAAACAACGTTAATTTGTTTTTAATAAGATTGCAGTGGACACCAGCTATTTAGGTTACAATTTATTTTAAGGTGTCCTTGTTACAGTGTATATGCAAGGGTATATGCAATACCCTTGCATATACTGTAATTATGCATCATTTACAGTATTACTATAATAACTACATGTAACGTGTAACAAAGACACTGTAAAATGAAGTGTTACCACAAACACTACATGATAATTGAAAACTTTTTTCTAATGACTGTTCACTGTGTGTGCAGGACACTCTAGTTCAATTATGTAAGTGAGGATGGCAAAATAAAGTAAACTGTGACATATTATACCCAAAAATTCTTCATTCGGTGGACTACCAATAAAATGTGTAAAAATTTGGGACCAAAATTATTCAGACACTTTGACCTTGACCATGTTTTGCTTCAGTGTTTTTTTCTTTAATTGCTAATGCGACCTTTTACAACACAGACTGAACAAAATGAAGCATTGCTTGGTTAGTGGTTGACCTAAATGGGTATTATCTAATTGTGTACTTAAATTTAACAGCTGACAGCTGATTGGTTGATTGTAATCCATTTATCAAGATGAATTTGTTCTGACACAGTTAATGCTGAGTTCTTGTCATATCTTATTATCATTTTCTAAACTATAGCAAAAAAATTATTGTCAATGTGAGAAAATGTTGAAGGTACATTTTGGTTTGGCTGTAGATGTGGATGAGAGGTTACTAGTTTAGGATCAGTAGTCAAAATTTAGTAGTATTAAAAACATCAGGTTGTAAATATGACATCGTTGTGAAAAACCAAAAAACCTATATTCCTACTTCAGACCTATATGTTTTCAAGTATCAAAATGATCTTTTTGTCTTCAATGGAAGTGAACAGCATCGGGTTTGGAATGACACGAGGGTGAGTAAATGACAGAATTGTGTGAAATATCACTTTATACCGCAGCAATTTGCTCAAGAAAATGTCAAAAAGTATTATGTGATTTTTAATCCAGATAGTGTAACTTTACAGGCTCTGTTGTAATCTAGCAAAGCTACAGGACATGATGAAATCCTGTCATCGCCTTGAGCCACGAAGCACTCTCTTCTCCCCAAGACCTGGTTCTGTCTCTCTCTGGAACGGAGATGATTCCCCGTGACATCTGTGCTCCTCTCTGCCTGTACCTTGAGATCCATCCTATCTGAGCAGAGGGTGACTTTGAGCCTTGGCAGTGTGACAACCCTGGTGCTGAGCTCCTGCTCAGGCAATCAAAAACCAGGCATCATATAGAGGTAGGAAAAAAGAAGAAAAGCTACAACTCAAGGTCAGCATCTGCAGAGTGTGTCTCTGAGATTGCCACTGGGCGGCGAGGTCAGGGTGCGGGCATGAGACAGCTTGAGAAAGAAGCGGCGGGAAGCGTGCTATACCTTGGAGATATGTTCTTTCTGTAGGCTGCCTCGGTCAAAGATCAGCTGAATAAAAGCACAATGCAAAAGTGTGACAGAGCTGGAGAATACCAAGGATAATAAGGAAATGGGAAAGCGTGAGCCTCGACTGGATTTCTTGAACTCGCTCTAAAGCAGAAGTAAACTTTAAAGGCTGGTAAATTATCCTGGGGTGTTTAAGCAACCGTCTCAATGAAATGAGCTTCCTTAAAGGTGCCATTGAATGAAAAACTGTATTTACCTTGGCATAGTTGAATAATAAGAGTTCTGTACATGGAACTGACATTCCATAAGCCTCAAACACCATTGTTTCCTCCTTCATATGTAAATCTTGGGCTTGCAAAAAGCCAGTTAAAAATGGGTGAATCCCAATTTAACACAGACTGTGACGTAACAGTCAGGATCATTAATATTTACGGCCCCAAAATTTGCATATGCCAGAAATGGCCAGGCAGTATTAACCTCTGCACAGCGGAGTCATCAGAAGTTCTGCAGGTATTGTGAAGATGAGGACATTAGCGAAAATCATGGATATAAATATTATGTTCAAGGCTGGGCAGGGGATGTCTTTTCATACCCTTCCCACAGGCATGGTTGATGTTTATCTATAACAGGATACTGCACCAATTTAATTCAAAGTTGTTAGTTTGCTCTGGCTAGTGTTAATTTTGATGACGAAAATAGGACAAATAATGTGACATGCAACCTTTTTTCAATTACTATGACAATACGAGATGACACAAATGTTCTTCAATGATAACTGTGACTATAAACATGCAATGACACTGACGAGAAAAGGTGAGACTATGGGTGTACTCAAACTAGGCACGGATGCCATGTACCGTGCCCGAGCGCGATTGTCCCCCCCTTCTTACTCCCCTGCTGGCCTGCACTCACATTGCACTTAACGTACCGGGCCGGAGCACGCTTGCGTCATTCACGATGCAACTTTTTGTTTTGAAGAATACAGGAAGAAAAGTGCTTTCGCTAATAGACTGCCTAATAGATTAATGCTGTGCAGCGATTTTCACTGGATTGCACTGCATGTATCAGAAGATTAGTATGGAGGCAGCTGACTTTTTTTGCAGCTTTACTCGCAAACTACAATTCATGTTCATCAATAAGGTGAGAACCAGGACCGTTTTAAACGTAAATATATTTGATTTAATCGAAAAATGTATCCAAGTAGTAATAGTTTGGTGTTTTCTGTTGTAATGATGACAGTAATGCACAGCTGTTCCTTGCGCGTTAGCTCTCACACTGCATACGAACCGCTCTCGAGCCCAACCGAAACGTGTTCGAGTCATCGAACCGCGCTCGGGCCCACCTCTTCCAAGCGAGCCAGGGCCAGCCAAACGAACCGTGCCAGGGCACGGAACGGAAAAGAGCGCTCACACTTGTCAAACGAACCGGGCTTTGAGGGGTCAAACTTGTCGGTATGGTTCAGAGCGCCTAGTGTGAGTACATCCTAAAATTAAAAAACAAAAATCGGTTGAGCGTTCATACTTGCCAGATTTCAATTTAAATCCCCCAATTAGAGCTTTTCTGTTAAAAGAACACGCATTCTATCTGGAGTTTTACTTACAATTTGTAATCTGGCAACCATGTGCATGCGCTCACGCTCGCTCACTCTCTCTCTCTCTCTCTCTCTCTCTCTCTCTCTCTCTCTCTCTCTCTCGTGAAATGAGCCTTGCTAATCAGAACAGCCAATCAGAGCAGAGATCAACATTATTATTCATGACCCTTTCAAATAAGGTAATAACAGCCCATTTTATTCTAGGGACAAATGCTAGGGTTGTAAATGGACATGTGAAGCCGTATCTGGAGTATTTTTACTCTATTTAGACTCTTACCTAAGCTACATACTGTCTATGTAGATATCAGAGAACAATTTCACATTGTATCAATGCATTCTATGGCACCTTTAAGTATCTGTGTAAGCAAATTCAACACTTTGTTGTGGCATACAGCACAAAGACTGCAGAAATCTATATGATCATGTGATATAAGTATTTGCGTCTTTATTATGTAGGTGTTATGTTCATTGGACAGGACACTGATATTAGCTAAATTGTTAAATATATTTTAGGAATATTTAATGTAACAATCTCTTGTGGAAAAAAAGATGGAAGATGGTGAATCTCAAATATTAATGTCACAAGCCTCCTGTAAGATAAACGTAGCACATTTTCCTGAAGAGACGCTGTCAGTTTTCAAATGGATTCAGTTCCCAGTGCTGTGTAGATCATTGACGACAGCAAAATGGATGTCTTCTCAGTCATGCTTTTAGAATTTTGACTTTACCGTCAAAAGATTAATGTAACAAAGAAACAAAAATAACACCACCAAAACCAACCATTACTTTGAACATTAATATCTTTTCTTTTTTATTAAGACAAGAACTCTCCATTTTTTTTTTTGTAAAAATGTCTAATATGAACAAATACAAAATGTGTATGGGAATGTGGATATCATTTTTCTTCATTAATACACAGTAACATTGCCCAAGTACAGCAGATAGACAAAAAATAACCAACCTAAAAACAATGAAAAATAAACGTTCAAAACTTTCCAACCTATCTGGAACCAGACCGAGAAACTTGTCAACTTTGAATTCGAAATGGTACCTGTTTTCCCCAACACACTCTCATGGCAATGCGTAACTATTTTACGTTTTGGTGAATTGGTATAATCTCATTTGTATGTTTTTGTATGATCTGCTTACGCCCCACTGAGGGACAGGTTTAGGGGTAAACCATTATATTTAGTTTTTTTTTTTCTTCTTCTAAAACTCGTGAAATAATTACGTTTTCTCATGAGATCGGGTTGGTCCTTTACAGTCCTCTCTGTGTGAAGTAGGTCTAAAAAAAGATAATACTCAACATAGCGTGTACATTACGTACACGTTTCATAGTGCACCAAACAAACAAGAACAACAACAAAAATTAAAACATGTAAAATTCTCCATTTGATTTGAGAGCCAGCTTGATCCGGTTTGTATTTATTTTCCACTTTCTTAATCGGGGGCCATAACTTTGCATTCTACCTGAGATGCAAACATACTGCTTTGTTGTCTGTGAACCTGAGACAGGGTTTAAATGAAACTGTCAAGTTCAAATAAAATAAATCAAATCAAGTTCCAGCAGTAACACTGTTGCACTATCAAACAAGGGGCACAATTAAATCAATGAAAACAACAAACACAACTACAAAACTAAAACCGAACCCAGTTCACATCGCAAAACAAGTTGTTATATTTGGACACTTTCAATTAAACCTTTTTCGACTTGCTGTACAAGAAACAGATGACAAAATAGATCACTGGCATAACCGCGTCTTCCCATCGACCGTCTATCTGAAGTTCTCCAACGCCTAGTAGAGTGGATTAAACCACATTAAATCACATTTAAAACAGGTCTAACATAACAAGTTGAACAAAATGTACATCAGCCCAGTCTAAATACCACAAATTAGTATACTGATGTCATGTCTCTCACATACGCAAAAGAGGAGAAGGGATGTCTTAAATCCTGTTCAGAAGCTGCCAGACCAAAGCTAAATGATGCTCACTAGTTAAGCACAAGCCACACAACTGTATATCTCAACTGCAACGGTAACCATCAAGCTGCAAGACATTCCCTCGGATTTGTATTCTACGTAAAAACAAACGCGTCCAAAGTGTTTCTCATGGTTAATGCACATACTCTAAAACGTCTCAGTGGATGCTTGTGTTTTTGTTTTTGTTTTTTTTGAATAAGAAAATAAAGCAAACAAGAGTGTTTCCCCCCTCAACCTCGACGTTTTATTTACACACTGAGGTTGGTTTCAGCAGGGTCTAAACTATGGCATCTAAATTCACTTACACTACAGTGAGAGTCATGAGGAAATGAGAAGAAATACTTCTCTTTAGGAAAAGTACTTTAGACATCTTAACCACCTTACATTATGTACCCATAATGGGTGCTACGTTTGTAGCTATGCTTCAGTGAAATGTCTAATGTGTTCGTAGGAGCGAAGAGAGCATGATACTTGAGCGTGTCGGCAGAGCTTTTTGGTTAGCGTCATGTGTTGACATTGACTGTAAATACAGGGGAAAATCCACATTTGCGGCTAATTACATTGCAGACTGTTTTCATAAAATATTTGGAATGTTATTAAAAGCTTGTTCAACTTTTTTTTTTTTTTACTTAACATTATTGGTAATAAAGACTGTTTCACTCTCCATTCAAACTAACCTCATTTCAAGGCCGGGACTACTGTGCATAAACAGGAACCCGGAGGAGCAAATCACAGCAATTATAAACAATAAAACACATTGTTTACACTTCAAGAGGAAATTATTTTGCTGTGGTGCTTTTTCGCACCATGGAGTCTAGGATATTTGGGCAGTTTATATTCATATACTAATATCACTAGGATAAGCTAGCTGCAATTGCCACTGTTTCCTCTGAGGAAGAACAAACAGGCAATTAACTTGACAGGCAATCAAATACCATTACACACTTGTTGGACTGCTTAACATCGATGTCACATCCTCACTGACTCACCACAAACCAGATACACAAATGCAGATGTTTTTTTGGCTGTTAAAATGCATTTTAAGGTAGTAAAGTTATAGTAATCAAATCATTTCCAAATCTTCCCTCTCTGTACATCTACAAACATGATGGTTGTGGCGCTTCCTCCCTTGAGTCGAACAAAACAGACTCTAAAAGCAGAAAACGTCTTGCTTTGACACAATTTTAGGTAGTTATTTACGTGTGCTAGAGGGTCACCTTCAGCAGCCCTGCATGGAAAATTACAGCATAAGACGAGAAAACAAAACGTAAGCCACAGCATTTAGACCTTTTTCAGTGACGGCAACTCTTTTGTCATTATGGCATGTGCGTTTCTGAATGGAAATGCAGACAGAACCTAAGACATCATTATATTGAAACAATAAATAACTGCAAGGGCTTTCGGCTGTGTCTGGCTGAGCAGAACACGACGGTAAGCCTCTGTAGGTGCAGAGTAGCAGGAACCATTCGTCTGCACCTCTGCCCGTTCCCAACTTCAAATGTACTGGCACATACAGTATAATTGAAAAAAAAAAGAAATGAAGTAAACAGAGGATAAAAGCAGCCCGCAGCTATGCAGACGCAGCCTGTCGAAATGAAAACAGGTGCAACGTCCAGGATCACTTCTCCACCGGTCTCATTAAATTATTAGGGGACAGGAAGGAAGGAAGCTGCTTGTACTTCCGTTCATGATGCTGATGACCTGGGATTGAGTAAATCAAAACGCTGTCATGTGACTAGGCCTGCTCTTAGTGCAGAGGATATGATGTTTTGAAGGAGATGCCCACAGTGTAGGGGAATGTATTGAGGTGTGCACTCATGTACTTTTATAGGAAAGCCGACAACACGTCGATAATATGAGACGGTGGTCTGTGTGTGTGTGTGTTGTGGGAGGGGGGCTTAGGGGTGTGACATGATCAATGGCATTTAAAGCATGACTAAGAAAAGAAATTCAGAACAAGGCACAGAATTTTCTGCAAATGGTCGAGAAATGAACGAAAAATACCAGCAGTTGGGGAGGTGCTGTGTGGTGACGCTTTCTACACTCATATCTGGCAACGTCTGGTATCCCGCCCACCCCTAAACCCCATCCCTGACCCCGATCCCGCTGTATAACACAAATACCTACATCTTCTCAGCTGCCCGTGTAGCATTCTACGTCATTCAATCCCCAGGAAAGAAAATCAATCGAACGGACAAATAAACAAAAACTCCGTAATCTCAGTTCCCCCATGCCCCACCCCCTCCCGCCAAAAACAAAACAAAAGAAAATATTAAGAACAACAGAGGCCTCGGGACTCAGATATAGTATTCCTTCTTCTCGTCCGAGTTGTTGTGGCCCCCTTCGGCGTTGATGATGGCCGTGTCAGCGTCCGCCGCGTCGTCTGCCCCCTTGGCTTCGTGTGTGAAGTAGGTGCCTGTGTGGGTTTCAAAGAAAAGCGTGTTGATAAAAGCAATATCTCCAGCACCCCAGGGCCTCTGATTGATGCGATTGTGGGTTTAAAAAAAAAAGAGATTAAAGACCATCTGGAGCACCTTCTCTAATTTAGAGTGAGGGTCGATTCAAGGGACTTTACCTGCCCATAAATAAGGCATTCATTTCACCACACTGCACTTGGTTGCATTATACTGTCTTTCATGTGTGAGAACAACAGGTAATACGTTCCCAGACTAATACCCCATGATGGAGACACTTTGATTACAGCACGGCAAATGAAACCTGACCCTCTAGATCGAGCGCTATTAGATAAAACAAACAAGAAACGACACATTCTCAGAAGAATGAACCTGTTATTTGTGGCTAATAACTCGGATACATTTCCATAACATCCTCTCTAGGTTTGTGTTCGGTTTGACTTTGCGATTTAGAATTAACCTTGGAAAGTGTTACAAGGTGGTGGGAATAAGCAATCCACTTCAAACTTCATTTCCGAGTGGGATTATTCCCATCCTCTCAGTCTGTGGCGTGATAATGAAGGCAGTAGCCTTGATGAAAAGCAGAGATGCTGCGCCCACTTTATATTACAGAACACAACAGCGCGGTGCACTCAGAGGGATAGTGGCCTTAATGTGGTTGTAGCCACGGGCCAATTCAAAGAACCTGCAGAGTTTCGACAGCAGAATGACTTCTGCGCCTATCCAGAATCTTATCCAAAATAATTAGAAAGTCTATTGACCTTGGAAATGTGCCGAAAGACTGTCTGGGGGCTGAATTACCTTTGTGTCTTGCAAAGTATCGTCCCAAAACGATGAGAAGACACAACATGGCGAAGACCACGACGGCCACCACGCCTCCAATAACCGCATGGTCCAACGATCTCTGTGCTTCTGATCCTGCTTGCGAATCTGAGAGAAAGAGCCGAGAGATGATGTGTTACTTACAACAGTTACAACAAACAGAAAATTGTAAGCAACACTGCATATGAAGCCTGTATATAATGTTTAATGCATTATAATATCTTAAATATGTATACTATTGTTCAAAAGTTTGGGGTTGGTAAGATGTTTTCATGTTTTTTTGAAAGAAGTTTCTGGTGCTCGCCAAGGCTAAAAATAAAAAAATAAATTTATTCCTGTGTTGGAAAAGCGGAATTTTACTGCAGTCTTCAGTGTGACATGATCCCTTAGAAATCTTTCTGATAGGGTTATTGGTGCTGAAGACACCTTTTTAAATATTATCAATGTTGGAAAACTGTTTTGCTGCTTAATCTGTTTGTGGAAACCTTGATACATTGTTTCACGATTCTTTGTTCAAAAGAACAGCATTTATCAAAATAGAAATATGTTGTAACATTATAAATGTCTTGATTGTCACTTTTGGTCAACTGGATACATCTTTGCTAAATAAAAGTAAAAGCTTTTGAACAGTAGTGTATCATATTAATAATTTGTATTATAAATATGATTAAATAATATACAGCTGATTATGAGGTGAATTATAAGGTATATACTTTAATGCATTATGTTTAACAATAGGCTCTAGTGCAACCAAATGTCATTTTTAGACAAGGTACACCACATTCAGCAACCAGACAGTATTCACAGCGCTTCACTTTTTCCACATTGTGTTATAGCCAATTCCAAAATGGATTAAATTCGTTATTTCCTAAAAATCCTACAAACAATACTCCATAATGTTGTTTGATATCTTTGCAAATTTATTACAAATAAAAAAGGGGGGAAATAGTAGTCACAGCCTTTGCTCAATACTTTGTTGAAGCACCCCTGGCACCAATTACAGCCTCAAGTCTTTTTGAGTATGATGCTACAAGCTTGGCACACCTATTTTTGGGCAGTTTCTCCCATTCTTCTGTGCAGGACCTCTCACGCTCCATCAGGTTGGATGGGGAGCGTCGGTACACAGCCATTTTCAGATCTCTCCAGAGATGTTCAATCGGGTTCAAGTCTGAGCTCTGGCTGGGCAACTTAAAGGGATAGTACACCCAAAAATGAAAATTAGCCCACTCACCCTCAAGTCACCCTATGTGTATAATACATTCTTTATTTCAGACAAATACAATCTGAGTTATATTGGCAGTGAAAAGCTGTTTCTATTTTGAAGTCTATTAAAGGCTATACATCTATACATCATAAAAGTGCTCCACACAGCTCCGGGGGGTTAATAAAGGCCTTCTGAAGCAAAGAAATGTTCGCCCAGTTGTATTCATCTGAAAAAAGAATGTCATATAAACCTAGGATGACTTGAGGGTTAGTAAATCATGGGCTAATTTTCATTTTCAGGGGTCATGCCCTGTTGAAAGATGAACCTTTGTCCCAGTCTGAGGTCCAGAACACTCTTAAGCAGGTTTTCATCAAGGATGTCTCTGTATATTTCTGCATTCATCTTTCCTTCGATCCTGACTAGTCCCCCAGTTCCTGCTGCTGAAAAACATGCCCACAGCATGATGCTGCCACCACCATGCTTTACTGTAGGGATGGTATAATTGGCCAGGTGATGAGCAGTGCTTAGTTTCCTCCACACATGATGCTTTCCATTCAGGCCAAAGAGTTCAATCTTTGTTTCATCAGACCAGAGAATTTTGTTTCTCATAGTCTGAGAGTCCTTCAGGTGCCTTTTGGCAAACTCCAGGCAGGCTGTCAAGTGCCTTTTACTGAGAAGTGGCTTCCATCCAGCCACTCTACCATACAGGCCTGATTGGTGGAGTGCTGTGGAGATGGTTGTTCTTCTGGTAGGTTCTCCTCTCTACACAGAGAAACGCAGAAGCTCTATCAGAGTGACCATCAGGTTCTTGGTCAACTCCATGACTAAGGTCCTTCTCCCCCGCTCGCTCAGCTCTAGGAAGAGTTCTGGTGGTTCCAAAAATTTACAGATTATGGAGGCCATTGTGCTCCTTGGGACTTTCAATACTGCATACATTTTTCTGTACCCTTCCCCAGATCTGTGCCTTGATAAAATCCTGCCTCGGAAGTCTACAGACAATTCCCTGGACTTTATGGCTTGGTTTGTGCTCTGACATGCACTGTTAACTGTAGGATCATAGATAGGTGTGTTTCTCTCCATTTTTTATTTCTAATAAATTAGCAAAGATTTCAAACAAACTTCTTTCACATTGTCATTATGGGGTATTATTTGTCAAATTTTGAGGAAAATAATGAATTTAATCCATTTTGGAATAAGGCTGTAACAACAAATGTGGAAAAAGTGAAGCGTTGTGAAAACTTTCCGGATGCACTGTATACTCATTTTGCGATTCCATAATGGACAAAGACTCTTACTCAGAACCATTTTGATTAGCTATAATGAGAAACTGGAAATATTACTGGAAATAAGTAAATCATTTGAAAAATAAAAAAAAACATTTAGTTATGAAAAGAGGAACATTTAATCGTACAGTAAAACATTTAGGCAGCATGCATGTTAAAATAACATGTATGTAGTTAGAAAAGTTTTGTGAGATGTGTGAAAAACTTTAAATACAGCCTGCAATAGGAACTCAAGTATCTTTGAAATCCACCTCTCTGAAATAAGACCTCAAAACTATAGACAGGCACCAACAAGCAGAACTGATGCAAACAGATAGTGTGAGAGTGAAAATAGTTTAAACATTTACGAGTGTGACAGTGGAGCTCTGAAGACACATGCCTTGTTGTTTATATTCCTTTGTCAACTACAGTCCTGACTACAACTCAGATGAATCTGGCACAAACTGTGAGCTGGAGCCAGAGCTAAAGAAATACACATTGCCCTCAAGACTAAAAGTGTGATTTTTAACAAAGATTCATTCCATTTCACAGAGAACAAGGCAGGCCTCTGAGGCTGCACGGCGTAATGATATGTGAAGTTTATTGATCAAGTGTAGGGATCCATGACAACCCAAAGTTAATGCTGGTTTGTGGACTTGATTGGTTCTTCACAGAGCAAAGGAGGAGCAAAATTTTTCATCAATATCTCACACTCTGCTCGGAAATTAAAGCATTTGAAGAGAAGTACTGAGAGAAAATAGACAGGAGACATCGCTCTAGAGCCGGCCAACGAAAAACATTAAATATCTCCATGTCACTAAAACTGTTAATTATCAACATTTGAGATTTGCACCACACAGGGCTCACAGGGCCTTTAACTATGGGCTCATTTGGCCTTGTGGACTTTTAGAAAGTATAATTTTTGTCTTTTTTTCCTTTTAATATTTAACATTTCCACCACAATGTCATTTTCACCACACCTTAAATTATGTACTGTGTTGTGGAAGTGACAGTTTTAACATCAAATGTTAATTTCATAGCTAGCATTTTATGTATCCTTAATACAAACAATTACATATTTTTACATTTATAATCTGCATCATTTGACAATTACAGGGAATGACAAAAAATACTTTCTTGACAGTTCACAACACGATATTGAAAGTCTGGGTTTGGAACGAGAGTAAAACAATTACATCTATATATAAAATGCATCTGAAAAGTAACAAATACAAATAATGGAGGAATGATAAAGTGTTACCAAGACTGTTTTAAAGTGACCTTTACATAACGTAACAGAAAAAAAAAACAATCTTTGTTTTAATAAAAATCAAGGCCTGGGAACATCCAACAGGGAGGAGAGCTTGTTAACTCTCTTCTACATCTCACGGTCCATGTACTGTTTTATCAATCCACGGACTCATCCCCACTCCAAACATCTCACTCGAAAAAAAACAAAAAAAAAACATGATGAGGAGGGAAAGGAAGCGAAGGGAAGGATGTCTCGACTGAGCAATCCGACGCTTGGTAATCCAGTCACGAGGAGTTGATCAGCCTTCCCGTGTTTACCCACGGCAATCTCCCGCTCTCATCTGTGGCCTGAGCCCGAGAGCTGAGGGGATTTCCTGGGGAGTTCAAAAAACAAAAACGGCAGGCCACAACTTATTAGAGGATAACGAAAAGCGAGAAAGCACAGAGCGGTGTGCTTGTACAACATCCCACCCAATCTCACCTCATAAACAACTCCTGTGTGAGAAGGGTGGGGGTGGGATGTAGGGACGATGCTGCCAAACCCAACAAAACATGACTTGATAAACCTAATAGGCTAGTTTGACTTCAGATTTCCCTTTTTTTCAGAGGGAAGGCAGATTCAATTAAAGGCAGAGGGAATCTGCTTGACACCTAATTCACGCTTGTCAAAAGGAAGGGAGGGGTCTAAAGACGTGCTTTAACACACATTCCTATTAAGATGTTAATGTGTACTGGACAGAGGGATAAACAGACTAGCAATGGCTGAGATCGCTTTTTCTCTTAAACCCCTTTCCCCATCCACTTTTCTCCAAGATACCATTGCTGGTTTAACGCAGATGGGCTTGTTGCCTGCTTGGGTCATTCTCTCACTGAATGGATTTGAGAGAAATTAACATAACTTAACAAATGGTGTGAAGACAGGGACAAGACTGTCTGTTCCCATTCAGCTTCAAGTGATTTTAATGTCTTCTTTCTCCTTTCCACCCTCTACAGCCTGAAGATAAATGAAGGGGTGTGTGGATCTTAGCCACAGCGATGAGAAAGAAGATTGAGGCCTGTGATCACGCCACGTTCAGAGGTGCGCTGGTGTGTCGGGCCACCCTTAACACAATGACTGAACCATAATTCAATAAGAGTCCACTGTGAACCAACAGTTTGGCTAATGTGCAATTCGAGAAGCAGATGGTTTAGAAATGAGTAATTCTCAAGCAACCTCCTCTAATCTCAGCAGCCATTTTGCCTCCGGAATATTCAGTAATTCCAAGAAATTGCCATCTTAATGAAACCCTAGAAATTTGCTCTCATCTCAATTTGACTAGACGGAGTCACATAATTACACGAATTGCGTGGTGCTTATGGAAGAATCATTACCATAAACAGCATTCCTGTTTAACGTTTATGACTGCAGAATAGGAGACTGGAATACCCAATTACCCAGTCGGATAAGTGAAGGGAGTGAGTGAAGGAATGATTAACTGAAGCTAGATGGAAAGCATTCTCCAGAAATCGAGTGCCATCGGGCACTGATAAAAGCTGACTTTGATCTGATCCAAACGTACTAAGTCTGAGATGGGGTCCAATTTTTGTGCATTGGCATTTGTGGGAAGCTCATCCAAGGTCAGCACTAAAGGATAACTTCAATTTTGAGTGTCCCGTTGCATCGTACTGCACCTCCAGCTACAATGAATCGCTAGTCGGTTCTGACACTCATCCAAGAGTCCACAGTCTCCAGTTTCTAAAATATCTCTCCTGTGGTGAAGGAGGATTGCTGTGAGCTCTCAGGGTTCACACCTAAGGCTGCTGGAGGTGCGGTTGAGGAATATGAGATGGGAGAGAGAGAGAGAAAGAGAGAAAGGGAAAGAGCTTCATCAGTCTCAAGACGATGCACTAAGCATGTTTTTTGTTTTGCCTGACATAGGGGTAAATCACCAGGCTGGAGTGGACACCTGTCGAACTACAGTGAGAAAACATGATGAAAGATCCTATCAGTTTTGCTGTTCCGCTGAACAGTTTCTCCAGCAGAAGTGATGCAATAATTCTTCAGCACCTGATATACAGAAAACCTGAATATTCACTCATTTTGCATGGGTGCACTCTAATCCAGTTACGTTAAAATGAAGTTATCACACTCAAACACGCATACCATTATGTAACTTTTCATTAGATTCCCTGTTTTTGCCTCAATGTAGTTTACAGCTTTGGCTTGCAAATTGAAAAGAATATCTAATCTACCGCCTCAGCCTCCATGGTCGGGGAGTAACTAACTAAAAGTAGTGACACTACTAGCTGAGCTTCTTTAAAAAATACTGTTGCGCTTCCAGTAACATGCTACTCTGCAAGTTGAAAAAATAAAACACATATATACGCTGCTCCAAAAAAATGAAAGAAACACTTTGAAAACACATCAGATCTCAATGGGAAAAAAATATCATGCTGGATATCTATACTAATATAGACTGGGTAATGTGTTATGAACGAAAGGATGCCACATTGTTTGATGGAAATGAAAATAATAATTCTACAGAGAACTGAATTCAAAAACACCCTGAAAATCAAAGTTAAAAAAATATGCAGCAGGCTAGTCCACTTTGCTGATATTTCATTGCAGCAACTCAAAATGGTACTCAGTAGTTTGTATGGCCCCCCACATGCTTGTATGCATGCCTGACAATGTCAGGGCATGGTCCTAATGAGACGACTGATGGTGTTCTGGGGTATTTCCTCCAAGATCTGGACCAGGGCATTACTGAGCTCCTGGACACTCTGAGGTGCAACCTAGCCCTGTCCCTGGATTTAGGTCAGGTGAGCATGGTGGCCATTTAATGTTATCAATTCCTTCATCCTCCAGGAACTGCTTGCATACTCACCACACGAGGCCGAGCATTGTCATGCACCAGGAGGAGCCCAGGACCCACTGCACCAGAATAGGGCCTGACAGCGGGTCCAGGGATTTCATCCCAATACCTAATGGCTGTCAGGGTGCCATTGTCTAGCCTGTAGAGGTCTGTGCATCCCTCCATGGATATGCCTCCCCAGATCATCACTGACCCAACACCAAACCAGTCATGCTGAACTATGTTACAGGCAGCATAACTCCATAGCTTCTCCAGACCCTTTCACGACTGTCACATGTGCTCAGGGTGAACCTGCTCTCATCTGTGAAAAGCACAGAGCACCAGTGGCGGACCTGCCAATTCTGGTGTGCAATGGCAAATGCCAATCAAGCTCCATGGTGCTGGGCAGTGAGCACAGGGCCCACAAGAGGATGTCGGGCCCTAAGGCCACCCTCATGAAATCTGTTTCTGATTGTTTGGTCAGAGACATTCACACCAGTGGCCTGCTGGAGCTCATTTTGTAGGGCTCTGGCAGTGCTCATCCTGTGCCTCCTTGCACAAAGGAGCAGATACCAGTCCTGCTGATGGGCCTGTCAAGCTCTCTAGAGTAAGTTTCTGTCTCCTGGAATCTCCTCCATGCTCGGAGACACAGGGAGACACAGGGAGACACAGGGAGACACAGAAAACCTTCTGGCAATGGCACGTATTAATGTGCCATCCTGGAGGAGGTGGACTGCCTGTGCAACCTCTGTAGGGTCCAGGTATTGCCTCATACTAACACTGACCCTAGCCAAATGCAAAACTGGTGAAAAACAGTCAAAAAATATGAGTTGGGAAAAAAATGTCAGTGGCCCTGGCGTTTAACTGACTTTATGCTATTCTCTGATTAAAAAGTGTTCCTTTTTTTTTCTTTTTTTGAGCAGTGTGTAATATCATTATACAATTACTTAATTTAAAAAAATATATACATTATATATATTTATAGGTATAAAAATGCATAATTTAAAAACAAGGTAAAGCACCTTAAGAACTAATACATAATACCTGTTAATATAATAAAAAATGAATTATAAATAAAATTATATAGCAAATAAAATTATATATATATATATATATATATATATATATATATATATATATATATATATATATATATATATATATATACAATTAAACATAAAAGCATTAATTTAAAACTTTTGAACGGTAGTGGATGTTTTTGCAAAAGATTTCTATTCCTAATATTTCAAAATAGTACAGTTGTTGTTTTTTGTTGTTGTTGTGAGACCCCATTCTCACAGTCACTCTTGGTGCTTTTGGCAGTGGACAAGGGTCAGCATAGGCGCCCTGACTGGTCTGCGGCTATGCAGCCCCATAAGCAATAAACTGTATTCTGACACCTTTCTATCAGAACCAGCATTAACTTCTTGAGCAATTTGAGCTACAGTAGCTCATCTATTTGATTGGACGGCACTGACCAGCCTTCGCTCCCCACGTGCATCAATGAGCATTGGCCGCCCATGACCCTGTGGTCGGTTCACCACTGTTCCTTCCTTGGAGCGCTTTTGATAGATACTGTCCACTGCAGACCGGGAACACCCCACAAGAGCTGAAGTTTTGGAGATGATCTGACCCAGTCGTCTAGCCATCACAATTTGGCCCTTGTCAAACTTGCTCAAATCCTTACACTTGCCCATTTTTCCTGCTTCTAACACATCAACTTTGAGGACAAATTGTTCACTTGCAGCCTAATATATCCCACCCACTAACAGGTGCCGTGATGAAGAGATAATCAGTGTTCTTCACTCATTCACTGGTCATTATGAATATACACCAATTTGGCATAACATTATGACAAAAATTTGCCTACCTGGTCCCACTTTATATCAAGTGGCTTTAATTACCACATACTAACATTCAAATTAATAATAATGATACAATGCACTTACATACATGTTTTACTGCCTGCATGTAATTACATCTATAATTATACTGTTGACCCTTCCCTTACCTCTTAAACCTACCTATACAACCAAACCCATTCCTGACCTTACCCGATCCCACCTCAGTAGCAGAAAACGTGTTTTGCAATACGATATGAACACAGTAAGTACAAAGTACTTTTGATGTAAGTACATAATTAAAGCCACTTAATATAAAGTGGGACCGCCTACCTTAAATACCTTCAATGCAGTTAGCTTCTTGTTGATATAATAAGTTATTTATAAATAATTATATAATAAAAATAAATGTTACTTATAAATATATATTTATAATAATATATGAAAAAATATGTTGCCCACCTTAAATATCAGCGGTTATCTACTTCTTGTTACTAGCTTAAATGGTTGCTATACTTTTTTTAAAAGAGCAGCATTATTATAGTTTATTCTACATCTTCTAATTAATCCTCAAATAATTTAAAAATCACAATTGTGGGATTGATTCAGAGTTGCAGAGTTTCAAAGTAAAGCCACTGGGCGGAAAACACAAATCAAAGAAAACTGATGTAACAGGCATTCCTAACACCCTTCAATCACTGCTTAGCCCTGTTTCACACAGCAGAACCAAAACTCAAAGCTGACATTTAATTCTGGTGTTCAAAGTCTAAATGAAGACAAAAGGTGGAGGAAAGAGAATGAGAGCAAATAAAGCTCTGCATGATGCCAGGACCTTGAGTTATGAGCGAAATACCACAGTAAAAGCAATCTGGACTGAAGGAGGACAGGACGTGTCTCTGAGGGGTTTGAGGTGAGGACCCTAAGGGCCGAAGCACCGCAACACATCTCTTCCTCCAGAAGTCATGCTTACTGGTTTGAAGAAATCTCCCAAGACAATAAAGTCTGATAGCTGGATTGACTTCAGAGGGTCATCTGTCCCATCAACACCACTGTGGAAGATTCTCAGTCAAAAACAAAGGTATGGATGAGTCTGTGGCCACTAGGGCACAAGTAACGTTTTCTCATGTGTTGACACCCAGATAGTATAACAGCAGTTATTGATTCCACTCTCTTTTGTCTCCATCAGTGTTGACATTTGCAACAGTGGACGACTTTTTAAAGAATGACCCAAAATAAGCCTCTTTTGTGTCTTCACGCTATCATTTTATCATCTCTTCCTTTTCAAACCAGTACAAGTTCATCTTTTGAGAGAAGACAGGAATAACAACAATCATTGACAAGAGAAGACAGTAGACCTGGGGTTTCGATTCTTCTGGCCATGACAAAAGGTTCGAAGTGCACAGCTCATATTCAAAATGTTCAAAGGCGGCTGGAGAACGCCAGACACTGTCGGTTTATGCCTTACTGTTCTTAGCACAGGTGTGAGGAGGAGATAGGCTGCCATTTTCTTCATGTGTTGAGCCGGTGGCTACACTTGATCTTGCACTCATAGTCAATTACCTCACTTCCTCAGGAAAAAGCTTCTGTTGTTTTATCATCTTGGACTCAGGCGGTCATTGCCCACTTCTAATAAATTTCTCAAAAGAAGCCCAAGCAGCAACAGATGCTGTGATTTAAAATGAACTTTGTGGCGCACTGGGTATCCACATGCGTCAACATTTATGTATTTATTTATTGTAATTGTTCCTCATTTAGTTGCAGCTTTGCCATACATTTATTAAGATACATTCAAATAGAAAAAAGTTATTTTAAATTGTAATACAATTTCACAATATTGCTGTTTTTACAGTCTTTTTGAACAAATAAATGCAGCCTTGGTCAGCATAAGTGACTTTTTTCTCGAAAACATTAAACATTTTACATAATGAATTTTTTAGAGAGCCTTGTGATTGTCTAATTTCATGGATCCAAGTCTTATCATGCCTTATTGTAGAACTACTGAACCGTACCATCACAGGTACAATTAAAGCCTCACAATTTGGTCAGTAATCCAAATATCATCAAAAAGAAGAACTTCATAATCAAACATCTGCAATGAATGACCTGCAAGATGATTTGTGATGATTTAGCTGGCAGATTATATCACTAATGGCTATGTAAAAGGACAATTGTTGCTCTGTGTGTTGTCCTTCATGTTTTAATATTTTAATAATAGTTTAATAAAGCACTCTATTCAGAAATCTCATTAAATTCAACCAGCTTTTACTCACTCACAAAACGTCCACATCAAAATGTCTCTTTTGGGAGAAACACAAGAAGCAAGGCAATATTCAATAAGCTTCCAATCACTGAAATGTACTGACAGACAAAAACCGAACACCCCAAATCTAGCCTCAAATCAGATGGAAGCATTATAAAAAAAGCAGTTTCTCTGCATCAGGATTATATGTTTTGACTTTGAAAAGGAAGGAACGTCTGTGGCAATTTTCTTAATTCTTTTCTCTCCGTATGCCATTTCCATGATGGATGGAAATGTTTCCTCTCTCAACATGGGGAGATAAAATACTGCACTTCACTGCATTTTACTTTTACTTTCAAGTATTGCTCTTAGACTAAGTGATAGGTAAATTAAATATGTGCTAGACTGAATGGTGGCTTTCAAAAAATAATAATGTGACAACAGCGATCAGTGTGCAAGGTGGTTGTTGACGGACTTCCCAAGCTGCCTTGTATTAAAGCGTTTTCTCTCTGTATTGAGACAAAGAAATCTCTGAAGGGTCACCCCGTCCACGAACAAACAGAACCCATCGCACTCACTCAAGCGCAATCGATTTGACAAGGAGGGAAAGTCTACCCTCTGGGCAATGAAAGTGTCTCATTTCAAAGGATGTGTTGATTTCAAAGACACCAGATCTTCTAATTAGATCCTCTAATCTTGTAATTAAGCAAAAGTGATTGCCATGGTGAAAGTGTGAGCAGATTGCAATGAAATGACTCTGCTCTTGGGCCTGTGGTCAGATGGATCACAGATGTGTTATTGCAAACCCTGTCTATATTTACCTGTTCCTTCAGCCCAGCAGCAGCAGTCCTGTGTTGTAATGGAAATGTAATTAAAAATCTCATTGACCCCCTGTTTTGCTGTCACCTTGATCGGAGTCTTTTGTATAATGCTCAAGTTTGCTATAGCTAATGCATAGGCAGTGGTCTTGCACGATACAATTGGATTTGAATGTATTTTACCTGGAGGTATTTTAGTATTTCTAAAAAATAAAAATAAAAACAGGAAGTTTATTCGTGCATTACGGCAATGGATATCAGCATATCAAAGAAGATGCTTTCTATTTGGTAAATATAAAAGTCTCTAGTCATAGTCCAGCTGAATTTCCACAGCAATGTTTGAATGAAAAAAATCAATCATGTTACTAGAGACAAAATGAAATCAAATTCATGAACAGAAAGCATGAATCTCTCTCTCTCTCTCTCTCTCTCTCTCTCTCTCTCTCTCTCTCTCATAAACTTTTTGTTTCCTTCTGCATGGCCTGTATGGAGACGCTTGAGATAAAGGGTGTCTCGGGTTCCTTCAGACAAATCATTATGATTAGCGATTACACTCAAGCGTGGCCTATTGTTGATGACAAACACCGGTTATATTCAATTCAATTTCCATTCAATTTCCTCTGCTAAAATCTCCGGGGCCATTCCGAAAGGTTTCCACTTAAACATGTTAATGTAATTATTTCAAAATAAACTTCATGATGGCAACAGTATGGAGAGTCAAAAGCATCATAGGTAGGAAACATCCCATGAGGAGTTGAGGAACGTCTCCAGGTCACCCTCTCCTTTTCCATAGAGTCTGTTTATCATCCCTGCTACTGCGGACACTCCTCTTTGTCAGTTTCCACCTCAAGCTCTGTCAGCCCTGACACATACGGCAGCCTCAGCAGATTTATAGTTACAGTACACAGAGGTGGACAGAACTGGGCCATGCGGGGTGTTCGGAGGCAGTACATGGAATGAGGGCAACCGTTACAAGCTGCTTAGATGCCACGGATTTTGAGCTTGACAGGTACGCCCCAGGGCATACCCGTGGACGACAAACCAGGTCCTCTGGTTAAGAGATGCTTGATCATTTGTACTTTCAGTACGGCCATGTTTTTGCCTCGGCTTCTCCTCGTCTGCCCTTCAAACATCAATAAATCCTCAGGCTGCTTCGGCTGCTTTTGTGGACTAACTCGCATTCACAACAATCCAGCATTATGCAAATCTGGGAACAACACATTTGACACAAGGGACTCGCGTTGTTCCATTCTGTGAGAAGCAGGGGAAGTGAAGTTTGTCAGAGCTAATCCAGGATAAGATGTCCCTTCCAGGGAACCGTACAAAGCCATGGGCGAGATGGGTGTATTCCTCAGATGCCGCTTCCCTCATTTCCCTCGAGCTTAGGGATCAGTGTTAATTCTTCCCCCTCAGTCGCCAGGAAACCGACAGAGCCAGACAGCCTCCGTTCGCCTCGGGCGGAGCGCAGGCGCAAACTCGGCTCAACAGGCTGGGGTCATCCACAGAGTAGAGATCTGCCCTCTCACTGACTTTATCAGAGCAGGTGAATAAATGGCTTTGAAATCCACAATGAGCCTTACGACGGTAGGGAAAAAGCGTTGAATAAAATGTCATACGATGTCTTGTAAGTGGGACGTATCTGGCAGAGCCCCCTGGAACCTCATTTTGTGTGGCTTTAGCGAATTTCTGTTGCTTTGAGGGCTAATGGAGCAATGCTGTATCTCCAACGCAGCAGGTAAACCACTTCCTGATGGTGTAAATGAAAACCTTTGGCTGGTTGACTGGAGGAAGCCTGCACAGGTGTCCATCTAATACCGTTCTCACATGAAAAGGGAAGTTTGCTCTAGCTTCAATGCATGGGCTGGAGAGAGAAAAGTTTCCCTGCGCTCAGCTTGAGATTTCTGGCCAGCTATAGTTATATAGACAGCGGGGATGAGATTATAGATGTTCAAACATTTATATTTTCCTCAGCGAGCTGGATTACTAAGAGTAATGTTTCGTGTGATTAATTGATGCTCAAGGACACTTAATTGCTAGATAAAAGAGGCAGGATGGACAAAATAGTTTCACTTAATAATAGTGCTTAATAATAGTGGTAATGCACCTTTTGGGCAAACAATTTTTGCAGGCAACTCTTGGAAGGAAAATGGGAAAAACACAGCCTTAAAAAACAACAACAACAAAAAACAACAACTGTACTATTTTGAAATATTAGGAATAGAAATCTTTTGCAAAAACATCCACTACCGTTCAAAAGTTTTAAATTAATGCTTTTATGTTTAATTGTATATATATATATATATATATATATATATATATATATATATATATATATATATTGTCCCCAAAGTTTTGTGTTAGAAGCAGGAAAAATGGGCAAGCGTAAGGATTTAAGCGAGTTTGACAAGGGCCAAATTGTGATGGCTAGACGACTGGGTCAGATCATCTCCAAAACTTCAGCTCTTGAGGGGTGTTCCCGGTCTGCAGTGGACAGTATCTATCAAAAGTGCTCCAAGGAAGGAACAGTGGTGAACCGGCGACAGGGTCATGGGCGGCCAATGCTCATTGATGCACGTGTGGAGTGAAGGCTGGCCTGTGTGGTCCGATAAAACAGACAAGCTCAAATTGCTCTAGATGTTAATGCTGGTTCTGATAGATAGGTGTCAGAATACACAGTGCATCACGGTTTGTTGTGTATGGAGCTGCATATAGCCACAGACCAGTCAGGGTGCCCATTCTGACCCCTGTCCACTGCTGAAAGCACCATCAGTGGGCACGGGAGCATCAGAACCAATTGGGTCAAAAACAACATTGGACTCTATTGACTTTCATTATATGGGGATTTTTTTTTTTTTTCATAATGTCAATTTTATGCCTGATCAGTGTATATATAAATATATACATACATACATTTTTGTGTGTTGAGGCTGGTGAAAATGTTGGCAGGTCAAGTTTTACAAAAAAAATATTATTGTCGAGCCCTGCTGCATAAATGAGGAATGTTATTTCCAATTAGTCTGGAGAGTACTGTGTCGGTCTGTGTCTGCTGGGAGATCGAAGCCGCATCAGACCCATGTTATTTCTTCCATCTAGATTGGCCCATGTGAGCTGTCCCTATATTCCCATTTACTAGGAGAAAAGTGCAGAGTGGAGAAAGGTGTGCATTTGCTATCCCAAACCCTCTGCTTCCGTTAATGCTGTGCTACACTCAGTCTAATTACTGCAGCATATGCACGTCACCTGTGAGGCCCCTGCAGGCAGTCCTGAAGGCGCCTCGGAGCCCTGCCTCAGCCGTTCACACGCCAGCATTACTCCAAACCCTGCTCATCAGAAACACTACACAACACAGCAAAGCACCACTGACAGCCATACATCACTCGCTCAAACCAAGCAAGTGTGGCTGTGAGAGGAAAGATATGAGAGTAAAAGGCAGACTCAGAGAAAGTCTGCAAAGGAGGCGACCCTTGAAGCTGCAGAAGAACTCGTTCCTGTTGATTGATGAAAGCCCTGGCCGTGATGGCATCCAAATGTGACAATTCGGGGACATTAAAGGCGGCAACTCTTCTGCTTCACCTGCTTCAGTCCAGCTGGGAACAAAGTGGTCATTATCCCACTGTATTCTGCTACGGCGCTCCCTGTGGTTTAGAATCTGCTCAATTATCTTCTCCTCCTGGGCTAAGGCTGACAGGCATGTTGGCAGGTGTGTCCTTTCCATCCCGTTCACCTCTTGACTACTGGAGGATTAGAGAGTGAGGGGGGCATCGACTAAAGCTACGGCTCCAGAGCTGTTAACGGCCCTGCCCTTTCTTACCCTGCGAACAGATGAGCGAAGAAAGAGCAAATGTTTGTCTTTGGAGAGGGAGCAAGGAGCCCAGGCCTCAGATGATCACTACATATAACCCGCCTGTCAGAGCTTCATTAATGAGTACAATCAAAGCAAAGATGCAAAAATGGTGCATTTGACACAGAGGGGTGAAAATAACCACAAAAAATCTAAAGGTCTGAATACTTTGTATAAGCCAAAATGTATCAACAATATTGAACTGAAAATCAGAATGACTGTGATTCATAAGTTAAAGAAGATGTAAAAGGGATTAGTTTACCCGAAAACTAAAATTATTTCATCATTTCCTCACCCTCAAGTCGTTCCAAACGTATTTTTTCTTCTGTGGAACATAAAAGATATTCAGAAGAATGTAACTATTTCTTTGTCCATACAGTGAAAGCCAATTGGGTCAAAAACAACATTGGACCTCATTGACTTTCATTGTATGGGCAAACAAGTTTCTATCTTTTATGTTTCACAAGGGAAAGAAATTCATACAAGTGGAGGACATGAGGGTGAATAAATTATAGAATTTTCATTTTTAGATGAACTAACCCCTTTAATATTGAGTACATAGCATTTTAGAAATATGGGTATTTAGTCTGTTGGTCCATTTTTGATCCACTAATGAAAAGAGTCGAAGCCGAAGCGGGATTAACAGCTACATGTTGCTCAACATCACAGACAGGAAAGAGCAGAGTGATGCAAAGTGAAACATTCAAGTGCATTCATCTAAAAACCTCTCGCCCAATCAATTTAGAGGACAAGAACTAAAGAGAATTACTTGCAAAGGCAATTGGTAGATGCATATTCTCATTTCCATGTACATCCTCTCAAATTCAGACCTTTTCTTGTGTGCTGTCTTTTCTTATGCATGAAGGGAATTCAGATCAGAGTGTTTGAAAACAAGACATTAAGTAACACCGGCTTTACTATGCCACAACGGTCAGGGGAATCGTCATGGCGACTGCTTTGAGAGGATGAGGGAGAGGCAGTTAACATTGGCATATAAAACAGCTTCACATCAGAGGTGGCTAAGTTCATGTCAAACAGCGGCTTAGATTTACCGGTGAGAGAGTGAGGGAGAGATAGGCTTAAATAAGCCCTTGCTTAATTTTGGCACCATGTGTGACACTCACAGATTTTCATTCATCCTTTTCTAAAGCCTGCTATTTATTTTACAGGCTTTGTTTCACAAAAGAAATTCTCTTTTAGCATTCATAGGACAAAAATGTAGATTTAATTCATTTCTGCCATTATGAAAAGTGTGACAGAGGTGTGGCAACAGCAACGGAAAAATGAAAGCCATTATACATCCCTACTGAAAAGACCCACTCCTTTATGAAAAGGCAGACTCAGTCATATTGAGAACGAGGATTGAAAAGTTTTACTTTTATAAGTGCTAGCAAATAGTCCTCCAAAACTGGTTGGCCAAAATGGAGCGATTTTCCATTTGTCGCAATCACGGCAAACAAAGCGGTTATTTTACACCTGGTTTCTTACAGGCCCTTTGCCGCATTGTTACTTAAAGCACATCATCAAAAGACGCCATCGTCATGTTTACCGAGCCCAGCCTCAAACATGTTGTGTGGTGCGACACCGAACAAAGGATGATGAAATGACAAGAAGAAGTGAAGTGTGTTCAATCATCCTCCTTGGAAATGAACAGGAATGAGGAGTACGCCTGGATGGAGCGATACAGAGAGAGAGAAAGCGAAAGCCAGATGGAGGACCTACTGAATGGGCTTCTCACTATCTGAATTCACTGCAGATTCTGAATGCAAGGTGTGGGTTGGGAGGGGGTGGGGGGATCTACATATATTGCTTTAAAAACAATGACATGATGGCAATAAATCAGCTCGAGGAGAGGCAGGCAGAAGAGAGCGTGACCGTACACGCAATGGGTCAGGTGAAGTGAGGTGTGATTAATACGAGGGTGCCAGTGTGTGATGATACAGTAAGAGTTTGACAGGGTTGCTGACATGCTGATAAGAATTTGATCTATCTGACCCTGCCAACCATGTTTCTTCTAGTCTGCAGTGTAATTCATATTCAACCACATCACACAGCACAGCACGTCCTGCTAAAGACAACATGAAATGGCTGTCACAACACATGTAACTTCCATACTGACACACATTTCAGAGAAAACTTATTTCAGTGGGAAAATGTATCAATTGTATTTAATTGGATTGTGAAAATCCAGCTATCATTATATTGGCTAATATTATTAGGGGGTCACGGTTTGTCTTGTTAGCATTAGCTCTGTTTCCATCCAAAGCTGTGAATGTAATTTATGCGCAAAATTGCAATATCGCATAAAACATTTGCGAATAAAGCACAATTTCCATTCAGTGAATCAAAGAGAACATAATCGCCACTTCCTGATAAACTACCACTAAAAAAATCACTAAGAAACATAGGAGAAGCCACCATATATAATCATTTTCGTATATATAAATGAGAAAAAACTCATGCGTCTCAATAAACTTGTCTTGCTTTCAGAGGCAGATGCTGCTGTTTGGGAACGCAGTCATGTAAGACAGTTCTAGGAGGGAAATATACAGAGCATCTTTGACAGCAGACTTCTGAATGACCAGAACAGCATTTCAGATGTTTTGCAAACAAGATGTTTCCGCTGGTTAGAACATTTATGCTGTTACATGATTTCTTTTTAATGGGCATCGAGGAATTTATTCGGTAAATGCATTTACATCGTAGTTTATGCCCATGTTTTCGTATTGGATAGAACATGTATCTAACTCCAACGAACGCATACTGTACGTTTTTTTATGCACATTTTGAAAATGTATTGCAGATCTTGCCGTTTTCATTCAGCATTTTTTGATGCGATATACCAAAATGCACATAAAAATAGGTGGATGGAAACATTTTGCCTGCTGGTAAATAAATAAATACAATTTAGTTTATAATACATATTTACTATGAATATACACCAATCAGGCAGCTTTAAGACGTAATATTGTGTTGGTCCCCATTTTGCTGCCAAAACAGCTCTGACCCGTTGAGGCATGGACTCCACTAGATGCCTGAAGGTGTGCTGTGGTATCTGGCACTAAGATTTTAGCAGTAGATCTTTTAAGTCCTGTAAGTTGTGAAAAGGGGTCTCCATGGATCAGCCTTGTTTGTTCAGCACATCTCACAAATGCTCAATTGGATTGAGAAGTCAACACCTCAAACTCATTGTTGTGCTTATCAAACCATTCCTGAATCATTTTTGCTTTGTGGCAGGGTGCATTATCCTGCTGAAAGAGGCCACAGCCACCAGGAAATAGCGTTTCCATGATAGGGTGTCCATGGTCTGCAACAATGCTTACGTAGGTGGTACGTGTCAAAGTAACATCCACATGAATGGCAGGACCCAAGGATTCCCAGCAGAACATTTCCCAAAACATCACACTGCCTCCGTCGGCTTGCCTTCTTCTCATAGTGCATCCTGGTGCCATGTGTTCCCCAGGTAAGCAATGCACACACGACAAACTGTGATGCACTGTGTATTCTGACACCTTTCTATCAGAACCAGTATTAAATTCTTGAACTATTTGAGCTACATTATATTTTTAATCGCTATGTCTGAGGTAAACCCCGCCCTCCTCATTACCCTACGGACAAAACATGTAGAAATGATTAAATGTAGAAATGAATAAAAGTAGACATAAATAAATGTAGAAATGATTAAATGTAGAAATGAATAAAATAATAAATAAATAAATGTGGAATAAAATAAATATATACATAAATAAGGAAATAAATGTAGAAATAATTATTAATTAATTTATTTATAATTTGGGCAGCTTTGGGATTCCATAAGTTACATCAATAAATAAGATTATATCAATATGAATGCATGCATGAATATATTTTGATTATAATAACATTCACCAATAATAAGATAGCAGGATCTTTACAATGTATAACTTGGCTTTTAATGTTCCTAAAATCTAGATGTTCCTGCTAATTTGTGCAAAATAAGACCGTCATGACTATGTAAAAAGAATACATTTTGGATGCTGTCTATCATAAGCCACAATAAAATATATCCAAACATATTTTGCTAAATTATTAGGTTGTGTCAATTTCCACGGATTATTTTGCACAATAGTATACAGGCAAAAAGACTAAGAGACAATAAAATGGGGAATAAATGCATAAAAAAATAAAAAAATAAGACGCGGTATTGCTGTAGCTTTCTGTAAGGAATCTTGCCCACTATGTCAGCCTCCTACCTCAACCTCTGCTGAAAACCCCACTTATTGCTTGAGCAGCTTGTTGCTAGGCTACACCAGAGAGGGTAAAAAAGACTGTTATCAGAGAGAAGAGAAATCTCCTGAACAGTGAGAGTAGCACACCCAGGAAAATAAGATGGTAAACAGAGTATGTGCATCAGCTACAAAAGTGAACCAAATAAAACACACAAGGTGTGACAAGATGCAAATGAGAGGATCTTCTGACGAGGAACATAGATGCTTTGCTCTGCTATCATGAGCTGCTTTCTGTACAAGACTAGACTAGACGTCTTTATTCTGGAAACAATGCAACTTAATTCTTGTGCAATGTGCTCATTTTATAGGACAGGGAGCGGAATGCTGTATTGCAACACAAACAAGCATCTTAACATTAGCAGAAACTCCTATTTTCAACAGATCAGGACATCGACTCCAAAGTCGGATTAAAGATTGAAAGATTGACATTTTACAAACAAGGCATTTCCTGTCCATTTTCGAAAATGAGTGAGCGGACAGAAAGCATTGAGATGACCCTTCTCACTGTACCGCAACAACATAAAAGCTAGACTAAAAAAAGCTCCGTGTCACACTTGGACGACACAAAGATAAGAGTCACTACATTTAAAAGCAATTTGTTTCATGAGACAAAGCGCCCCAGGTTCACCTTGTGTTCTCTTACCTTTTGTAGGATCAAAAACTGCTTTGGATTATTGGAAAGCGTACAGTGATTCAGTTATACATCACTGCCAGGCTGATATAACTGTACAAGGTTAACACTGGCCTTGTGACATGGTATTTAGAAATGCAGTGAACTGTACAAAAGCTCAATTATAGCTCTGCTACACAGTCAAGCCTGACCACGTTCTGTAGGCACGTCCAAATTATGCACATGCAAAAGAATAGCCCTAACCTTTATATGTTCTGCCGCTTGTATTTGGTTTAACCTTTTCTATATGGAAAGTTGCGGATAGATGTAAACAAACGGCGATACCCCAACTCGAGCCCTCCGTGAGTTGGCCGGGGGTGCAGAAAAGTGTCAATTTTGAGGTGTGATCCGGTGCGACACACAACATGACGGCTAATTAAATCATTAGAGGGTGTTTCACAAGGCACAGGTGACATAATTACACAGTATCACGAAAAGCCTTTATACTAAATCTAACACATTTACACAAGCATCTGCCACTGCAAACTGAGAGCGAGGATAAAGGGCTTAATGAATTGAGAAAGCGCTTTCGGGGTATATCGTAAAACACAATAAAGCCCATGAGCTATGCAAATGGTCCCCGCTCTGTGATTTGTGTGCGGAGCTGGCGCACCAAGGTGGAGTACAATGCCATCTGCGTCATGTAGAGAAAAGGCTCTCCGTTCATTTCTCAGAAACTCAAAAACAGCCATTTGGACGTCATTTAAATTCATGAAAAATGATTGCGGGAGGATTACGAGTGTCTGTTGGGAGCTGTGTGAGGACTTGAAAAGGTGAGAAGTCAAAAATGCCAACAAGAACTTGAGAAGGGCTCATGCAGAAGAGATGGATGTGCGACGTGGCCTGGAAATACACAGCGAATGCTCTGATTAAAACTCCCAGAGGAGCGCCGTGGGGAACAGGTGGGTCTTCACGGGTGACTGGCAATAAGGATAAAGGATGTGACATACGGACGGACAGACAGACAGACACATATACAGCAAATCCACATTAGTTTCATTCCCAAATCCCGTGCATGTCTCCGTTACGTGCTGTACTGTACTCAGCTGGCATGCAGAGAATGCCATGCTGTGCTGGCAGAAGAAAGAGGGAGAGGTACCAACCGTGAGCTGCGGCTTCAGTGCTGGGCGCAGCGTCTGAGCACACGAGGAGAGGAGGTGCGGTGGAGGAAGGAGGAGGGAAACAGGAGGAACAGCATGCAAAAAAAGGAGAAATGGGGAAAAAACAAATGGAACTGATAAGCAAGCATATACACACACAATTACAACAGTGACAAACACTTTGAAACAAGCTCACAAGAGAATGGCAAGAGGACAAAATCAAATGTTTTGCACATCAAAACAAACGGCATTTTCACTCACAGCTATGACTAGGGGTGTCAAAAGCAGCGGTACTTTGGTACAAAGCATCCCACAGAATCCAATCCACCTTCCTCAACATTTCACTGGCAGTTTTCTATGGCTACTCTGCCTGATTAGAAATGGTACATATTTTGAATCATAAAAATATAGTAATTAAATGGATAGTTTACTCATAAATGAAAAGGTATTCACCCTCATGTCATTCCTGTTCATGTCAACTTGTATGACTTGATTTCTCATGCAAAACACACACAACTATTATTTTAAATAATGTTTTACAATGAAAATCAATGGGGCCAAAACTACATTGGACCCCAGTGAGTATCACTGCATGGACCAAAAAAGAAAATACTGAGACATTACACAGATGAAAGATAGCTTCTACACTTTATCATATTTTTCCCTTTAAATACCATATTTTCATGATAAAAACCCACATAGTGTACCATTTCTGATCAAACACTAATAAATGACAGCAGAATTGTAATTTTTAGAAAACTATCCCTTTAGTGTATCATAAATTCCACATCACATTTCGCATTATATTACCAAATCTAACTGGTCATATTATTCCAATTACTTTAGTTTTCAGTTAGTTAACAGCTTAGCCTATCAGTGATTAAGAAGTGCTTTCTGTTAGCTATAACAACAGTTTTTTGGCATTGAAGAAAGGGAATATGATTCTGCAGGGAGATTTGTCAAAATATCAGCTCTCAAAATCATAAAATGTCTAAACTGGACACGCTTGAATCAGTGTGCTGCATTGTAAACGTAGATCATTTTCGAATGGTGCAGACAATCACTACAGCGCCCTAAATCAATATAGCAGGACTGCAGAACTCTCAATAAATAATAACTACATAAAATGACCTTTTCATATGCTTGCCTTCCCCGCAGACCCAGCTGTTGAGTTAAAAAGTGTATTATGACATATGAATATGATGCAGAATACTATATGAATGCCCATCGAACGCCTTTACAACTATCGTACGTAATTAGTCATTAAATCGCATCAAAAGACCAGACTTTTTTGAAATGTTGATAAGTCAGCGCAAACCTGCATTACTGCTCCAGGTAATTCCTCTGATATAACAGAGGAATTCTGACTGCCTTTCTGCTTTGAGCTGATGAAATGCCTCGACTGAAATATGGAAGCGGGTGCATAACATGAGCAATGTGAGCCCTCATCCTGGTGCATTACCTTAGGGCAGAGAGCACTTCAAACACACCAGGAGAGCCGTGATGCAGAGGTGCTCGTTATGGGAAGAAACATTAGAGATGTCAATCACTGTTAAGGCAACACAAACTTTGCCCTTAAAGCATAACTTGGTGTTTCTCGGCTCGATTAGATAGGATCTAGTCCTAATCCACTTGTTGGCTTTGATGATTCAGGTTCATTTGAGTATTCCTCAATATTTATCAGAGATAGATGTGGATAGAAGTGGTGCAGAGGATGCCCAGAATACCAAGAAAATCCTACGCAAAGGTAGATGAGTGATGCATGTTCACAGGATCAGAAGGTGAAGATCAAGTGCACTACAAAGAATCTGGATGCTTTTGGATGGAGAGGTTCTTAGATTAAAATATGAATTACTGTATGAATGCTGAATTAACATTTCAGTTCTTACTTGTTTATGTATCCAACGTGACTTGCTGTGCAATTTTGACAGGGCAGGTTGGCACGGAACTAACTGGGCTTTTAGAGTTTGCCCATTCCAGTGTTTGAACTTGTGACCTTTGTTTTTTTTTTTTAGATGAGATCTTTAACCAATGCAGGTAGGGGTTGTGAACCTCAATTGACCCGTCACTAAGATCCTTCTTAGTTTTCCAAAATGTCCCATGGGAATGAACTGGAGAATTCTGTGATTTTAGTAAAAAGTGCTCAGAGTGTTAAACATTTACTGATCATTATTCTTACCTACGCTGGAACGAAGCATTTTTATCTGCTGTATTTCTTGACTAAAAACTTAGATGACTTCAAATCAGAATCAAGAAAAATGCTTCTGTCAGCTGAAAATCAGTAAGTAATTACCAGTGATAAAATGAGTTTATACATTAGAAGGATATTATCATTTTGCATCTTCTAATATCAATAAAATTGCTGAAATGAACACCAACTAAACTAAAAAGTAAAATTACAGTTGAAAACAGTATTATAAAAAAAAAATCAAACAATTTGTATCTTGTTTCAGTCAACTATAAAGAGAAAGCTCATTTGAAAGATTACAAGTGATATTTTTGCATTTTTGATCATATTACATTTACAAATATAAAATCATATTATAAACATTAATCCATAAAATCAAAACCATTGCTAAAACGAACTACAAAAAACAAAAAAACAAAAACAAATGTGTTTTTAAATGTGTTATTTAAAATTAAATGTGTTATAAAATAAAATGAATAATATTAAAATTTAAACAAACAAAAAAATTAAACTTGCTGAACTCTCTCACACTCTAAATATTTGTATAATAATGATGATTACTATTATTATCATTATCACCATCAGCATTATTCTTATTATTTAGTGCTGTCTAATAGATTAATCGCATCTAACATATATATATATATATATCTATTTTGTGCAAACACCTGCTATTAACCTGACTTTTAATTCATCAATTGGTGTTAGAAATAGCTCATATGAAAAGCTAAAACCCTCCCAAATGACGTTTAATACACTGAAATAAATTAGTTTCACTGAAAAAAGATTTATCATTTAATCAAGACAGAAAGGTCAAATTTTGGCAAGACAAAAGTTGTCGCCTATACAGAAACTTAACAAATTTACTGCAAATACAAAAATATGCCAGCAAATTAAGTAGTGGTGCCGTGAGATCCAAATTTAATATCTTGTATGACTTCCATGAGCTTGAAGGACTGCATCCATGCGGTTTGGCAAGGACTCTCATACAATTTATTAATGAAGTCATCAGGAATAGCAAAGAAAGCAGTCTTGCATGCCTCCCAGAGTTCATCAATAGTCTTTGGTTTCGTCTTCCATGCTTGCTCTTTCATCCTACCCCACATATGCTCAATGATGTTCATGTCTGGTGACTGGGCTGGCCAACCCTGGAGCATCTTGATCTTCTTCGCCTTGAGGAACTTTGATGTGGAGATGGAAGATGGATGTGGAGATGGAAGAATGCGATGGAGCACCATCCTGCTGGAGAATTTGGCCTCTTTTATGGTTGGTAATATAAGAGGTAGCTAAGATGTCTTGGTATTTTAGACTATTGAAGTTGCCTTCCACCCTGCAGATCTCTCGCACACCCCCATACTGGATGTAACCCCAGACCATGATTTTCCCCCACCAAACTTCACTGTTTTCTGGGTGAATCTCGGATCCATGCGGGCTCTAGTAGGCCTCCTGCAATATTTGCGGCAACTGTGGTGTAATTCAACAGAAGATTCATCTGAAAAATCCTTCTGCCACTTTTCCAGCATCCATCCTTTTAGTAGGCTGTGGGCTTTGGCAAATGCCACACGGTTTTTCAATTGTCTTTTGTTTAGTGCTGGCTTCTGGGCACTGATTTGACCATGGAGGCCATTTCGAGACAGAATCCGACAAACTGTTCTGGTTGACACAGGGACTTCAGGTGACCTGGTCTCGTGGAGCTCTGCTGCAGTGGAAAATGGGCTGGCCTTGGATTTTCGAGCCAACAAACGGTCCTCTCGAGCAGTTGTTTTCCAAGGTCTGCCTGACCTGGGCTTGTCAAAAACGTCTCCAGTCTCTTCAAATCTTTTTTTAATCCTCTGTACTTGACGCTGAGACACTATGAAGGTGTCTGCCACATCAGCAGTGGATCTGGTCTTCAGCCTCTTGATAATCAAAACTTCAGTCTCAGGGTGAATCTTAGGCATGTTTGCAGAGGTCTAGTTGCAGTTGATGTGAAGGTCTAGTGCACTGGGGTTCTTTTTATACACACCTGAGATCTAATTGATCCATTATTAGTCACTGGTGAAGCTCATATGACAAGGCGACAACACTTATGTCTTTGGAAAAATAGACTCAATGGGCTTTACCAAGCTGTGAATATTAGAATATTTTTGACAGTTTCATTTTGCACTGAAACATTATTACAAAAGCTTGTAAAAATCTTGATAAGAAATATATTTCAGCGGCACTTCAGTTAAATTTGTACAAAAGCGACAAGACTTTTGTCAGGGACTGTATATACAGGTCCTTCTCAAAAAAATGCATATTGTGATAAAAGTTTTAATTTTTTTCCATAATGTAATGATAAAAATTTAACTTTCATATATTTTAGATTATTGCACACCAACTGAAATATTTCAGGTCTTTTATTGTTTTAATACTGATGATTTTGGCACACAGATCATGAAAACCCAAAATTGCAAATCTCAAAAAATTAGCATATTTCATCCGATCAATAAAAGAAAAGTGTTTTTAATACAAAAAAAGTCAACCTTCAAATAATTATGTTCAGTTACGCACTCAATACTTGGTCGGGAATCCTTTTGCAGAAATCACTGCTTCAATGTGGCGTGGCATGGAGGCAATCAGCCTGTGGCACTGCTGAGGTGTTATGGAGGCCCAGGATGCTTCGATAGCGGCCTTAAGCTCATCCAGAGTGTTGGGTCTTGCGTCTCTCAACTTTCTCTTCACAATATCCCACAGATTCTCTATGGGGTTCAGGTCAGGAGAGTTGGCAGGCCAATTGAGCACAGTAATACCATGGTCAGTAAACCATTTACCAGTGGTTTTGGCACTGTGAGCAGGTGCCAGGTCGTGCTGAAAAATGAAATCATCTCCATAAAGCTTTTCAGCAGATGGAAGCATGAAGTGCTCCAAAATATCCTGATAGCTAGCTCCATTGACCCTGCCCTTGATAAAACAAAGTGGACCAACACCAGCAGCTGACATGGCACCCCAGACCATCACTTACTGTGGGTAATTGACACTGGACTTTAGGCATTTTGGCATTTCCTTCTCCCCAGTCTTCCTCCAGACTCTGGCACCTTGATTTCCGAATGACATGCAAAATTTGAGCGACATTCCAGTGCTGCTTCTCTGTAGCCCAGGTAAGGCGTTTCTGCCGCTGTTTCTGGTTCAAAAGTGGCTTGACCTGGGGAATGCGGCACCTGTAGCCCATTTCCTGCACACGCCTGTGCACCGTGGCTCTGGATGTTTATGCTCCAGACTCAGTCCATTGCTTCCGCAGGTCCCCCAAGGTCTGGAATCGGTCCTTCTCCACAATCTTCCTCAGGGTCCGGTCACCTATTCTCAGCAGCGTTTTTGCCACACTTTTTCCTTCCCACAGACTTCCCACTGAGGTGCCTTGATACAGCACTCTGCGAACAGCCTATTCATTCAGAAATGTCTTTCTGTGTCTTACCCTCTCGCTTGAGGGTGTCAATCATGGCCTTCTGGACAGCAGTCAGGTCGGCAGTCTTTCCCATGATTGCGGTTTTGAGTAATGAACCAGGCTGGGAGTTTTTAAAAGCCTCAGGAATCTTTCGCAGGTGTTTAGAGTTAATTAGTTGATTCAGATGATTAGGTTAATAGCTCGTTTAGAGAACCTTTTCATGATATGCTAATTTTTTGACATAACAATTTTGGGTTTTCATGAGCTGTATGCCAAAATCATCAGTATTAAAACAATAAAAGACCTGAAATATTTCAGTTGGTGTGCAATGAATCTAAAATATATGAAAGTAAAATTTTTATCAGTACATTATGGAAAATAATGAACTTTTATCACAATATGCTAATTTTTGAGAAGGACCTGTATATATATATATATATATATATATATATATATAGAGAGAGAGAGAGAGAGAGAGAGAGAGAGAGAGAGAGAGAGAGAGAGAGAGAGCGAGAGAGAGATGAAAAGAGAAAAGCCACATTTGAAACTGATCAGATTAGTGTACATGAACACACCTGGCCAATTCTATTCAAACTCCAACCAATCATGCCACACGAGTCCTGAAGAGTGAAGCCAAAGCGCCTCGATCGCCCCCAGGTGACTGGAAGTAGTATAGGTCATTAACCCGCCCTATCCATGAAATGTAATAGTTTGTAGTCAATGATGTGACAACTTCTCTGAGTGAAGTAGTCACTGATGCCCCAACAGTCTTTTTTCTGGATCTTTGTGAAGAGATTGGAGCATCATGAACTATAATTTCTACTGTTTATTTCTTCTGTTTATTTCACACCGACATTATGAGTTGTTCTGAGTGTGGGCGGGACCTTGATATCGCGGTGCCACTTCACGCTCACTTCTGCGCAGACTCGGGTTACAAGTTCACTACTGCGCATACTTGAGACTCAAGATGTCAGCGCCATATCAGGACACTGGTGGCTTCACTTACTACAATCGGAGAACCGTTTTTTTTCCCAGTCTATGACTCCAACTCAGGATTTTTAAAAAAGCCAATTTTTCTATTTATAAATTTGCTGCTTTTATTTTTAGGAGGTTTGTGTTAGGCTTTCATGCTTTAGCCATGCTCTATTAATAGAAACGCTGTCATATAGCCAATAACTAGAAAGAGAAGACTTTTCTAGCAATCCCTGCTGTTAGACGTTAGGTAAATAACCTTCAGGTAGTCAGGGACCCGTATCAGCACACTGTGTTAGTGTTAGACCACTCTTTAGGTCTCAAAATATAAAACTCTCTCTATCATTAAACTTCACAAAGGCACAGCAAGGCCTTTAATATAATCACTAAAGGAACTTCTCAACATACCGCTGCCGATAGGTCCTTCAAAAGGGCTTCCACCATCAGACTTGAATAACACTGCACTTACTGCAGCACAGCAAGCCTTTGTTTAAGTTTCCAGCCACTGCGCTGCTGGGCAGATATATTTGAAACATTATCAAACATTAACTGTCAGCTTCTCTGAGTTCTTGAGGCGAACAGTTAAAGGAGAGGATCCTGAGATGAAGCATGGGCCTACAAATACAACACAATCAAAATGAGCAATAATATCTTCAGGTTATTATTTGACATTAAGAGGGAAGTGGAGGGTTTCCATCACTCCTTGCATGCTGCGATTCCCATCAGGCAGATGGTTTGGAGCGTGTTCTCGCTCAGAAGGGAGGA
The DNA here is from genome assembly GCA_023029165.1 of Gobiocypris rarus. Classification (NCBI taxonomy): domain Eukaryota; kingdom Metazoa; phylum Chordata; class Actinopteri; order Cypriniformes; family Gobionidae; genus Gobiocypris; species Gobiocypris rarus. Next base: position 20,673,826 of record CM040930.1, read on the forward strand.
GACACAGAGAACGCAGGAGGGACGTAAGGGAGCTGTACTCGTTATTTACTACTATCCAGGGACAGAAAAAAATATGGGGGATCTGATCCAAAATGAGTATTAGAATCTTCAAGCTGTACTCCAACTCTCAATCATCAGAGGGCCTCTGGAAGCCTGCTAAGCCCATTACTGGTCCAGGCAGAAGTCCGTCAATAAGAGTGCTGATGAGCAATGGCCTTCCCCCTCGTGCAGGGCCCTTTGTTGCTGTGTGGGTCACCTGAGGCAGTGTCCTTGCTTACATCAGCAGCTGATATCAGCAGAGATGACAATAGGCACACAGCTTCGTGGCTAATTGCGACAGCTTTGTGTGGCACAGGAGACGACAGCGAAACATGCGCCCGATGCCCAGGGGAAGGGCACAACTGCTGAATCTCAGCAGCACACAGCTCTTCATGGAAAATGTGAAGAAAAAAATAATACTAGAGTAACATATTGTGATGAATCTATCATGCAAAGAAAGCTTAATTAAAGCTGTTTATGTAAACCCCTAAATACCCTTTAAAGTTGTAGGCTAAATAAATCTGAAAATACCATTACAATTAAACTATACAAAATCAAATGAAAAATATAATTTAAATAATTATAAATAAATATAAATATTTCTGTATACTTATCTACTGTACCTATCTACACTCTAAAAAAATGCTGGGTTGTTTTAACCCAATGTTGGGTCAAATATGGACTAACCCAGCAATTGGGTTGTTTTAACTCAGCAATTGGGTTGTTTTAACTCAGCGATTGGGTTGTTTTAACCCTGCGGTTGGGTTAATTATTTGCTTAAGACAACCCAATCGCTGGGTTAGTCCATATTTGACCCAACATTGGGTTGTTTTTTACCCAGAATTTTTTAGAGTGTATGATGAGAAGAAGGTTTGGGACAACATGTTAAGTAAAATATGACATCTTTCAATTCGGGGAGTACTACCACTTTACATATCATTAGCTATCTTTCAAAACTTACAAGTAAGAGACAGAAGGTGAAGTTTCATCTATTCATGAAAATATCCATTTAGTTTACTTTGTCATCTGCTTTCCACAGGTAATTGTCAATTGTTTCTGAAGGCAATTGCGTCCAATGACATGAGTTCTCAGCACAATGAATGGTCTGTATATTTACATTATATATCCAATTAAACAAAATGGAGAATGAATGTGTTCTTGGTATAATCTGCAGCTAAATACATTAAGCACCTGTTTGAGTATGTGACTGACTGGGACAATAATGAGCAAATGCGTAAGGTTTATAATTTTTTTCATTAAGAGTGTATTATTTATGTGGATGTGTTTAGGCAGCCTGTGATGTCAGGCACGTTCAGGCTTAGCTTGCTGAATATTCTCTGCCGTTCTACCAGCCTATCTCCAGTTAGCCATCATAGAATGTAATCATAGCTCCCATAACAATATACCTCTACATAAAAAAGACTTATTGGGAGCATTTCTGTGTTTGCATGACGGTAAGTGCAATAAATTCTAGGGGATGGTCTCCCTGGGTTGTGTATCAAAGCACTGCAGTGGTTGTTTTCCCTGTGGTAATGCAATTGACCTTTAGTGAATTAGCCTTTTCTCTGCCAGCGAGCCATCTCTCTTTGTCTGGCTTGTATTCTGCGGCGGGAATCAGACAGGGAGAGAAATGGACTTCTATCTTATGCGCAAGTGCTTTTGCTGGGCAATTCATTTGTTCAATTCCAAAATCAGTTTACCAGATGGTGTTTATGCAATTTAAGCCCTGACAAAAGCACTTTTTTCTCCTCCCTCTCCCCTCCCTCAGTTTTTTTGTTACTTGCTAAAATGAATCGGATGCCGACTTCATTTATGCTCTTTCATCAATTACAAAAAAAAGAAGAAAAGCCATGAAAAATCTATTCACCAGTGTTTTTTTTTAGCCACACATGCCCTTAATGCGGCAACCATTGTTTTGGCTGTGCCTATACATTATTTTATAGAAATTGTGTTGCCTGTTAAAACAATACTTTTAATTCCATATTGCTATTAGCTGTGCTTGCTAGGGCAATCATCACTAATACTATTGCTCAAACTTATCTGAAATCATCATAAACAAACATTAGTTTCAATTGCTTATTAGCTTGCATATTACTAGCATATTGGCTGTTTAGTAGCACATATTAATGCCTTATTCATGTACATACTCTATACATCCCTAAAACTTCACCTCTACAACAACTACCTTACTAACTATTATCAGTAAATTAGGAGTTTACTAAGGCACTAAGTCATACTAAGTCGTAGTATAAAGTAAATATATGTGTTCCCCAAACTAAAGTGTGACCGACTGAGGGTAATGAAGATAAGACTGAGTCATTTGGATCAGAATATCATATCTTTTATCGTGGGCCAGTAAGAAACCTAGGCATCATTTTTTACAAAGGCAAGGATGACTTAGATTTTTTCCCCCAAAATTGTAAATCTTGTTGCTAATTATATAGTAATTAACTAAAGTATCACTAACTAGTGTAACACATTAGTACAAAGGTCAATTGCATTACCACTCTTGACACTGAAATTGAATTGCTGATGCCAATTTCTGTGCTCAATCTAAAATAGAAAAAGAGGAAGAGAGATTATAAAAGAAAAAGTGATGGAGAGAGTGGAGGATCTCGTTCTTGCTGACACTCTCAATCATACTGAGCTCTGAATTACAGATTTTGGGCAGTAATATATATGGGCTTGGCTACAAAATAAAAAACAGTCTGGGGAAAACGGGGACATGTAAGGACATAACACCTACAGAGTCTTTCAGTCTTGCCTTTATACTGCGGCTCAAAGTCACAGATAGATAAATGGACAGAAAGAGATGGAGCAAATTACGAGAAGGGAAAAACGAGAGAGATGGAGGAGACATTGTGACATCAGCCAGAGAGAACGCGGCAGAGGAAGAAATGCCTCATCTTTGATCAAATTTGCAAAAGCTTTGTGGGAAATAAAAGAGCTCTCAGAAATATCGATAAACATCCATTTCTGAGCTGTGTTTAGCGGAGAAAAAAGGCAATACAAATAGAAATTAATGACATCTGTCCCTATTGCGTATGGTGGCAAGCAAGGCCTCTCCATTTAGCCATTTATTTTTCAGTGTAAATGGCAATTTAGTCATCTCTAAATGTCACCTCCTGAAGCTGTGGAGCACTTTAGCCTTGCGTTAGGGCTTTAATAGATTTTTTAAAAGTGCAGTATAGCCCATTCCATTTCTCTTATAGCCAGTTTATCAAAAATGTATTAAATTTCTAAGTGGCCTCCACCTCTGCAGACTGATAAATTCATGTGGTGTTCCTGAACTATACACATCCAGCCAAAGGATAAATGAAATCAGTAGAAGGAGGGAGCAGTGTGGTTGCTTAGGACCCACTCTTCCTATTGAAGTACATGGGAATAATAGGATGCACTTTAAGGGAAAAGCGATAAAAACGCAGCCTGATATAGCACAGCTATAGGTCTGCGCGGCATTTGGAAAACGTATCCGGAGCCAAGGCAGTGGTGGAATTATTTCACACAAACAACGCAATATGACTGTAATTGAATAATATTTTCCCTATCAGGGCCGTTTATCCACAGCGATGCCTGCGGGTTGGACCTCTGGAGGATTTTAATGTGTGCAGCAGGCAGCGATGTTAACGAGATTCATTCACCTCGCTAATGAAGAAAGAGGGTGTGTCTCATTTGTATGCGTCATCGCTTCTTTCATTAAACACAATCATGTAGCCTAATCACGGCCGATTCATTTCTCAGCCTTTTATAGATTCTCTCAAATCATCCGCACAAGTCAGTCCAAGATTTTGATTGCTCGCGTAACCGGCGGCCGCTCCCACTCGGATTCGCGAGTACACAACAAAGCTCGGAGCCGCATCTCGAGCAATCTGCACGGTTTTCACTGTAATATAAAGAATTGCCTTGAGGAAAGAGAAAAACAGAGAGTAAAACGATCTCAATCGGTTGCTTCAATATCACAATCATTACATGGGGCAAATTACATCAGGGTCTCTTTTAGAGATTGAAACCAGCAGCAACATTGATTTAGCTTTCCATCATCTGGGGCCGTATTAGCTTTTGTGTGCTTTTTATGTTGAGTAGAGTGGATTAGAGTAGCTAATGAGCTTGCGGTGGTCAGTATCGCAGGGGCATTGGTATCATTCGGAAACAGAGCCGGCCCTACAATCAGAGTTTACTCAATTATAAAACAAGCAGGTTCAGACGAACCTGGTGCAAAAACAGTTCATTGTAGCTACAACGCTGTGGACTCATGCCCGGTTTTCTAAGTGTGGACCGTGGCCTGGCCATATGCATAGATTTGCCCCCCCAGTCATGCATCTGTCTTTTTTTAATCAACGCATAAACTATTTAGATGCTGTTAAATGAAGCACGAGTCCTGCAGGTTATGTCCAATTTTTAAAATGATTGCTAAGGTTTAACAGTGGGCACTTTATCATAGCATGTAAACAAATTGACTGAATATTAACCATATAGCCATCTGCTTGGTACATAGTCACTAAAAAGTTAAAGGGTCAGTAAGATTTTTCTTTTAAATAAATAAATATTTCTTTGTTATGTAAGGATGCATTAAATTGTTCAAACGTTTATTTTATTTCAAATAAATGCTGTTCTTTTCAACTATCTACTCCATCAAAATATTAAAAACCACTGTTTTCAACATCGATAATATTAATAAGAAATGTGTTGAATAAAATCATTTTAGAATGCTTTCTGAAGGCTGGAATAATTGCTGCTTTGCATCACAGGAATATTTATATCATATATATATATATATATATATATATATATATATATATATATATATATATATATATATATATATATATATATATATATATATATATACATATATATATATATATATATATATATATATATATATATATATATATATAGAGAGAGAGAGAGAGAGAGAGAGAGAGAGAGAGAGAGAGAGAGAGAGAGAGAGAGATTATAAATATATATTCATTTATCAAGTAAAACAGAGAATAAGAGACTTCTAACAAAACATCAAGAAAAATCTCACTACAACTTTTGAACGATAGTGTATATTAACATATGTACGATGATGCAAGTGATATAAACATTAAAGCGTTTTAAGAAAAACATGAAAATGTTCTACTAATAGAACAAAGTCAGACGAAAACTTGCTCATACACCTTCCAAACATACGCAACTGGACTGGAAATGAGTGCGGCTCTTTTTCACAAAATCAGTTTACACAGAAAATTTACGCTCATCAGTTTACGCTCTCTAATTGAGACCTTCTTTAAGAATTTGGAACAAACATTTTCTGACTATGTACCCGCTTCATACATTGAAATTAAAGGCCTAGTATTTTGGGTTCACTGGCAGATTAGTTCGTAACAGGGCACGGTTTCACGTGGTAATTTGAAAGCTGTCATGCGGACCAGAGTATCGAACCTGAGACTACATGTAGGAGACATTCTGAGTTCACTTGTACTGGAACTGTAGAACAATTTGCGTAAATGTGAAAGCAACTCTGACTTGGGTGCGCACATGTTGAAGGAGTAATGTGTAAGCATTTTAGTTGACACATGGGGATGACAGTGGTGATGATTTATCTTGGATACGAGTGACTCCAGTCAGAGCAGCAAATACATGGCTCGCAATCAACTGTCTCCTCAAAAGAGTGTATTTGCAAGCAGCAGAAAGCTGCGTTCATGTGATGCACAGAGTAGACGGAAGTGTCGTTGCCCTACTCTTCTGTGCATAATGGCAACAAATGAATAAAAACATAATATATTGACCAGCGTTCTGTCTTCTCTCATGTGCCATGCACATTTGTGATAATGTAAAATGACGCAAATGCACTGTCATGGTTCGAAGGAATCAATTGAGTTTGAAAACTGACCAATGCTGCAGGAGGCACTAGGAACAATTCCAGAAAATGTTTCGACCTCAGACTATGAGTACTCAGATTTTATCTCAAGACCTGTCAAAACCCCAACTGCGGGGATATCACTATATTGCCAGTGCATTTTTTGATTTATCTGTGATTAGCCCCAAGAGGACTGCACAGTTTTGGGGCCGTTTTTGGGCCCACTTTTGGGCAGTTTTGACATGCTCTGACATTTGTGCTTTTTAAGTTACTTTTAAACATATTAATGGCAAACATGTCATTACACTGTATTCAGAACAAACTGGGCTACAATAATATGTGAGCAATATGTGTAATACGTGTACATGCTTGTATTTTTTGAGAGAATAACGTTTATGCGTGGGTTTTTAAAAAAACAAAAAATGTAAGTTACTGAATTAAGGCCACAAAACACACAATAGATATGTGTCCACAAGACTTTTGATTAATGGGTGTTGTTTTCATTCAAGGTGATGTGAGAAAATAATTGTGCCTGCTCATTCAAATAAAACAATATCGATTTCAATTTTGTAAGACACTTTTTCTTTACAAAGCACGTATGCGAAGGGGTGTGAATGATCAGGAATAATGTTGTGATTTACAACTGAGGAGACAATGAATGTTATAAGTAAAATATTTGTAAAATTATTTATTTTAAAACAATGCAATTATGATTTCAAAGAGTATAGGGTGAATTCAGGTTGATTGGGACACTTTTTCCCCAGTCATTTGATTTTGTAAAATATCCAATACACACAATACTCAAATATAATTTTATGTTTCGGTTCATTTATGAGACGCGCCATGCAATGCATGCTGACACTGGAGCCTATTATAGGCTATTGTCTGCTATATTTGCCTCTTATTTATTAAATCCAGGCAATTGGAAGTGATGAAAAATTTATTAAAATTAAGATAACATTATTACAAAACGAAATTCACTTTAGAGAAAGGCTTTCTACAAAACAAAACTTAATGAAGTGGACACAATCATGAGGTGAAAAATTTCAAGTCTCTCGATATATTGCACATCTTATGATGTGTCCTTTCTTACTCGTGCGCTGTTCTCTTTTCATTATCAGCGTAGATTAAATAAAAAAATAACATTAGGCTATAATATTTAAACATCAATATAAAAACAAAATACATTTTAATGGCTACAAGAAGTACTGTACTGTACTGTATTTATAGCATCTGAGCAGAAATGTGTAAACAAAAGCCTTATTGATGTGACATTAGGCTATTTTACAGTAAACACTTCATTATCTGTCCAAAACAGGCCAAATAAATATTGTCAGAACAGTTTTAAGTCTATGACATTTTATGTTGCAGCAGGATTCACATTTAAACTGCCTTTTGCGGTTTAATATTCACAGACACTACAGAAGAAACTTGTTGAGACACTACTCACCATCCTTGTTGCTCTTAGAAATAAACATCTTTTCTTCAAGGTAAATTATTCCAGGAATATTCATCACAGCGTTTTAAAACGAGGTAAACTAGCCTACATGAATATCTCCTAAACTTGATGCATTTATTCGAGTTGATGTGGGTGATGACTGTTCTCATTGATTGTGTCAGTATTTGACTTTCAAAATAATGTGCACTCTTGTGGGCGTGGCCGCATTAGTGGATAATACTTGCGAACGATAATACTTTTCAAACAGATTACATAAACAGAAAATATTTGTTTTTGATTTGATTTACATGATTTTAAACCTGACATTGCAACGTTTCTTTAGACATATGTCTCATGTTAATGCGACAAGTATTCACTACATTACAGTTTATTTTCTGTCTTCATTGAGATAGAGGCAGCAAATTGCGAATCATTTTATTTATTTATTTGTTTGTGCAAAAAGAAAAACATTTTGTGTGTACACAAATAAAAGTAGAAACTCAACAAATTATAATAATGTATAGCACTTGCCTGAAAGATGAATGTCTCTTTCACACTGAAAAAAAAACTAGATAAGGTCGCCGGAGAGTTTGCGGACCTCAGAAGGTTAATAGAACTGGATTTTCCTGCTTTAAATGCAATCAATAACTTATTTCTAATATGATTTATTTTGTTACTGTTGTGTTGGATCATGAAGGATTGTCAAATCATAAACATAAAAATCAATACAAATGCCTACAAAATTCAAGATATGATTGCAAAAAGGAACATTTATGGGATATTGTTTTTTAATATTATAAAATGATATAATGAAGCAATAATCACAAGAGCAATGATTAATTTTTTTTTGGTAACAGCTTTATATCGTTTCTTATTCTTCTAACTGCATTAACTCTTTTCCTGCCATCAAACAAAAATAAATAAATAAAACGTTTTATTCAAGCTTAATAGATTTTTTTTATTTATTTATTTATTTTTATCAACACTTGAATGTGGGTACGTTTCATTAAAAAAAAAAACATTTTGAGCAAAAAGCTGAGAAATTCACATTTTGGTCAAAACCTAGATCAGATTCAGAAAGATGATAAAAACATAGATAGAGTAGATTCAACAAAGATGTGAGCTGTTTAATGTTGATGATCGCGTTATTTTATATATGCATCTGCTTTTTTGACTGTGTTTTGATTCGGAGATTCTATACTCTTTCTGAAGATGCGTCCAAAAAGATGTGTTTTTGTAATAGTCAATAGCAGGAAAAGAGTTAAATATAAGACATGTCTCAGGCTGTAAATGTGTATTTTTTTGTTAAATTTAAGGAGTGTTGGTCTGGTCTTGACTCGGTCTTAACCCCTCAAAATCTTGATCTCAACACACACTGGTCTTTGTCTCGACTTGGCCTCGGTTTAGGTGGTCTTGACTACACCACTAATAGTAGCTTTGTTTATGCAACTGGCCCCAGAAATTTGTAATTATTAGAGAATGAGGGTATATACACCTTAAGTCTCTTTGGATAAACAAAAACAAAATGTGATAATACACTACTGGATACCAGATTAGTAAAAGAGTAGCACAGTCAGCAATTTGATATAATGAAACAAACACGAAAAAACATGATTTCTGTATCAATATACATGTGCAGTCGGATATAGTTGGCTCAGTAAATGAGAAATCCAAGCATGTACACGCTTGATCCTGGTTCCTCTTGGCCACAAAGACTCTGCCGTCATTGTCAGCCCACAGGAAACATAAAGGGGGTTCTGTAATCCCCGCACCAGACAGGCCTGGATACAGCGCCAGATCCTGATAAGATTAGGCCTCTAAAGGAGCGAACCGGGCTAAAATTTGAGAGAATTGTGAAGAGAGCCAGCTCTGACATGTGGCACTGACAGCGCCGCAAGCCCGGCCCAGCCCTGGCCCGGTCTCATATGGGACACGGTCCTCTCATAATCAGTGAGAGAATCTTATCAGGCCTGGCTAGCTACTGGCGGTCTATCCGTCTCCCTCTTTTTTCTGTCATCCACACACATACACACACACACACACACACTCAGGTTGAGCAGGTGGATGGAGGTCATACCATACCTTGTATGATGTCTGGAGGGGAGGTTGTGGCGGAGATGGTGGTGGTGGTGGTTGTGGGTTTAGGGGTTGTGGTAAGGGCATCTAGATGGAAAAACACAACAAAAAAAACATGACATACGGGGAAAATCAGGAAAAAAACTAAACCAAACATGATCAAATCAACAACAATGAGAGACAGATTTGTGTTGTGTATTATGTGTAGCTTTACTCCACAGATGGCAAATTAGTCTATAAACTAATGGTGAATTATCAAGCATAACTACTGTACAAAATGAAATATTACTCTCTGGCGAAGAAGTCATTACACAAGGTAACTGTGGGAATAGTACTGTGGTGACATTCTTGTGTGTGTGTAAACATTTACTGCTGATTTAATGTTTGGGAAATAGAATAAAACAGCATTTAACAACAATTAAAAAGAAACTGAACAAAAATGAAATGATGACATGAGGGAATGATTGGAAATGAAGGAAAACATAAAATGCAGATGGTTATGCATTTAAAAATGCCCATGCTAACAAATGACCATAGCGATGACACACTGAAGGGGTCCTGGCATACATTCTCCTGTTTGTTTTTTGCATTTTCACACTTCATTAGTTGCTTTCCCCCCTTCTATCTACTAATGTTGCTTCTGATTTAGCAATTTGTAGTGTGGAGTGCTGGACGTAATATTGATAAAACCCAGAGACAGCAGCGGCGGTCATGACAGGCTTAGTGTGTTTGATGTCGGCGAGTTAACCCAGCGGGAGCGTTAGCCAGTCCGGAGCGTGGGGTGATCAGGATTTTTCACGGAGAGACAAACAGGCAAACATTAATGAAATGAGGAATGGAAAGGAGGGTGTGCGGGCATGGGAGATAACAGGCGTGAAAAGTGACACGGCCCATGCCACTGTTTGCCCAGCGCGTCCAGACAGATACCACTGTGTTAACATCTGTGGTGGGGGAAATTGGTCGGCTGTCTCCCCTCCCCACTTTGTTGTCTGTGCTCCATCAAAAGAGCTCAGTGGGAGCCCAGAAACGCCTCCACTCTCTAATGATAAACATCCAGCAGGATGAAGCGCGGGCAGAGAGGAACTCTGCCTCCATCTCCTTTGCTGATACGCGGATAACTCAGAAAATGGCAGCTATGTATTGAGTGTGATGTTATTACAGGCCTTTTACCACTGCGCTAAACACTTGCTAAGTCCACTTTTACCCCTGCTAAACAAGTTGGAATACAGTCTCAATGTGTCTATTAAAATATAGACTGCACAATGTTTATTGAAAATAAAAATCCCAATGAGAAATAAACTATCCATTTTAAATAATTATAATGCAGGTCTAACTTAGACTTTAAACACATTATTCCTGACAGTAATTATATTTTTGCTTTGATATGTGATTAAGCTTTTTTTATTTTTTATTATTATTATTATTATAGACTAATTAAATTCAATATTAAGATCCAGTCTTTCACAAATATAACTAATTTAATAGCAGTATTTTAACAGGGGCATACACTACCATTCAAAAGTTAGAGGTCAACACGATTTTTTAAATGTTTTTTAATGTCTCTTATGCTCACTAAGGCTACATTTATTTGACAAAAAAACACACAAAACAAAAACAACAACAACAACAACAACAACAACAAAATGTGAAACCAGTAATATTATGAAATATTATTCTAATATGAAAATAATAGTTTTCTATTTTACTATATTATAAAATATAATGTATTCCTGCGATAGAAAAGCTGAATTTTCAGCAGCCATTACTCCAGTCTTCAGTGTCACGTGATCCTTCTGATATGATGATTTGGTGCTCAAGAAACATTTCTTATGTTTTTTTGTGGAAACAATGATAAACCAATTTTCTCACAATTTACAAATGGTTGGAAACATTTGGGATATTGTAAGAACTCAACTGAACAAAATATATAACACTGGCCTGGTGATTTTTGGATATTTTACTGCAAAAATATTTATTAAATTGCTTATTAATACATGTTCACTTTTTGATTATTATTGTTGCCTTAATTATGTGTTTGATGTTTAATTTCCAACCTACTTTTGGGTTCATTTTAAGCCAGCCATTATAGTAATTTTTAAACAATAGTTGGGTTAAATAAAACTGCCCAGCACATTAGGCAAACATTTAACCCAACAGCTGGGCTAAAACAACCCAATCGCTGGGTTTGTCCATTTTCAACCCAACTTGGGTTGTTTTTAACCCAGTATTTTTTTGAGCGTGTATTTACTAAAAGTATGACAGGCATTTATATAAGAGAAATAAAAATACTTATGAACTATCAAATGATTAAATAACAAGCAAGCACATTTACTCTTTATAATAATCAAAAACGACAGCATACCCTACTGCACTCTGTCCATCTCTTTAAGAGACAGGAGCGGATGTGACGGCTTTACTGCACTTTGTGACGGAAAAGGTACTTTCAAAGATTTGTATGCTTGGCATGCCAATAAAAAACAGTAATGGATCACAGGATGTCAGCGGTAAGTTGTTACCTGTCTCAAACTACACTGATTCACAAGGCAATCGGAGCTAGGTGAAAATTTCTCTCCCGGACATCTTCCAGAGCCATGGTGATTTCTCCAGCCGGAGATGAAGAATTTGCGCCAACATACCAGCAAACAGAATGAACCTGCTAAATTGTGCAGGATTTAAACACAATCATGCATCTCTCTAAAAGTACATGGGCTAAAATGTTTAATATTTTGACACGCTTGATCATCCTTAATATCCTATGGCAAAAAGGGAAAAGGAAACAGCTGACCAAGGAAACTCAGTGAGCAGTCAAGCATGGAAAATACAGGCTAACGAAGAGTTATAGAGCTCACTTTAAAAGCAGCAGCACATTTGATCAATAGCCACTATAGACTACATTTGCATTAAATAATGTGAGCTGAGTCTGAGAAGCTTAATGTTGTATGAACTAGCAGATACATAAATGTTTTAATAAAGAAAGACGGGAGAAAGTGAAGCCCCCACTTAACACACGCTCAGTTTAACTCGGCACGATATCCGACTCAGCGGAGTGGCAACTTTATTGGAGCCACTCCGTTATGAACTGTGAATGCCCAACAGATGTTTGAGATCACAGATGTCAATACCTCATTAAAAACTTGGCAGGCCGATTGGATCTATAACTCACCACGTTTAGAAACAGCCCGTTTTTGTAAATTTTTCGGAGGGTGTCTTTTTAGAAGGCAAACTGATGCCTTAGTGTATCAAGGCTTATTGACTTTCACAGCACATACCTGCCATGTCATCCCAGGGTGTGTTTATCACGGCACATTATGAATTATAGCAACGGACCGGGGTGTGTGTGTGTGTGCGTGCGTGTGTGTGTGTGTGTGTGTAGCAGGCTCATTAAACCCGGGACACTACAAAATACTGCCGGTTACACCGATTCCCCAGATACGCAAAGGCTAACGCTAGAACGAGAACTCATATTTTACTCTTTCTCGCTGAGCCACTCGCTAAAACGCTGCATCTCCCAAATGAGATGCGGACCAACGCATGAGTGGCTCGCAGAGACATGGAAGGGTATCAGGAGAGCGAGGTACATATGAGGAGCTGACTAGATGAGTACTTTAATCGGCATGGCATTTCCTGCCATGTCCTGGGACTCCTAAAGGATAACAGTCATTTAGGAACGACACGGAGAGGGAAAAACACACATGAGTAATAGTGTGATTAGCAATGGGCGCTCAGGGCTGTTGATTTGCCCATCAGCAACCTTCTGTCATCAGGCAGCTTTGCGTGTTTGTTTAAGGAGATTTTCGCTTGCTGTAGCAAAACTAGCAAGAGGAGGGGAGGGAGCTTAACCCAAATATGATGATATTTTGGGGCTATAAGGCAGTTTTAGGTTTGAAACACAAACATAAACACACTAACAACTAAAACAGTGGTTCTTAAACCGTACACTGGATTTCCTCTAGGTGTTACCTGACATGTTTTATTTTATTTTATTTAAAGTAATTTTTCCGTCCTAAAATGGCAGTGTATGCACTGATTAGATCAGTCATAATTATATATATTTATATATATATATATATATATATATATATATATATATATATATATATATATATATATATATATATATATATATATATATATATATATTTATATATACATATCAAAGGGAAAAAAAGTTATCCAAAAAAACGATCAAATGCTATTTCCAGGGGTGTAAAACATATGCAAAAGCATATGCGTGGAAATTTCTTTCAACTGTTTAATATCACTATTTAATTACATCAATAAATGGCAGAAGTGGCACATTTGCCTTGCTATAGGATAAATTCAATCAGCGTGAATACCTCCTCCATAGACTGCACATTCCTCCTCTCTGTAGAATCAATGGATGACAGGTGAGTGAACAGCGTAAAATAACAACAAGTACCTGCAAACCTGACACTGGCAGCAGCACTGAAGTGATCGACTCCAATGAAAGGCTAATGAAGGGAGGGCTTAGGATATGGCCCTTGTTAATGACTCTGGCAGACGGGATGTAATGGGTGTGGATGGGAGAGGCTCCTCTGCCTTTGAGCCATGAGACATGAAAGGACTTAACAGCACAACAGCACCCATCCAATCTGCCAGCTGAACCACGTTATGAGAGATTTATAAAATGTTTCTCAATAATTACAAAGCAACCCTACAGTATAACAACTCCTACAAAACATGCAACAAGCATCTATTCCACAGAACAGAGACTTGTGCATCCGTGTTTATAAATGTATTTAAATACGCAGTAGGAGATTATCTACATAATTTTTTTTTTTTATGTTGGTTGAAAGTCTCCTCGTACCCTGATAGCAATCATTATGTTAAGTGTATTCTAAATGTATTTTTTATAAAAATGTATCGTCTGCGGAAGGCGTACTATCATAAAATGTTTGTTCAATCATTGCATTCAGTTCAAATTAAATTATACCATGTGTTCGGTCAGTCAATGTGTGTTTGCATACCACTGCGCAGTCTGCTCACGCAGACATCATACGTCATCAGCATGTTCACATACAGAACGAGGATGGCAGGCAAAGAGCAGCAACCTAAAGTTACTTCTGAACCAACAACAAGTTGCAAATATCTACATTACAGGTTTGACAGAACAGTTCTATGTACCGCTGACTTTTCCCTATGCAGATAATCAACCCATTCTCACTCCCAAGGTGTCAAAATCTGAAGCATGGTGAAAGGCCTTCCACGTCACAAACAAGATGCTAAAGGTGCTCCTAGGCGTCACTATATGGCAGGGTACTCAATTGGTTTCAATGAGAAAACTTTGCCTTCACACACACGTTGGGCATGAGAACGTTATTGTCATGATTAAAATTATCTTGGGTTATGATTTTGCCATTATGACATGTTGGAGTGTGATTCTCAATTTAATCAGCCAGCATAATTTTATTTACATTTATTTACGCCAATGGTTCCCAACCACGTTCTTGGTGTACCCTCAACAGTGCATATTTTGCATGTCTCCTCAATCAATCACACCTGATTCAGGTCATCATCTCATTATTAGCGACTCCAAGACCTGATGTGGGTGTGTCAGACATAGGACACATCCAAAATGTGCACTGTTGGGGGTCCTCCAGGAACGTTGTTGGGAACCACTGATTTACACTATTTAGACATGTTTGAACATGTAACCTAATCCCATACCTAAACCTACCCATTTGTGTGTTATATTATATAAAACACAGGGTATAACAGGTAGATACAACTGCAGGCACAATCTATTCAAAAAGTACAAATATTCCAAGTGTTCTGAGGCCAAACGATTGATTTGTGTGAAGGAAATCCCCAAAAGCGATCAGTGTCTCTATCCGCCGAAGATCATGCACACATCAAATTTCAAAAATTGTCGCCCATTACATCAGATTTCATAGTGAAATTGCATTGGCTCTCGTATGTCTCGTGACCAGTTGCGTCATCAGGTCAGCTTTGGTTATAAAATGTCATTGGCTCTTGTGTGTCTTGTGACCGATTGCGTCATACTAAAGAGTTGGGTGTGTATCATTTGAATGAGATATGAATGAGTGTGTTCATGGAGCAGCGGGATCATCATTTCAGCCATTAAAACATTAAGATCAACTCTGTTCTTTACATGAAGATAACGTATGACTCCAGAAGAATTGGAATACAACTTGAGTTAATACTTTTATACTCTTTTTGGTCAGTTTTTGTAATAAATACCTGTTTTATATTGTTTAGAAGTGGGTAGGATTAGGGTAGGAGTTGGGTTAGTTGATCCAAAATATAAAAGTGCCCTTTATATTAATACAATCATGTCTGCTTACAAATGCAAAGAATTAAATGTGTCTTGATCTGACACATTGGGCAAACAACTGACAGCAATTGAGCACCTTTGGCATCGATATAGTGACGCCTAGGGGCACCTTTAGCATCTTCATTGTGACGCGGAAGGCACTTGACCATGCTTTAGATTTTGACGCCTTGGGAGTGAGAATGGGTTGAGATAATTCAGTGAGATTTGACTGTGTTGCTGTTTCTCCCCTCACTGTACTGTTAAGTTCTCAAGTTTTTGGTGAATACACACATGATGTAATCCAATAACATTGTCTCTGGTCGTCTCAGTTCTGGTCTGTGTGCGTTCATGTGTTATGGAGGAGGTGTGGATTTGGGAGGCGATTTGCAGGGAAGGTTAAATTATGCTTTGAAAGCTAGTAGGCTAAAGTTAGCATTTCCCAGATCACCTATTACACCTTTAAGTTAATTGAATGTAATCTGTGACTGACTGTAAATAATGTATTATGTAGTAAATAAGTACATTAAATTTCAATGCCTCTAACGTGGAGCAGACACAAATTGGAATCAACATAATGACCATAATAATAATAATAGTGTTATTAATATTATTATTATCTCATCCGTACATCGGATGACACGTTTAATCTAGGTCCTGACTCTAGGTCCTGGTCATTAAAAACCACAGGATGTCCTTCAAAAAAAAAAAGAGTAGGGTGTAACCCCGGCATCCTGGCAAAATTTTCCCATTGGCCTCTGTCCATGAAGGCCTCCTAATCATACCCATATATACTGATCGGCTTCATCACTCCGTCTCTTCTCCACCGATCAGCTGGTGTGTGGTGAGCGTTCTGGCGCAATATGGCTGCCGTCACATCATCCAGGTGGATGCTGCACATTGATGGTGGCTGAGGAGATTCCCCATGTGTGAAGCACTATATGTGAAGCATTTTGAGTACCCAGAAAAATGCTATATCAATTTAACAACTGATAATTATTATTATGATACATTGAAGCAATATGTTTTTTATTTAGATTTAAAAAAAGTTATAATACACGCACAGAATAGTACATGATAGTACACAATAAGTACACATGCTGCTTGCTAACTATTGCATTTTTTTCAGGTTAAGACAAATTGTCTGAAAAAATTATAATAATGGGATTAATAATATCATATAATATAATTAATATATCATTTCATATAATATAATTATTATAATAATATAATATAATACATAATAATATAAAATAATACAATACACACACAATAATGGTACACACAGTTCATGCTGCTTGCTAACTATTGCATAGTTATTTCTTTCACAAGCTTCAGACAAATTATCCATGGTTATGAAACTTATTTTTTTACATCAATGTGAATGACGGTTCAGATGTTCTAGTTTTAGCTTAGCAAGCATGCACGTCATTTGCAATGCATTCTTTCATCTTCACACATCCAGTAGGACTTTTTTTACATTGCCAACTCTAATACAGCACATTTGCATGTCTGAATTCACAGATGACTAGATTTCCGAACGGCCGGGTGCCGAGGCTGTGTTTGACAGTAGCCAAATTTATTAGGGCAATCTGACTTTTAAATGTGCGCGCCCACCAATACAATGAATTGTGAGGGAAACACTGATGGGGCAAATTGAATAAAAGTAAGCGAGCTTTAAGGATGGAGGGAAAGTATGGAGAGAAGTGATTTACGGGCTCCATTATTACAGCACAGGGATGGGATTGGACCCACAGTGACAGCAGTGTATTGTATTTTTCCCTTTCCCTACATATGTTGAGCTCGCTGGACCGAGGCTGGATCTTCTCGAGTTACATGCACTGCTAGAAAGACTGCTGTTCCTCCAGCTGTTCTTTCTCAGTACTCTTCTTGTGCTACACATGTTGTTGGATATAAGGGACAATTAGGTGCCTCAAACTAGTCTGAGGATTGTCACAAAATCCGGCTGTTTATCAATCTCTATGCAATGTGTTTTTTCAGCAAGCTGTGTTGAATCTACATTATGTGTGAGGGTTGAGGATTTAGGTTTACACTAAAACAAATATCTGTTTATGCTTGCCGTTTGCACAACCACTCTGGGGATCCCCTCAGAAGAAGCACAGTACAATGCTTTACTTTGGCCTTCCTTTTCCATAACCACAAGGCGACAACACATTCTTCGGGGGTCACACAATTTCTAACCTCTTTGTCTAGAACTTTTTTGGTCATTTGAGAATATTTGCTAAGATTAAAAATCATTAAAAACTGTAAAGTTGCATATTACATTTTCTACAACAAATCAGACTATGACTTGAAAAGAAAGTTTTACTCTACACAAGAGCAATACTTAGCCAATTAAATGTTTTAGGTCAGAACATTATTAGAAAAAAAAAACTTTTCCTTTATTGTGGGAACCCTGATTCTTGACCCATCAAGAGAACAAAATCATGTTTGGGTTCAGTATGGCACTCTAAGCGCAGTTAAGGAAGTGTATTGCCGTGATCGATTTTTGCCGGGCGGCTGTGAGATACCAAAGGAAAGCCCTCTAAACATGGAGGAATTGTTACGGAGCGGAAACGTGAGCGAGGGTGACAGGCAGAGGAGGAGTGCGCAATATTAAAGGCCAGGGCTGTGAAGGCAAAGGTAGTCTTTATTAGGTTAGAGGCGCTCTGTAAACTTGTTACAGGCCGGTGTGTTAGATCTCATTCCCCCGCAGGGGCATGCTGGGATGGAGGCCTTGGAAAAGTGTCTCAGGGAATGTATTTTTTCCCCATAACCAGTTTAGTGCCAGCCACCCTCCAAGTGTTCTCCATCACTTAGCTTCACAACAGTTGGGGAACAAACGCATTAGAGAAAAATTGCCTCTGCAGTACATCTGTTCTGGCTGTCTATCGAGGGCCCAGGAAGCTCTGCTACCAGAAATCAAGAATCTGATATTGACTCTAATGTGCAGAATGCTTTTTAGCTCATTCATAAGCGGACACTGTGGAACAGAAGGGTCATGCCCTTTTAAACTGAGGGGGCACAGATTTTAAAAACCCAAATAAATAAGTCAATTATAAAAAATAAAAAGGAATTAATTAATTTCAAAATGTTTGAAAATTAAAGTTGCATGATTATGATAACTTAATGAATAAATAAACAAAATGTGTTTGAAATACTGATTAAAGTTGATCTATTTTATCAACAACAACAACAACAACAACAACAAAAATCGGATCAAATTTCGTAGATAATAAAGTTACTTATTTAAAACTTTGTAGCATAAATCATGCATACACATGTCTAAATTTGGTCATTCCATTTTCTGTAAATCATGGCCCAGTTTAACAGACAGGGCTTAGAATATACCAGGATTCGTCCTTAGTTCAATTAGGGCCTTTAAGTAGCTTTTATAAATGTGCCTTAGAAAATAAAATAAAATTCTGGTGTACATCTTGAGACAAAAAAATAGCACTGACATATTAAAGTATGTCAGTGCTATGGACTTATTAAGGTATGTCAGTGCAAGTTAGTTCCAGCTAAAACAGTTTAAAATTTTAGTCTGGGACTAGGCTTAAGTCTTGTCTGTGAAACCGGATTTGAAAAGATTTTTCTCTTGAAGCTGCTCTTGGGTAACACTTTAGAATACTGTTCCGTCATTAATGAGTAACTACACAGGAACAAATGAGTAATGCATTAACAAAACTCTAGTAACTAATATTAACTAACAAAACATTTTGAATAATGGATTAGTAAGTAGCAGTGCTCAGTTGAATGTGGTAGTTTTTCATAAAAATAGTATTTATTATGAATCTGTATAGCAGTTATTAGTAGTCTTCTGGGAGGAGTGAAAAAAATAGTAGTCATTAATAGTGTACGACCACATTCAGCTGAGCGCAATTACTCACTAATCCGTTAATCAGAGTTTCTTGTAAGGTAATAGTAGTTACTAGAATGATAATAGTGCATTACACATTTGTTCCTGTGTAGTGATTCATTAATGATGGAACAGTATTCAAAAGATTTACCTGCTCTTAAAACAACTAAAACAAATACATGCATGGTGATTACTTGCTGCCAAAAATAACAAATAACAATAATAATACAAAAACTATGTTTGGATGGAATTTCAACTGGATATTCTTTCTTACTCTTTTATAAAGTCATCTAGGGCGCTAAGTAAGCCAGGACTATCAATGGTGCCCATTCAAAATATGTGCATGACCTCCTGGAGCTAATCATGCAGGGGAACGGCTGGGACAATGTTGACGTGTGATGGAATGGTGCCACTTGACACTTGAATTACATCTAGATATACAGATTTATTATCATATATGAGTGCTGAAAGTGTTAACAACCCTTATAGTGGTCACATAAGGCCATGCATGAATAACTTCACAATTACCCCTCCAATATGCCATGCATTACATATGCCGACTGCATGAAAACGTGTCCTTACTGAGACAGCTTGCTAAACGCTCATTTTGCCTTCCCTTTAACATCTCTGTAAAGTAGAGCGTTTAATTGAACAGTGCCTCGACAGAACGGCGTAATATGCCAAGTATGCGAGGAGCGCTGTGGGTCTTGCTGAATGTGTCAGGGCCACTGTGTTTGTAATACGCAGATGTCATCCTATTAATTTGTGGGAGAATAATTATAAGACTATAGAGTATCCAGATGTCACCAGCGCCTGTCTTTATGAGTGCACATGTATGTGTGTGTTGAATATATTTGAGTGTCACTCTGTTAACACAACGCAGACGCATGATGCTAGATTAAACGGTGACAGCCCAGTCGTGCAGTCCCGTTTCTGCATTAGCAATTCTAATGTAAGATATGTGGTTGAATTGTGTAGATATTAAAAGCAGCATCAGACACAGAGTGTTATATGCAACACTGTTTTTAATAGGGGAGGGATTTGAGCTCTCACAGCACCATACGTGGCTATGTCACTCTCTCTTCTATTCTGTTGGTTCAACTGTCATGAATTTCTCGTGGAATGACTGCCAAGCCACTCATGGGAGAAACGTGTGAAAAGCCTGTCGCAATTACTGGCGCATTTGCACTTCGTGCTGGGGCAAGTTTTTGGAACACGCACAAACCGGGTGAAGCCAAGTTTCTGTGGCGACCCACCGACAACATGCAATGTTCCCACACACACATACACACAGAAAAAAGTTTGGATTCTTGAAAGCTTATTCACATTATCATTTGATAAAACGACTTGAAGCGAATCTGAATTAGTTGGGCTTTGCCTCCCTTGCTACTGACATAAACTGTGTATCTGCTCACTTAAAGATCCTCATTGCAGCACAAATCATTTTTAAAATAGCTCTGAGTCCATTGTTGCACTCTGAAAATGGAGGACAGCAATTTCACCACAGGCTTAGAGCAGCAAAAGATATCAGAAGTAAATTCCAGGAGGAAAATGGTCAGATTAGAACGTGTCCTAGAGGAAAGGAAATGTCATTGAGATCAATGTTATTGACCCGTGACTCAGATGGAACGGTGAAGTGAGTGAAAGAGCAAGAGGTCGAAGAGACAGAACTACACGGTCACTTTGGACTTACCGCGCACAAAAAGGATGTAGTCATCATAGGCTTCACCCACAGAGTTGGACGCCACACATCGGTAAGTGCCGTTGTAGGACTTGTTCAGATTCTCAATGAAGAGATCTGAGCCAGTGATAACTGCGTGAGATGGCACATCATCCTCAACCCTCACCCAATTCACCTGTTGAGGCCTGGATGGAGAGACAGAGCAGAAATGACTTAGGACTAGAGTTGTCTAGCAAGACCATCAAGACTAGTTCACTTCACATCGTTTTCTGGCCAAGGGACCTGTTGCTTCGGCAAAGAAGTTGTCTGACCAACATGTAATGTCTTATGGGACATTTTACGGCAGGCAACCTTGTATTTAACCTGATAGCAAAGCAGAAAATAAAGATCATAAGCTAAAGTGTCTTTTTTAAAGATTCAATGGCATGAACCAGTGTCTAGTCAGGATTGCCATGGCCATGCAAAATATGGAAATGTAATTTTCATTTCTTGAAAATCCCAGTGTTAATTAAGAATTAAAAATAAATGTAACATGCAGTTTGATTGTAATTATTTGTGAAATTTACTAGCATTTTTTGGATGAAAATGGTTTCAAATCACATCCTACCATTTCCCCCCCCAGTGTGTATATATAAATACATAATTACTGCATAAGTCATGGAAAATGCATAGAATATTTTCTACAATATATTGCTTTTTGTGAAATTGCTCTCTGGGAGTGCTCTAGCTATGATTAATAAATGAACAAACAAATAATACAAATTTTAAAATATTTATTCTGGAATCATGAACAACTCTAAAAAGCATGGCAACTTCTTAAAAAAACAAAACAACAACAACAACACTATATATACACATATCCACTCACCAGCCACTTTATTATGTACACCTTGCTAGTACCAGGTTTGGACTCTCTTTTGCCTTCAGAACTGACTTGATTCTTCATGGCATAGATTCAACAAGGTGCTGTAAATAGCAGATTTTGGTCTATATTGACATGATAATATTAGGCAGTTGCTACAGATTTTTTGCTTACAGATCCAAAATGTGAATCTCCTGTCCCACCACATCCCAAAGGTGCTCTGTTGGATTGAGATCTGGTGACTGTGGAAGCCATTTGAGTATAGTGAACTCATTATGATGTTCAAGAAACCAGTTTAAGTTGATTTGAGCTTTGTGACAAGGTGCGTTATCCTGCTGGAAACAGCCATCAGAAGATAGTAAGACTATGGTCATAAAGGATGGACATGGTCAGCAACAATCCTCAGGTAGGCTTGGCATTTAAACAATGCTCAATTGGTACTAAGGGGCTCAAAGTGCGGCAAGAAAATATTCCCCTCACCATTATACCACCAGCCTGAACCGTTGATACAAGGCAGGATGGACCCATGTTTTCATGTTGTTTATTTCATATTCTGTCCATTCCATCTTAAAGGTCACAACAGAAATCGAGAACCATCAGACCAGGCAACGTTTTCCCAATATTCTATAACTTGTTTGCGATCACATGGTTTTGATGACACGCGGAATTCAGATGGAGGGCAAAGTCTGTGATGTGCTGGTTTAGAAAGCTTTAAACAGTAAATTACAACATATGTTGGACGTAATCCTTATGTTATAAAGAGGAGCAATTTTTCTACTGAATTGGAAGACTTGCCTGCCATCTAGATGGTTGATTTACAGAATGTGAAGCTTCTGTCATGCCGTGTTGAGTTCTGATCTGCTTTGTTTATATATTAGAACCAGAAAATATGACCATATCACGCCAGTCCTCAGGTCTTTACACTGGCTTCCAGTTACATTTAGGATTTATTTTAAAGTATTATTACTTGTTTATAAATCACTCAATGACCTAGGACCTCAATACATTGCAGATATGCTGATTAAATACAAACCCATCAGATCACTCAGATCATCAGGATCAAGTCAGTTAGAAATACCAAGAGTTCACTCAAAGCAAGGAGAGTCTGCGTTCAGCTATTGTGCCAGCCGTAGCTGGAACCAGCTTCCAGAAGAGATCAGATGTGCTCCAACAGTAGCCACATTCAAAACCAGACTCAAAACACATCTGTTCAGCTGTGCCTTTACTGAATGAGCACTGTGCCACTGTACGTCCCACTGATTGCACCTATTCTAATCTATGCATCATCTTAATTTTTTATTTATTTTATTTTTTATCTATATATACTGTAATAATTTTATTCTTTTTAAATATCTTTACAACTATATATTTCTATTGAATTTTATTCTTTTAATTATCTTTACAACTGTGTATTTCAATTTCTTCTTATTTTAAGAATTTGAAGGGACTTGTAAAATATTGAGGGTATTGGATAAACCATAGCTGAGAGCTGACTCTGTGGGAGACAACTTCCGGAGGAAATTGTGAGATAAGTTTTCCAGGGGGAAAAGTAAAAGACCAGGTGAGGCCAGGTCGGACCGTGCTGCGAGCCGGTCTTAAAAGGATTACAGAGGAGGGTAGTCCGCCCGTCCATCTTGGGTGAAAGATAGGGTCTGAACGGAGACGTCCGACAGACTAAAAAACCTAGCGCTAGGAAGATCCACAGAGACAGACTGTCAGGATGGGGAAGTCCCAGAGCAAGATCAAATATGAAACACCTGTGTTTTGCCAAATGTCTATTAACAACTGTTTTAATTATCCTGTTTTTATTTTTAATTCTTACACGTGTTATTCTTATTTCTTATCACTGTTTTAATTTCATTTTCTATGTAAAGCACTTTGAATTGCCATTGTGTATGAAATGTGCTATATAAATAAACTTGCCTTGCCTTGCCTATCGTGCAGCCTTTCTGCTAGTGAGTTTAAGTCATTTTGATTATCTGTCGACTCGTAATTGTGAAAAATGTCGCCATTGTAGGTCATTCACGCTGCATCGCGAATTGCCATAGGAACTCACATCATGTAATACACTTTTCCGCCTTTTCTACATGCAAAAACACAGGTTGAGGAGGTGACGGTAAGACGCTGGATGACAAATCTAGTAATACTGTCACAGATCAGTTCAGTATTTTAAAGTAAAGTGATAAAAGTTACGTAAACGATAAAAGCTCTTTGTGGTTTCTCGGTTTGATCGATTTGAGCAAAAATAAATGATGAAAAACAGGCATTTTGAGCTTGTTTTAGTGATTCCCATAGTCATTCCTATGTAGAAAATCACTTCCTGCCCTCCATCCCACATCAATGACGTCACATGCAAACAACCTATTGCCCAATTTTGGAGAGCCTGTTTGTAAACTGTAGTCTCAGTTCCTGTTCTTAGCTGAAAGGAGTGGCACCCGCTGTGTCTTCTGCTGCTGTAGTCCATCTGCTTCAAGGTTTGATGTTGATGTTGTGAGTTCAGAGATGCTCTTCTGCAGACCTGGGTTGTAACAAATGGTTATTTGAGTTACTGTTGCCTTTCCATCAGCTTGAACCAGTCTAGTCATTCTCTTCTGACCTCTGGCATCAACAAGGCATTTCCACCCAAAGAACTGCTGCTTACTGAATATTTTTTTCTTTTTAGGACTCTGTAAGCTCTAGAGATGGTTGTGCGTGACGATCAGCAGTTTCTTAAAAACTCGGACCAGCCCATGTGGACCCAACAAACATGTCATATTCAAAGTCACCTTTTTTCCACATTCTGATGCTCAGTTTAAAACTTGACCATCTTGACCATGTCTACATTCCTAAATGCACTGCTGCCATGTGATTGGCTGATTATACATTTATGTTAACAAGCAGTTGAACAGGTGTACCTAATAAAGTGGCCGATGAGTGTATATATAGAAATTCCTCACTGATTTTGTTCAAATTACTCATTTTCATATCTTGTTAGTCGCAAGTCAACACCAATCTAAGGGAGTTAATCAAACAAAGGTGATTAACGAAAAACAATACCACTACTACCAGATTTAAAAATCTGAAGTCACTGAAAAAGCATCGAGATGTATTGGTCAAAGGGTGTGGGCAACCCTGCTAGTAATTCCTTGGAAACAACAATTGTAGCAGCCTGGGAACTTGTATAGATTATTTTTCCAGCAGACTAAATGCCTGTGCACTGTGACTGAATCCAGTAAATCAGACTGATGGTTTTTGTGTGCAATTTGTTATAATGTTAATATGTGCAATGTGTGTTGTCTGAGGCTGAAAACAGGCCCTACCCTCAGAAAAAAATGATCAATTGCGGTCAGTAACACAGATTGTGGGATTCGACCAATGTCGCAGCCTACGGCATTGGCAAATGAACAACATTTTGGCAAAGTAACAAAAAGCGAAAGGCTGTGATTTTCTCTTGTCTGCCTCAATTAACTGCCACTGCGAGCTATCTCCTTTTGTTCTCTAAACACCTGAGCCGAGCACACAACAGCCCATTCTACTTTCACAGTGATGAGCAGAATGAGCTAAACCTACTGTGGAAAAATAAAAGAGGCTCTAAACTCTGCTCGGCTCTCACAAGTTTCAATGGCACTGCTGCAGTGTAGTTATTTCCCAAGAGCATCTGAGGAGGCTTTCCCTTGTTGTTCTGGTTTTTGTGTCTGTGTTTAAACTTACCATTCTCTGTTTAAAAGGGAAAGAGTAAAAAAACAGAAAAAACAAAAAACAAAACCTTCACAGCTTCGAAACAAAGGATTGCGTTCAATAGCAGTTGATCCCCGGCCACTGAGGATGGCAAAACAACATTTGATGGCGAGCAGCGAGTGGGGAATCTCAAAGAGTCTCAATCTGAGGTTAAATATACATGCATAGCATAAAGATGCAGACGTTCCTGATATGGAAAGGGAGAAATGACCTAGAAAAAGTGCCTTATTGGGAGGAAGGCATGGGGAAAAACACACAGTGGAGGGGCTGCAGAGAACCTGGCGTGAGGCGGAGAATACAAATGGGATGGCAAGCCAAGCCCTGCACTGTCTGACAGTAATGACTGCAGCCCCTCTCCAAGCTTTAATGAAAATGACTTCCAATTTTCTGCTCACTGTATTGATTGTATTTTCATCTTTATTAAATGAATTCGGGTGGCGTCTCGTCTGCCCGCAGCATTTCAGTTTGGGTATGTTATGGGGCTTGTTGAATGTAAAAACACCAGAATGGCTTTCATTACATGTACTCTCATTGAACTAACATTGGTAACTTACTTTAGGCTCATGTGCAGAACCCCTCAAAAATATTTTGACAATTCAAATGTGTGATTTTTTCTGCATCATAAACAATATATCAAACCAACTGGAATCTGAAAAGAGAGACAGGGAGAAAAACTTTTCAAAGAACTAACTTTCTTAATTTTGAAACTATTTTTGAGTTTTTAAAAATAATTTATTTACAATAAAATGCAACTTGGTTTGATATACTGATATACAGTATGTTATGACATTAATAATTTGGATTAAGTAAGCACATTTTGGGGCCACTGTATATATTTTTGTTTGCAGTAAGGGCAAACTGACCCAATCATGACCAAAAAAAATAATTATTAATAGTGCTGGAAAAATATGGCAATCGAACAAATTCATTTCAGCCTTTTTATACTCAAAAAACTGTCTGAACAAATTATTTTTCAAAGTCAATCACTTTTATCATTTGTTGCGTTGAGGCTACATGATTTTCTTCTTTTGGTCTTAATCGGATGTAGAGAAATCCAAATTAAAATATGCTGGAAACCTCTTTTTTAATCTAATATTGCCCAGCCATGTATTTCCCATCCAAGTACTCAACTAAATTAAAATACAGTTGTTAATTTCATGTTACATGCCAGAAAAAGTAATCAATAGTCAATATTTGGTAAAAAGCCAAAACATGTTTTGGTGTATGTTCACAGGATCCAATTCAGTTCAGATTTTTTTCAGCATAATTCTCATTTTCATTGCGTAGAAAAGCTAAATTGAAGCTTTTTGATTAAATGTCTCAAATTCAATTATAAAATATCCCCAAATATCTTGGAATGCAGCTTGTTTAATCATATCGGGACCAGAATTGATGTATGATTAAGTCTATTGAATGCTTTAACTTTTTGATTGGTGGTCGCACATTTCGCAATGGGTTTTGTTAGAGGACCGTTCTCCTCAGGGATGAGAGTCCATGACAAAAACTGATCTGGATCCGAACAAACCATTGAAACGTTGCCAACATAGTCAGAGACAGAACATACAGCAGAGAAATGCATCTTACTCTGGTTTGCCTTTAGCTTGGCACGTCAGTTCCAGATTTTCGCCTTCTCTAATCGGGCCCGAAGGAAACTCCACCACGATCTTTACCTCAGGTTTATCTGTGGAAGAGAAAAATAAAGCACATCAGTGCCTTGTGCCCCCGGGCTGCATGAAACTTTAAACAGCCTTGGCTTTGTTCAACGCTTATTAGATTGTTCTCAGCCGTTTGAGTCGACTCTTCAGCATTACCATTGTTTGATGCAAAATGTGCGCATGATTTTTTATCTATTAACCTTTAGAGTCACTTAAACATAATCGATACACCCTGATGTTTGCCGTGTATACAGTCAGAAGTCATGACATCAGGAATGTCCATATTCAAACTCGTTCCTCTTGCGCTCTCAGCATTGACCTTTCTGCTCTATAAGTACTGCCCTTTCTCATATCTATTAAAACGACTGGCCGCTCAATGGTTCTATTCTCCGGTGACAGGCAGCAGGTAGCCTGCTGGCTTTTTGCACCTTGCGTCAGCCTTGCCTCTCAGCCGTAGCAGCTACATTTAGCATGAAATGTGCACTTCTCCTTGGCAAGTCTCAGTTCTTTTCCAATTCAGCTGGGATTAGGCTTCCTGCTGTGTTTGTACAGTGCAGCAGGAGGGGTGACATTCAAACTGACGTCGGACACATAACTAACACTCTCTCACGTAGAAATACCCACCACTGCATGTCTCAAATAACATCGGAGGGTAGAATCTGACATTCACATCCATGCGGGCCAGTCACTCACTCCACATTTGTGTAGACCAGTTACATAACCGTATTATACCTGCGTGCCAATTTCTGATGTCTAATAAGATTTTTCGGTCTGTCTGGCAGTCTAATGACATGATGAAACTTAATGGCAAACAGCTTATATAAGGCATTTAGGACCCTTGGCATTTAATGGACTACACAAGGCTGTCGCACTGCTGCTTTTGTAGAATGTGTCTAATATCAGGCAAATACTAAATAGGTTCCTGTTTGCCAGAGAGTTTTCAACATACAAAGGCGCGACAGGCAAAAACAGGAAATGGCAACCTTTGTGTTATAGAAAGTGTAGCAAGAAAATAAAACATAAAAGAAACACAGAATAGCAAACTACTGAGAGGCAAGAAAGTGTTACTGGCCTTTCATTAAGCATTATGGATCTAAGCATAATGGATCCAAGGAACAAGTTAGGTGTGCCAAAATAAAAGAAGAAGACCCAGCCTGGACAGCTATTGCCAATAGTAATTCTATTATAAGAAAAATAGACCTATTAGTGACCAGAAAAATTTTGGACTGAACTTGAAATCAAAATTGACCCCATTTACTTTCTCGATGAATGTTCTTGGTTTTATTGTGAATGAATCTCATTCATCTCATGTCGCAAAAAAACAAACTTCTATGACTTTCTTCTTTTTATCCATACAATGAGTGTCAGTGGGTTCCAAAATAACAGTCAACTGGACCCCATTGACTTTCATTGTATGGACAAAAACAAAGAAACAGTCTTCAAAATATATAAAAGAAAGAAAACCCTACAGGATTGGAATGACATGAGAGTGTGTGAATAATGACAGATTTTTCATTTTTGAGTGAACTATCTCTTTAAAGTTCCCAAGATCCGTATGAGGCCATGGTGTGCTTGCCAAGTCCACCACGGTTATGTAAGTGGGCTCCACAGGAGATGCGTACTCCGAGGTTCCTGCTGCTTCCTTGGAGGTATTCATCCTCTCAAACTGACAGGTTGTAATGGCTGAGCTATGCCTTTCCAGTCCTACGATCCATTCCAGCGCTGGCTGGCATCCAGCCCTCTAGTTTCTCAAAGGAGCCGAAATCTAATATTCTCCCAGTAATGGAGCTTGAAGTGGCGTTCCACAGATGCTTATGCGACAGCGCTGTGTGTACGTTCCACGGACGTGGGGGAGATATTAGAGCTGCTCCCACGTGCAACTGTAATGACATCATTGCACTCACTTTGGCAAGCAATGTGGGTCAAACAGTAGACATGCACTGATCTAAAACAGTGGGTTTGTAATGTAAATAGTCCAGAGTCATTAGTATGCATAAATCAGGATAAGCAACAGACCTTGCGTTGGAGGCAGGTCATGAATAAGGGCCAGGGAATTTACAAAAAATCCACACAGAGAGATGCTGAATGTCCCTGTGGACTCAAAGGGTAAAAGATTATTTCACTGAAACCGTCAAAGTCGCCCACAATAACCCCCAGATTCCACTCTTTCAATTTCACCGGCTCTTACGGCACTTTGAATGGACTCGATGCTGAGTGAATAGTGACTTCACTTTGACCCACAGATTTCACACTATCTTGGATTTTTTTAAGTGCACAAGGGGAAAAAAAACGTCAATGTCCTGACAAGATTTATCACATTATTTCAGGGCTGATGTTTCAACTGGCTTTTTGGCGATTGCTAAATTTGTTGAGTGCTTTGTCCACTTGATGCTTTCCTGTTTGACCTCTTCTATCAACAAAAAGTGATCTGTTGGCCTTCTATCTTTCCAAATTACACCCTGTCAGAGCTAACATTTCTGTGTCCATGATGGACAGCCTGGTCTGAAGTGAGAGAGAGAGAGCGAGAGAAAAAGAGTGGTCCGCTCAGAAGTTCTGTAAGAGGAATATCCACCTGTTTGTCTCAGCTCTATGGAGACTCCTTCCATTTCTACCCTTGTCATCTTCAAACTCTTCGCATGAAAGGCTCTGAGTGAAAGTTTCTTGCTTTGAAGCTTCCTCTGCATTAGTTCCTTTCCAAAGCTCTCTCTCTCTCTCCTGGGCACACAAGCATTAAATCCACGGAAGGCAGCGCCACCGGCCTCCGGTTTCTCACTAGCTGGTGTGCCGGACAGAAAAGGTCACTCTAATTCTAATAACACAATTATTGACACAAGATATTGTTGTCATTTCTTACCACCGCCACCACAGAGCGTTTAATTTCCCTCAAGCTGCTGAACTGCACAAACTGCTTGCATGGTGTAGATATCAATATTTCTGGCTTATTTAATATCCACAGCAATGTTTTTCTATTTTCAATTGTAAAAATGAACTCCATTAAGGCTGCCTTCACTCAATGATTTTTAACATTGATTGTTTTTCCAGTTTCAGCAGCACAATTTGAAAGAAGAGTGAGTCAGACAATGACTCTTGCACCAGCTCTCCCCAGAGCATGACAAAGGCTGCCCATGAGCACGAAATCCAGTTAAATAGCATAGACAAAATGGTTTTACATTTTCTGCTGCAAGTTGGGCACCAGGTTTTTTAGAGATGTGTTGTCTTTGACAGATAAAGGTCAGGAAAGGCAGCCTTTCCAGTGAACTTCTAAACCCTGAGGCAGGCAAGAATAACCTCAAGAAAAATATGCTTAAGGACCTAAACAAAACATCTTTAAAAATCGTATCTGTGTCTGTATCTGAGGATAAAGACCGTGCCCATGGCTCTCATCCAATCAGAGGCAGGATCTCTGTGTCACACAACTAAATTACCAAAGCACAATCTTTCATCACAGGCCAAGTGACATGGATGGACTAATGTCTGCTCTCATAAGGCAAAAGGATAGGCCTGACTGATTTCTAACACAAAGATAACAAAAATAATAATAATGAAGAAAAATCCAAAAGAGAGAGTGAGGGAGAGAGCACATTTATCTAGTCAAAACTATTACATTAAATATATTTAAATTAATAATAATACTACCATAACATAACATTAATTCATCAATACTAATTCTATATCAATATATTTCAAATGCTGTATCGCTGTCCTCTGCTTACACCGTACCTAAAAAACAAAAAATGTACTAAAAAATATATAAACAAAAAACACCATTATGTTGGTCATCCACGTGCTGCCAAAACAGCATGACATGAACTCTACAAGACTACTGAAGGTGTCCTGTGGTATCTGACACCAAGACATTAGCAGCAGATCCTGTAGGTCTTGTAGGTTGTGAGGTGGACTTGAACTGGAGGTGGTTTGAACTTGTTGGTCCAGCACATTCCATAGAGTCTGATTATCCATAGATTGAGATTTTGGAGGCCAGAGAAACACCTTGAGCCCTTCATCATGTTCCTCAAACCATTCCTGAACAATGTGCGCAGTGTGCATTATCCTGCTGAAAGAGGTCACAACCACCAGGGAACACCATTGTCATGAAGAGGGTTTACCTGGCCTACAACAAAATTTAGATACTTGGCATGTGTCAAAATTACATCTACATAAATGGCAGGACCCAGGGTTTCTCAGCAGAACATTGCCTAGAGCATCACACTCTTTCCACCAGCTTGTCATTGTCCTATAGTGCATCCTGGTGCCATCTTTGCCCAGGAACAACCCACAAGCCTTGCCGTTTCTGAGATACTCTAACCCAGTCACCTTGCCATAACAATTTGCCCTTATCAAAGCCGCTCAGATCCTCATATCCTGAAATTCAGATATTCCTGCCCATTTCTCCTGCATTCAACACGCTGATTACGATAACTGATTGTTTGCTTACCGTCTGATCTACACAGACCTTAAAATGTATAATTTTAAATATATTTAAATTACTAATATTTAATATTCTACTTGCAATGACACGCAAATTAAAGAAAACAGATGCAGCCGGATCATGACCAACGCAATCTAACAAAAACTGTGGGGTGCAAACCAATGGTGCAAACAAATACCAGCAAATTGACTAGTGCAAACTTTAGTAAATAACTTTGCATGATTCATTTAAATGGTCTCCTCCCATAATTTTTGCATCTGAAAGGGAAAGTCCTACTAATCCATTTGCAATACGGCCAGCCGCATAAATAACTGCGTTCTCGCCTTTTTGTCGATAATTTTTCACAGTGTCTTTAAACCAAAAAGGGGGTTTGCACTGGCACAAGCTGTTAGTAAATCTGGCCCTTTCACTTCAGCTCACTCACATTGTACTTCTAGGTACTTCTGCGCCTGGAAGTCCTTGACCGCTGGATGGTCGACAATGCAAACCACGGGAACCCCATCATCCTCTCTCGTGACGGTAAACCTCAACCAGCTTGTCACAGTGAACATCTTGTCATACGTGGTCTCCACTTTAGACTTGCCTGTAAGAAAGAGAAACCAATGAGAGACAGAATTCAAAATTAATCGCTTCCATTATCATCTCTATTAAGAAACCACAGGTGGCTAAATGTATTGAAGGCCACAGTATATGCTACATCCTGTGAGCCATATAACAAAGCAGATCCCCCAACGTCTTGCACATATGTGACATATGGTGGCTCACTGTAGCCCATCAATGACATGTGTACAGTAAACGGCCCCCTACGGCAGCACCTGAAATGTGACCATATGGGAGGGGCCATGCGGTTGAAAAACAGCCCTAAACCGCTTCCTGTCGAGGCTTGTTATGCAGCTGTCACTCATTGGCAACAGTGTGGGCTGTGATGGTGTGTTTGTGCTTTATGAAGTGAGATATAATGGCTGTAGTGGACGCATCTGACCCGCAGCCCTCCTTCAGCAGCATCAAGTGGGCATGAAGAACACAAAAGACTCGAAGTCATTGTGCGGCTCCAGACAATAGCCTTGCAGCACCGCACAGACCTCCATCACTCAATTACTGCTCTGGCCTTGTGGAGAGAAACAGGCGTGGGAGGAAAGAGAGAAAGGAGAAGAGAAGGGGGGAGCGAGAAAGCAAGAGAGAGAGGGAACTATTGTCCTGTTTGTGTTTTTGTAAAGAAAAAAAATTCCACTTGACCATTAAAAAATGAATTAGATGTGGGAGTGACAGACTAAAAGAAATACAAAAAGGTGAGTTTGACGGAGGGTAAACAAATGACACTTTATTATAGGTGAAGTGTATTGTTTATGGCACCAATCAGAAAAGCAAATATTATAACCCTTTTCCTTCTACAGATAGTCTTGTTGGACCCCACTGACTTTCATTATATGGATACATTTTTAAAAACAGTTAATTCTTCAAAATGTCTTCTTTTGCTTGGGAAGTTTTGGAACAACATGGTGAAAAAGTACACTACTGCTCAAAAGTTTGTGGTCGGTATGATTTGTTTAATGTTTTTGCAAGAAGTCTATTATGCTTTCCAAGGTTGCATTTCTTTGATCAAAATACAGTCAAAATGATGATACTTCTTCTCAACACAGCACCGTTTTACTATATTAGTTACATTTGAGTGTGTTGAAAGTTGTCATAATGCTACTCTGTGCGTTCGCTCGGCGGCTACCATGAGACACTTGTTGCACACAGCAGTAAGCTAGATCAATATTATGCATGGTACTCGTCATAAATCAAGAAAACAATAAGACTAAGCTATATGATTAGTTTTCTGTTTTCCAAACAGTTGCTCACCTGTCTAATAAAACACATAATATATTAAAGCTTTGGTGTTTCGAGGGTATGATGTCATTAATATGTGACGCACGGACACGGTCTGTGTCCTGGTTAAAGTTGCTTATTTCTCTGGATTTAAACATTGTTGAATAATGTAATTACACACGTCAACAAAACGTATAGCATTGTTCTAGTGTTTTTTTGTGTGTGGATATTTTAATCGAAATATATTACATATTGTGCCTTTAGGAAACAGCTCTTATTATCAATGCTGAAAGCATTGGTTGCACTGGTTAATACTATTGTGGAAACTGATGTGTCTTTTTCAGGATTCTTTGATGAATAGAAAGTAAATAAAACAACAACATGCATTCAAAATAAAAATCTTTAACACTACAAAGGTTATTACTGCCACTTTTTACCAAATGAATGTTTTCCTTTCTCTGTATTAATTTCTTTCAGATTTGTCAACATTTTTTTATAACTAAAGCAGTAGTGTATTTTCACATAAAAAATTATCACACTTGCTTGGTCTATGATTGCCATTTATGTGTGGTTTCTGTCTTCCTCTTGACGTTTATTTGTAGATTACATATATCTTTTGACTGTGTTATAAATGTTCAATAACCCGCAATGTCAATTTTACAATAAATCATAGAAATGCCCAGAAATGGCACTGCTGTACGGTAATCTGGACATCTCAATACTCTAGATTTTTTTTTTTCTTACAATTCCTTGTCTTGAGCATTCATTTTCCCTGCATTCAGCATTATCAGCAATGAATGGATAGTCAGACAATCATATCTCAAATAAGAGAAGACACAGAGCTCATTGAGAGCCCAGAAGCACGCCTGTATTCTGCCTCACAATGCCACAGTCACTGCTGATAAAGAGATAATCACAGGTCAATCACTGTCATTCAGGCATTTCTTCATTTCAATAACATCTCCCTTTTTGAAATGCAAAGGAACTCTGATTAGTCCTGATCTGCAGCGATACAGTGGGCTGAATATCAAAAGAGATCCTGTTCCCCATTGAATTCACCATTTCTTCACTTATTTTTGCTCTATAATTTGCCCTCCCCTTCTTTTCCCATTATTCAACACCTTCCAATGGAAAGTCACTCCCTCAAAGAGGGCAGTCTGGAGATCTTGGGCCAAACGAGTATTTAGCAAACTTCCTTAAAGCCATTAACAATTTTGAATCGAGCCATTGTGTTTCAGCTGAGCTTAGTTGGCTAATTGAAATGAGATTATATTTTTAAGCAATGACACAATGAGCAAGCTGACGTCGTCTGACAGGAGGAAATTAACAACTTATTGTTTCTCGATGTTCATTCAGCTAGTCTTATGAGACAGGTGTGTATCAACAATGGAGCAGGTTGTAAAACAGAGTACTAAACACAGCACAAAACACGGATAAGGCAGGGAAGGTTGTGTTTGCGTGAGCGCGAGGGAGAATGAGGCGGTACATCATGGGGGCGGCTGAGTTTACATTCCGGGGCTGTATGGGTGTAACCTTTAAATGATATTTAAAAAAGCCTGATTATCCTAGAGGTAATTAGGCTGAATGATGAGGACATTTAATTAAAAATAAATCCGAAAAGGCACAGGGGCCAAAAGCAATTTCCAGCCAGTGAGTGCCAGCGTTGCACTGCCTGTCAGGAAAGGAGTCCCTCGGTTTCTTCCATCGTTTTCACCTCCATTCAAACCATTTCGCTATACAAGAACAGAATATTCATGTCCTGCTGTCCATCTCACTGAGGCGAACTCGTTCTTTAGCGCTACATTTGTCCAACTGTCCAATAATATATTGATGTTACATAAAAACAAAACACCCACTGACAAATGAACAGAATAATACTTTGTAATAGCTGCTGAAGCTCCCAGTGGAGAAAAACGGAGACCCCTGACTGAGCTTATCGCTAATTACCAAAGAAAACATCCGTCCAGGACTCCAATTTAGCCGTCTCATTTTGGGTAGCTGTTATTAGGACAGCTTATATGCAGTAATTTGTACATAATACGCAAATTGCCTGTGTCTAGACGCCTGCGGGTTAAAGGGTACGGCCTCTCACTAACCTTTATGGAGCGATATGGAAAATGAGCCGAGCTTCTGTGAGGACTGTTCAGGTAAACAGATGTTGAAAAGGAGTTTATAATTTTTACTGTTGTCCAAATATCAAAAGACATTCAAAGATCAATACACTTTGGACTAAAGTATGTGGAGAAAGGCGTATGCCTGCGCTTGCTTGTATTTTTTTTTAATAACTAAAAAAAATTAAAAAATGCATATATATTGGCCAATGTAAAGGCCCTTTCACACCAAAAAGTGTAGGAATTAGCCTAAAACTGAAATAAAATGCAAATTCACACCTGTCCAGCAGAGGGCGCATCTCAAACAAACCTTTCAGCTGTGCTGCCATTCTGGATTGCAAAAGAATAGGATGCAGAAGAAGAAAATTCAACACTCTTACTTAATAATAGCAATAATAATCATAAAATAAAAAACACATATGTGATGTTTATATTAAGTCATTTTTTGTTTGAATGAAGGTCAGCTGCAAAGTCATTGGTTCATAAAGTGAGACCAATGCAGTCCCTGTAAAGTCAAAATTAAATATGTGTTCTGAGTTTCTCACACCACAGATAAATGTGTTATTAACCACCCAGCCAAATTTGAATCATAAAAAAATTGTGTTTGGGGAGGGACCATTTGCACAGTGGCTCCAATGCATCATCAACAGTTATGATAGTGTTGGGGGAGGGGCCATATGCACAGTGGCTCCAGTGCGTCATCGAGTCACCGTTTTAGCCCCGCCCAAAAAATCCGGAACACAGCAATGGTGAAAAACTGTTTAACGGTCTAAATCCACAATTCAGTACTACACAGATCACAGTCTTTGTAATGTGTTTCAGCAATACATTTCTAACATTTATAATGTGTTTAGAAACAAATCTCAGAACTGCCTTTACAGGGACTTTTATTGCAGGTTTGTGATTTATTATTATGAATTTGCATGTTACTGTTTTTATTCATTTTGAGGAAAACTGAATATTTTTGTGCATGTGTGATGAGTAAATGCATGCTCACATTTAGTCTACAACTACAATAACCACTGTTTATACAGCGCACATAACGCCCCTGCCTCTTACTCCCATCAGGACAGGAGAGGTGTCTGTCTATAAATGGTAAAAAAAACAAATTAACTTGCGTTACTAGAAGAGTAGGTTTTGCTGTAAAGGAAATAACATGTTACTTGTTAAGCATTACGCCTAACAATGCACACAATCCTTCAGAAATCATTCTAACAGGCTGTTGTTATGAAATAGATATGCCAAAATGTATTTGAAATACATTTATTTGTATACTACAAATACATTTACATATTTGTGCTTAATAAATACCCTGCAATTGTACTTTTGTATTAGTATTAGTATACTTAATTAGTATATAAAGTCTGCTAAATTGTAACAAGTAATTTTGTACTTAATGTGCCAAGGTCCAAATAAAGATATACATAAGTATATTTGATTGAGCTAAAATGGAATTATTACAAGTATAATTTATAAGTAAATTGAATTGTCCTTGCTGAAAATGAACCCAAACTTTTGAACAGAAGTGTACATTAACTCTTATATGGTTCATTAACATTAACTCATTAACTCTTATAAGTTCTTATATGGTGTTTTTTAATTAAAAGTATCACTTTTCAATATATAAATTATCAGAGGAAAAACTTGCACTGTGGTTTGTAAAGCGAAGAGGAAACATGGTAAACACCTGGTTTGTTTGTGTGTACACAATGTGACTTGACCCACCCTTTAGCTCTTTGTCTCCTTTCATCCATTTGATCGTTGCGGCGGGTTTGCTGCCCATGGAGGTGCAGGTTATCTCCGTCTCGTTGCCCTCGCTGACAATGTCCTCACGGGACTCTATGATTGGGTTTCCTGGTGGGACTGAGAGAGGACAGACAGATTTTACAAGGCTGTCTGTAAATCAAGCACTACTACAGTCACATTCAGCCCAGGGTGCATTGATAGCCAACACAGCCACTAACACTGAGGGATTGACACATCATAGAATATGAAAGGGTGAGTGTATTCATTCTCTTTTATGAATGGCATAAAGGAAGGTACCTACACAAAGTGCATATTCTGATGAATCAGGATGACTACATTGTGGTTAGTGATGGAACATCTTGTGCAACAGAAAGCAACACAGCCAGTTGACTAGAATAAATCTAACATTCTACATTGACCTGGATAATTGGGAATGCTCACAGGCATAATATAACAAGGATACACCCTCTTTCAAGCACTGCAACACTGTGTTCTAACCAGACATGATGCAACACAGCAGCCCGATGTATCTTTTCCATGTTAATCAGAGTTAATTCACCTTAGATCTTAAAAATAAAACAAGAATGTTCAAACTGTGAACTCAATTTAAACAATCAATTTAAAATTCAAAGATTATTTCAGTAACTTTACAATTTTTTTTGTATTAAATGGATAATTCACCTAAGGGGATGGTTTGGAACAATTTGAGGGTAACTAAATGATGACAGAATTTTTGGGTGAAATATCCCTTTTAATGTTAAACTGATTTAATATTTATTAATTACATAACATATTTATCAATTTTTTTGCAAGTGCAAAAAGACTCCGCCCACACGCTCTTCTGATTGGCTGTGATATTTGATCGATTTCATTGGATAAGCGTCTGGTGTGGACAAACAAATTGTTTGTCGTATCTGGTAGGCTTCCGATCATATGGGCGCTCAGATGGATATGCTGTGAAAACAGCGTTTTCATAAAGACATGCTCATAATTAGTGGTCACTACGTCTAAAATGCTCACCTGAAAAGGTCACATTTATCCTGTAAAACATTCATCTGAGATAAATGTGATTTTTCTTTTTGGACAGGGTAATTCAGTAGTAGAGGTTTCTTGTTCCCCCTGAGCAGCAGGGTTCCATTCAAGCATTCAGTTTGGGCATCTGAAGCTCTGGAACCAGCCACTCGACAGTATTCAGCAAGCTCTCTACAATCCCGCTCCATCAATATCCACCCCACACTAAACTCTGCTCTCAAAACGGAATAATCACTTTTAAGTGCAGGTGATTTTTCCATGCAGTTATGTCAAGACGCAGAACGCAGCAAAGTGTTCACATGTACACAAAGACACACGCAAACACATAAACAATAATTCCGCCGAACGGCCCCACCAGTCCTCAAAAGAAAGTAGCAGGTGAAGTGTTTGTTGAGATTTTAGAGAGCTTTCAGGAGCCCCTCCAAACAGCAGTGAATGTGTGTGTGCGCACATGTCGAGCACTGGCTCCATTCTGAAATATGAATGACTCGACGTTCAGGATCTGGCTTAGCCACGTCTCAGGCCTTCTGTTGGGTGAAGATGAATGGCTATATCTTGATTCTACACTGCTGCAGGATCTCATAAAAGCTGCTCCACTCTAGTGATTGATCATGAAAGGATTCCTCTGGAAACAAAGAAGCCCTGCATGTGTGTATCTGTGGGTGTTTGTTGATGCGGCAAGTGCCTTATGGGAACTCTGATGGTCAAAACAAAAGGTTCAGTTTGTCTAGTCCAGTGGTTCTCAACCTTGGGGAGATTAGATAGATTGACTGATTGATAGATGGATATACAGACAGACAGACAGATAGACAGACACCCTAGTGAAAAAAATAGTATACTAAAGCACAATTTATTTGTATGTACTTTTGTGTAACTAAATGCATTTGTGACACACTTAAAGTCTGTTAAATTGGAACAACTAATTTTGTACTAAATGCACTTTAGTTGTACAAAAGAAGTGCTAAAGTTCAACTTAAGTTGTATTATATATATATATATATATATATATATATATATATATATATATATATATATATATATATATATATATATATATATATATATATATATATATATATATATACTTGTTTGTGCTAAAGTAAAAATAACAAACTTTTAGTGATTTTAAAACACACTGTAATGGAATTCCAAGTAAACTTGAAGTGTGCTAATAACATCATTATAAAGTGCTTCAAATAGGCTACAATAGTAATCTTTATAAATAATGGCACAGCTTATGAATTTGCCTTTTGCTGGCATTTTATAGTCACCTTGCAGTATACCATTAACTTGCTAATCCGGTGAACATCAGTGAGACAATGGCAAAAGACATATGTATATTAATTGTAGGAACCAGTACGGACTGTAATCGAACCCGGGTCACTGCCACACAAGTGCACTCGCTTTACCATTTACGCCACTACGCAGATATGGGCCACCCAAGCCCACTGGTGTAACTTTGTGTTCTTTCATACTGTTACAAGTACTACTTTAAGCAAACTGATTTTTGACAATGACAGGAAAAATTATATGGATTTAAATACGTTGAATTGCAGAGAAAAGTCTCAATATAGACGCAGTATGTGGTGCGTGAAAAACGCGAAATGGAAAGTGCGTTTAACTTGGAGCTTTTGAAGAAAAAAAGGCAGCAGACACAACATTAAATATCATCTACAGAATGTTTTTAAACCAGCATATAACATTAGTTTTATTCTTGTGCATGCACTAAAACACAGACAGTTCCATTCGTTGGTGAAAGAATGTGAACATGCAGCTTGTGTTTCAGTGTGTGCGGATGGAATAAAAACGGAATATAAACCCTCAATGTACAGCACAACTGCTCCTTATGGAAAACTTTATGAAATTATTTGGGGAGCTATTCTCGCATTACGCTGTGGATTTAAATGTGACACATTCATTGAAATGATGTACTTTTCATGCAATTAACATTTCTGAATTGATTTGACATTTTAACTTTTTTAGATTTTTGTGTAAATGTTGAGGACTAGTCAGGATACATTTAATAAAACAGGCCATTAAAGTACCATTAATGAGAAAAGTACATTAGTACAGGTGCATTGGAATGTATTAGGCATACACTAAAGCAATACAACTTCTGATCAGGTACTTTCTTTCACTATTTCAACTTTTATAACTACTTGTATGTAAAGCTGTTTTGCAAACATGCAAAAATATGGAAAGTGCTAGAAATACATTTTAATTGAATTAAACAGTAGCCTACCTGATATTCAAAGTGTGGGCAAATAATTGAAAAGATAAAGGTCATAATTATAAAATTACTGCATGATTATTATATATATATATATTTTTTAACTCAAAACACATTCCCTGTAAACTTATATCTAGGTCTATACTTTTTTTATACTAAACAAGTAGAACTCAAATACAGTTAAATGAATTGTACATTTAATCATTACAGGTCAACAGAGGATTTAACAAAAATACATTACTGAAGTGGTAATTAAATATTTAACAAATTAAATTATTTTATTTGCAAATTGCTCAGTTACATTTGCGCTGTAGGCAAAAAGTTGTGGAAATTCTGCCCTTACATATCTCACATTTCTATTGGTTTGCACAAAAAGAAAGCCCTGTCTAAACAAATTTACATAGCATCATCTAAAAATAATTTTCATCATTCTCCAAATCTGCAACATTCCCAATAGTGTGCACTCTAGTAAGTTCGGTTATTTAGCAAAAGTACAGCAAAACCGATTGTTGGTGAGTGTGATGGCATTGGATTTATAGCGTGTTCGAAACATAGATCAAGCATAGTGTCTGACGTGTCAACTTTTGGTTAAACCAATGGTAAGATGTTGGGGCAGGCCAATGGGGGTCAAGGTTTAGCTTCAGAAGTTATGGTGTTTTCAAGTCATGTCAGAAAGAATGTCAGAAAGAGCACATGAATATCAGCACAACTTGATTATGAGTTTTGGTTACTTCCTTAAGACATTCCGAGTTAGGTGAGTGATGCAATTTTTTAAAATTTAAAATAGGCCTACATTTATTTCTTACTAACTATACTACAAACCCATTAATATATTTACTGACACATCGCTTGAAACTTACTGATATAAATATTATAATTCAACTTTATTTGGAGTTCTTCATTATTGCACAATGCATACTTCTTAATATTAAGCCTAAATGTGTTTAATATCACTATTACTAAAGATAGTATGATCACTGTATAATTCATGTATTATACTTGCAATACTTCCACTTTACACTCTAAAAACGCTTGGTAAAGAACAACCCAATGTTGGGTCAAATATGGACTAACCCAGCAGTTGGGTTGTTTTAACCCAGCGATTGGGTTGTCTTAAGCAAACATTTAACCCAACCACAGGGTTAAAACAACCCAACTGCTGGGTTAGTCCATATTTGACCCAACATTGGGTTAAAACAACCCAACATTTTTAGGAGTGTAGCACAATCAAATACTTACGTATATCTTTAGTCAGACCTGAGAACGATTTATGGATAATTAAAGGACATTAAAGGGGTGATGAATTGAGAATCCAACTTTCCCTTGAGCCTTTTATATATCAAAGTTCATCATAATATCAGAATATTCTGTAAGTTTCAGAGCTGAAAACGTCCTTGTTAGTCAAAGAAAAGCTTTTATAGACACCAGGCCCAGAAAACGAGAGCTGGAATCCAATGACGTCATGGGAAGACGAAACGCAACTCAACTAATATGTATGCATGCTTCTGAAGCCCCGCCCACAGAGTCGAAGAGCTACAGGTTTACAGAGCAGTGATCATGGCGAGTAAATTAATATATTGCTCTGTGACAGGTTGTGGAAGAA
Source organism: Gobiocypris rarus (assembly GCA_023029165.1). Classification (NCBI taxonomy): domain Eukaryota; kingdom Metazoa; phylum Chordata; class Actinopteri; order Cypriniformes; family Gobionidae; genus Gobiocypris; species Gobiocypris rarus. The sequence goes on from CM040930.1 coordinate 20,716,253, forward strand.
CACAGTCGCTGCATAAGCTTCCTTCGGATGCTACTATTAGGAATGAGTGGTTGAACTTTGTTTTTAATGAAGTTCCAGCTCACATGGGGAAGACGTGTGTGTGTGTTTGCTTCATTTCACTGTGGAATCGTTTGTAAACAAGTCTCAGGTGCTGGATTTGCAAACACAGTGTTGTGCCTTCTATATTGGATTCGACAGGGATGGTGCAACAAACTTGTGAGTAAAACGTCTTTTTATATGTAATGGTCGGCAGGCCTATGAATCTCAAATAGTGAAATAATATTCCTTTCTTGATCTGGGCGTGCACGTGTGTGTGTGTGTGTGTGTGTGTGTGTGTGTGTGTGTGTGTGTGTGTGTGTGTGTGTGTGTGTGTGTGTGTGTGTGTGTGTGAGTGTGTGCGGTTCGTGCTTCGGGACATGTAATACAGAAATAATATTCCAATCAATCTCGGGTGGATGAGAAATAAATCTTTGTGTTTGTTTGATAAAGACGCGTTCTGAGCCCTGTGATCGAGAGAATCATTCCGGTTGCCGCTTTCAAAACGATTCCTCCCTAATGTGAACTGAACTGACAGGGGAGCTGAAGCTCATTAAATATGCAAATCTTATCCAATCCCAGCCGTGGGCGTTTACTTCCAAGTCTCCAGTGCGACACGCCCATTGAAACCCAGGGTTCAGGAGAAAGCCTAAAAACCAGTCTAGAAAAGAGCCTATTACTTATTCATTATGATGTTTTTGAATGTAAAAACCACACGAACGCCATTAGTTGACCTCAGACAACAGTAAAAAAACAAAAACAAAAAAAGCCAGTTCATGACCCCTTTAAGTACAAAATTACTTGTTCCAATTTAACAGACTTTAAATATACCAATTGAGTATACTAAAAGTACAACTGCAGGGTATTTACATTAAGTACACAAATATAACTGTATCTGTAGTATATTTAGAATAAAATAAATGCATTTCAAATACATTTTAGTATATTTATTTTTCACCAGGGCAGACAGACAGATAGATGATGATATAGGTAGATGATAGACAGACAGGCAGGCAGACAGGCAGACAGACAGACAGACAGACAGACATTCGATAGATAGATAGATAGATAGATAGATAGATAGATAGATAGATAGATAGATAGATAGATAGATAGATAGATAGATAGATAGATAGATAGATAGATAGATAGATAGATAGATAGATAGATAGATAGATGACAGACAGATGGATAGCTAGATAGCTAGATGGATAGATGGATAGATGGATAGATAGATGGATAGATAGATAGATAGATAGATGACAGACAGATGGATAGCTAGATAGATAGATGGATAGATGGATAGATGGATAGATGGATAGATGGATAGATAGATAGATAGATAGATAGATAGATAGATAGATAGATAGATAGATAGATAGATAGATAGATAGATAGATAGATAGATAGATAGATAGATAGATAGATAGATAGATAGATAGATAGATAGATACTGTGTTCATACTTAGCACAGTGATGTCGGCGTAGGCTTCCTGTGGGGGGTCTGTATAGAGCTGGCACACGTATCTTCCTCGTCTGAGAGAGACACGTTGGATAACGACACACGCAGCTCGTTGTCTGAGAAATTGACCAGCTGGAATCGAGCATCTTTCAGGGCTAGAGGGTCGATAGAGAAAGACAGCAGATGTTAGAATGAAAAGTCACATCTTCACACTCCACTTCCATTGCAAGCAACAATAGAAACATGTAGGAGATAATTAGCAGTATTTTTCCCATTTGAAGTCTAGATTGTGTTTCCACTGAGGCAAATAAAGGCAGCCATATGCTTCTTTTAAGCTACTGCTTATTAATGACACTAGGAGAGTGTAGCAAATATGCAGGCTACAATATATTCTTCAGATTACTTAAAGGTGCTTCATGGGAATAACCAAAGTGATTGAGATTGCTTCTCACTCAGTTACATGGGCATATATTTCTAGCATCATCTGACCTGAGCATTGTATCACTGGGGATTGAAATAGGGACAGTATCCATGGGACAAGGCATGCTAGACCACTGTGACACAAGTGCCATTTCATTTTAACACCTAAGAGAAAAAAAGTGTATAAAAAATGTATGTGAGCACTTTTGTCTCTGTGGACTTTTAGCTAGTAAATTAGTATAAATAGTAAATTTTGTCAACCAACAATGTCCAGTGGATACATGCAAATTGATTTGACAATTCTGTGGTGGAAATGTCATTTTTGGATAAAAATGGACTTCTTCAGTGTTGATAGGGCAAATTTCATAGGTAGCAATAACATATCCTAAATACAGGCATTTAAATATTTTCACACCTTTTGCACAATTTGACAAAATAAAGCTCAATGAAATATTCTGTAAACATATTTATTTTGATCTCTGTTTTTCTAAACACATCTCATATTTCATTGGTTGAATGTTTTTATTGGAGTGTTGGAATGTCAGGTCGGCATTAAGTTTTTTCAGAAATTTGAGCTACAGTAGCTCTTCTGTGTGATTGGGCCAGATGGGTAAACCTTCCCCACATTCATCAATGTGCCTTGACCCTGACGCCAGTTCACCAGTTGTCCTTCCTTGCACTACTTTTGGTTGGTACCAAGTCATACTGGGAAAACACCACATGACTTGCCATTTTGGAGATGCTCTGACACATTTGCCTAGCCATTAATATTTGGCCCTAGCTTGTCAAAGTCACTCCGTTTTAGCGTGCCCATTTTTCATGCATCCAACCGAAGCTACGGGTGGGCCCAGGTGGGATTATGAATTATGGCTCACCCAATCAAAAGGTGGTCAATTTCCAATTAGATGTATGAAATAACTGAATATACAATAATAATATAATAAATGTAATAAATAATTATAAATGTATTTATTTAGTTAAAAGAACGATTAAATACAAGTTTCTATGCTAAAATGGAGTTTTCCCTCTCCCTATAGGTGCATATCATACACTTGTTAAAATGAAACATTAAATATGATTCGTTATTTATGATAGTCCCATCGAAAATGTTATCTTTACCATACAAGGTTGTAAGAGTTGTATGTTTGTGGAGTTGAATTTGAAAATGGCAAAGCAAATATCAATCAGTTAATACTTTAAAAAGCCTGGATATAATTGCACTGCATTCATCAGTGAATCTGGGCGATTCCTTTAACGTGAACTGAGAGAAACTTGATTATGATGAGTTTATCTCCATATTTTTAGATTACTTAAACTCATTAAAAAAAAAATGTTTTAAATTGAAATAAGTGGAATGTTTTTGCAGAGTTGTTTTGGTATTGTATTGTTTCCTTTGAAACTTTGAACTTGAATCTGCTGCATTATATATTTTCAAGGTAATCTGGCAAGCAGTTTTCATACTCGCTTTGCCCACCCTGCTTTATGAAGGCCTGGCCCCTGCTTCCAATACATGAAATTGAAAAGCTGACTATATTCCACCCCTTGACAGAGGCCATTGTAATATTATAATCAGTGTTATTCAATGTGACTTTCAAATAATATATATATTTAAAAAAACAACTGTATTCTTGTAATAAATTTGGCAGACACTTAGTTTAAAGCAGATCAAGTTTCAACGCAACTGAGAATCGCACGCCGATCCTGACTTATGGTTCTTTCTCCTAATTACGTGGAGGAACGGAATTCTTTCGTCCCAGAATAATGAGGAGTCCATTAGGGCTGTGTGGGAGGCTGAGCGTGAAAAGTAAATGGTGCTGAGGGTGAGAGAGAGAGAGAGAGAGAGAGAGAGAGAGAGAGAGAGAGAGAGAGAGAGAGAGAGAGAGAGAGAGAGAGAGAGAGAGAGAGAGAGAGATGAGAGAGAGAGGCTACTGAGAACCCCACCTGCCCCTCAGTGCACTCGGCGGATAAATTCCAGGCCGATCGACAGACCATTTACAACACAGAGAGCTCTCGCGCATGCGTTTGTTCTTGTCCGCAACAGCCGAGTTCAAAGGAGCACAAAAAGAAGACCATGAATAAATAAATAAAGAAATAAATAAAAGGGGAAATAAAAAAAGAAATAATCGGGCATCATTAGAGATTTTTGAGGCGATGGGATCATGAAAGCAGGCCCTGATGGCGCGGGGTGTTGATTGTTCTTGGATCCAGCTGGTTAGCCATGCTCTTTCGCTTTCATTCAAAAGAAAAAAATATCCAGAGAGAGAGAGAGAGAGAGAGAGAGAGAGAGAGAGAGAGAGAGAGAGAGAGAGAGAGAGAGAGAGAAGGAAAAACATATTGCTCTACAAGAGCTGCAGTCTCTCTGTGTACACTGCAAAAGGAAAAAGATCTATTACGAACGGCTTTCTTATACTTGCATTTCCCCGCTCAAGCCCCCCATCCGCAGCGTGGGAGATGCTGAGCTCCCTCTCTCAGTCCATTTCTCCCACAGATCACCGCGCACGAACGTGGAGGCCGCGCTGGAAGACCCTGCTGCCAAGGCAACTCATTTCTCACCTTTGATCATGATGTCAGGTCGGCGTAAGCTCAGAGCGAAAAAACAAATAAATAAAACATTTCGCACATGTAGCTTTTACATCTATATTTCACTGAACACAAGTGTGTGCGCAGTTTATTCAGGTACATGTCTGAGCTTGGGAGTAATAAAGCCACACGCTTCCAAAATGAAATGCGCGGACCATCAGCAGCGCTATGATCTCTAGCAGCCATTGTGGTGGTCTTTGTTTTGAAACACCAAGCAGCGCGCCTTTCATCCAACAGCCGCGTAATGTGCGACTAATTAGAGCGGCCAGCTTGAAAGCGGGAATGTGGCTGTCAAGGGGAGGGCAGGCAGAAGCCAATGATTTAATTCAATTTATTGATTGGGGAAATGTGAGGATTAAAATAAACCGATAAGGAGCAAGAAGCCAAACCGGTTAATAATCTATTGTGACTGTGTCAGGTGGAGAGACAGCAATAATTAGAGCATTATGAAAACATGAATAAGTGTGGTGTCAGCTCTAATTGGGAAAAGAGAGGGCAAGAAACTAGGGAGCCCATATCAGTGAGGCGAATAAAACCGGGTAAGCTTTGGAGGTATAGAAACCTCCCTTCATTCCAAAGAACACCTATTACAACCTATTTCAGGGGTCAATGAAAAGTGTCCCCAACAAAGAGGGGGGAGGGGTGCGGTTTAATGTATAAAATACAAAAAAAATTGATGTCATGTGGTGTAACCAATTATTATTATTTAATTGGTATTCAATGAGGAAAAATAGCAGTACCAATTAGGAAGTAAAAAGTATCCTTCATGACAGGAGGTTGAAGGGGAGAGATCAGTGTCATCACATCAGTTGAAATGAAAGGTGTTCAGATAATGTGCACCAATTATTCATTCCCAACAAGACCAGGAAAAAGGAAAACCGGGTCAATTTTGATTTCACTTTAAATGAGAAAAGTATGTGAAGTGCACAAACAGGCAGTTGTAAAAATAATATGCCTTCAGGACATTCAGACAAAATTTACATCTAGTTTATTTTTTGGAAAAGAGGAGGATGAACAAAGTCGAAACCTTGAGAAAAAAAAAAAATCTGTGCTTCGTGGCCTAAAAAATAACAGCATGTCTGACTGCGTACATGCCCTTTGCTGCTTGCAGTAGCATTTTCGGACACAGCGCCGGACACGGTGACAGCAAGAGCTTGCGGGGCCCCAGGAGGTTGTCCCACTGCTGTGAGAGGGAACATTTCTGTCGGCCAGCTACATCCAGCGCACTGTGGGAGCGGTGGAGAATGAAGCTCAGCGTGCTTTCCAGTCCCTTCTGAGGGCATGCTGCCCAGTAAACCAGCTTCTCTGCCTGACAAAACCCTTTAAAGCTTATCACCCTGAAAAAAGCATGGACAAATGCTTTTGCACTCCGTGTTCCTTTTTTGCTTTTTGAAACAGTCTTTCATTTGCTGGGGATTTTTACAAGGCTCTAACCTGTATTATGTTCTCAGACTTTCATTTGGGCAGAGGGCGTTGGGGAATGGTGATGTTGCTCTCTGCTCGTCGTTTTAATTCTTGTCACAATGAGTGTGTCGTAACATATGAGGGCAGGCATATATAAAACGGGCAGCATATGCCATACAGGAATCTGAAAGGCTCAGGAAGTAAAAAAAAAAAAAAAAAAGGACAAGATTACATGCAACAAGGACAAAAAGACAAAGCGAAATAACGGTCCCAGCTTTGTGTCCTCTGAGCATGGCACATTTCAGAGGAAATAGAAGACTTGAAATATCATGGTAGCCCACATGCACTGATACATAGCGATTTCTGTGAATAAAAAAAGATGACATAAAGAGACATACTTGTTATTGGAGACATGGTCACGTTCCCCAAAGCATCAAACTCAACGGAGTGGAGTCAGATATAGTTGTAATGCCACATTTATAGATCAAACTATTGGAACTTTAAGCCCATTTGCCACTGACCTTTTGGAGCATGGCCAATGAAAGCCGGACAATTTGTATGATGCATAAAATGTCCGTCTGTGCAATAACGGGACCTCACTAAAGTAAATTACCCTTCTGTGACACTATCTGAAACGTCTTTCACATGGAGGTCAAAGCAGTGCACTGTGCTTACGTCGAAGCCCTGACATGAGTCATGTGAAAAGACGTCGCTGAATAAATATAATAAATAAATGTTGCTTTCTGCTCGCACTAGGTGGGGGGTGTAAGAGATGTGTAAAGAGGAGGAGGTGCTTTATAAACTCCACAGTGGTTTATAACGCCTCCTGCTGAACTAGTGCTGAAGACTGCCAAATATTCTCACAGTTTCCTTTTTTATCTTCACATTCGCTTCACCTACTGAGAAGCCAAAAGCTCCAAAGAGCCTTTAAATTCCAACTTGCTACCACCTTAGAAATAAAAAAAATTCTAAATTTAGTCTAAATTTGAATGCCCATTTTCTATGTTTTGCTGTTGGAATACAATATTTGGAGGTCCGTATAGCCTCTACCTCAGTTTTTGCTACTTTATTTAATAAAATAAGATTTTTTTTGAGGCAAGAGACTTAAGCAAACCTATTGCTTATTTGCTTCCAAAAAACTAGCAAATAAGTTTAGGATTATATTCAGTTTCATATATGAAACTTTAGATTTCACTTTAATTTGAAGGTCCCTTTAACACATTCTGTTGACTATAAGTAACATTGTACCTATACTCTATGTCTACTAACTCTCAAGCGTTTAAAAACAAAATTTATGAGAGAGTCAGATTGTTCAGATTACATTGGTGATTTCAAATGTTAAAATTAATCGTAAGCTTGGTATGTTTTGGAGAATTTGATGGTTCCCTATTCAAATAGATAGGAGCTGTACTTGCATGCTTGAGAGGCATTTCAAAGATGGCCGCTGAGTGAAATGACTTGTCTGTCTTGGGGTGCACACTTGGTTCGATTGCCTAGACTGAACCCGAGCTCTCTGCATGTTCAGATTTTCATACAACAAAATATTCTGGGGACCATGACATTTTTGTGAAAATGATCAAAAACGCTGGCGTTGGATGGCAACTTTGTAAAAAAAAATAAATAAAATAAAATACTGGAGAGGAAAGAGTTAATCTAAAAAAGTGCATCAAATTATAATTTGTTATCATTTAATAAAATTTAAACAGACAAAACAAGAAAAACATGCCTGGTCCACTCCTTTGCAATTCACCGACGTTAGGCAGTGGACCTCTTGAAATGAAAATGACGCTTGAAGCAACCACAAACTTTCTTCGTGTATCAATGGCTGCTTCTATTATCTGTGCTCATGTCTCCCTCTCTTTCTCACACTCACACTCTGTCTCATTTCCTTTCCTTTGCTCTTGTGTTCCTCTTCCGAATCTCATTTGTATTGTTTTCTCAGGTTTAATCCTAGAGGCTCCAGGACACATGCTGCTTCTCCTAAATGGCAGCAATCAATTTTGATTACCGGCCACGGTTACTTTGAGAAGAGCCCATCAAAGTTTTATTAAGAAGACGGGTGATAATTACAGCCTTGCACGGACCAAAAACCTGGAGTCTGAGCCTTGCTAATGATTGGAAGCTGAGAGATAAAATGACGGTTCAGAAGACCTTAATCCAAACCAGCCACACAATTACTTAAACCGTTACTTGATGAGAACAGTCTCAGGCGACTGATGGCTCTCCCGTTCACTCCCCTTGACTGGGACACTCTTTAACCACAGTGGCGTTTATGGAGAAGGAGATGAAAATGACTCGGTCTGGCACCTCGGCGAAGCTTATCATTATTTCAGAGAAAAGCCATGTAATAAAAAGGACAGACCTTTCCGGAGACCGTTTGTGGAGACAGACGCCACCGTCTATTGACACCATCTGATATGTGCTGGACTGAACTCGAACTGAACTCTAAAGCACTTTGGAACTACTTAAAAATGCTTCCTGCAGCAACTTTTGCGCAAAGAAAATACCATAATCAAAGTGCTTTTCTGCATATGACATGGGACCAGCGGGTGCAATATTTCATAGAGGGGTTAGAGAGATGAAACCCTTTAGAAAGACTCCAGCTATAATTACACAGTGCAGCTGTAGGGAAATATCAGAGCGGTCTTGGGTAAGATGGATCACATGAGAGCAAGGCAAATCGCTGAAAAAAAACACACAAAAAAACATGCCCTCTCCAGCCAGCTGTGTCTCTCTATCGAATGCCCTCAAAAACACAGTGGATTACTCTGATGCATTAACACTTCCGCTCCACTGGGGACGCGTGGCCTGTTTGTGTGTGCGTGCATTATGCTTATGTGTACTCACGTCTGACATCTTTGAAGTAGATAGTCTGTCTGTTGGGGTTGAGGAGCTGGATGACGGAGTCGTCATTGTTTTTGACTCGACAGCTTATGGTGGCTGTCTCCCCCTCCACTACCGAGACGTTGTCCGATATGAGATTCTGGCTTTGGACTGCAGAGGGACAGAGAGAAAGAGAATTGACGTTGGAGATTGAAAGAGAGGCAATTATGAGGTGATGGCTAACAGTAGACAGTTGGTCAGTTTTCTGATGAATGTGAAATATGTTAATTCAATTTTTTTAATGTAATTTGTTATCTATCTATCTATCTATCTATCTATCTATCTATCTATCTATCTATCTATCTATCTATCTATCTATCTATCTATCTATCTATCTATCTATCTAACACCTGCTATCCATGCATATATCTTATAACTTCTGCCATCCATCCATTAACTTCTGCTATCCATCCATCTATCAACCTCTGCTATCCATTCATCTTAAAACTACATCCATCCATCCATCCATCCATCCATCCACTATATATCCATCTTAGAACTACATCCATAAATAACTTCTGCCATCCATCCATCCATCATCCATCCATCTCTGCTATCCATCCATCTTAAAACTACATCCATCCATACACAACTTCTGCCATCCATTCATCGTATAACTTCTGCCATCCATTTATCCATCATCCATCCATCCATCCATCCATCCATCATTTTCTGCTATCCATCCATCTTAAAACTACATTCATCCATACATACATAACTTCTGTCATCCATTCATCGTATAACTTCTGCCATCCATTTATCCATCATCCAGCCATCCATCCATCCAAGTGGGGGCAATGGACAAAATGACAAAGAAACAAACAAACAAACCCTGGAAAAATGGCACTACTGTCCATTTCCTTAAAACAGAGATGCAGCCCTACATCATCCAAACCCACAATCTCACACTTACATGAGTGCACAATGAAGAACAGGTGGCAAAACACAGCTAGAGTGGGTGTGAATATCCAGCAGAGTGTGAAAGTGCCCCCCCTCCCCCCTCTCTTTCCTGCGTAGTGTGTGCTTCATGAGATTGCCTGTTTTCATGTTACACATGCTTGGTCCAAATCCCCTCTCTGGATGAGATCACCATGTGATAAGAGCTGCCACTGTCACACAAATGGAAGCTACAGATCTTGGCCGGTTGACCCAAAGCACAAATGTATTCCATTACGGGGATAGTTCAGCCAAAAATGAAAATTCTAGAATCATTTACAGTATTCACCTTCATGGTGCTGTTTAAACTTGTACTTTCTTCTATGGAACACATTACTGATCACTGTGTTGAAATTACGAACCGGTGGCCGGTTGCATAAACTGCTTAGACTAGTCTTTGTTAGTAACTAGTAGACTAGTATTTGTTAGTCATCTACATTTTTTTTCTTCAAGAATGGTCCTAACTTTTAAAGTCAGTTACATAAAAAGATAGATCGGTCTAATTTGAATTGTAAAAGACAAAATACCCCTTTGTTAACTGCTAGTTAGTCAAACTAGTTCTTACGATGCAGTCTTAATATAGTGGCTAAAGTAATGATCAGTCTGTTTCATGAATAAATTAGAATGGTTCAGTTTTGTAAAGTAGATCTGTGGATTTAAATGAACAACTCGCTTATGAATTACATCATGAATTACTGGAGGGCTAGGGCAAACGGGAAGATATTCACTGAATAACAAACATTTCGGTATAATCCTGACACAAAGCTATTTGTATGGCAAATTAAATTCATATATAGTATAATAAATCAAATGGGCTACTTGTATACTCATTCTGTGGTGTTTTTTCCCACTAAATCACTGTCATATATTATCAATAATCAATAATATATTGAAAAGAACAAACAGAACATTAAAATCTAAATTTCTCTTTCAGGCATACAGGTTTGAAACATATGCGTGCAAGTATTTTTTTAAGAGCTAGAGAATTCACAGCAAAACTATATTTTTACTGAAACTCGCTGGGATGGAAAATAAATAAATAAATAAATAAACAAAAAAATCCAAATAACACCCCACAGCTGCCTATCCTGCAGAGCTGCGAGAAAAACATTATAGGCTAAAACTGAAGATAAATAAATATATTAATGTGAAATGTGACAAGACTTTAAGACGCCATCAAGTGCTAATTTGCATGCCTCAGTTGTCAGGCACCTCTAAACAGCCTTGTCACTTAAAGCAGAAGGGAAGAAAGCAATCAGATCGTGTGATGGCGACAGATAAGGGGAGACAGTTTAACAAAACTGAATTCAATCAGCCTGCCAGTAGCACAAAGTCAAAACAGACCAAAACAAATAAACCTAGCGCGGGAGCGACTTCCTTAAGACTCGTTGAAGGGGATGAGGTGTGGATTGAGAGGACTAGATTGGAAATGCAAATAGAAAGACTGTTTATCCCAGAGAGGGGTTACGGATGAAGGTTAAGCACGCTACAGCGGTTGTCACGGAGACAGTGCTAAATACCGGCCAGTCTGTGGCCGTTCAGCTAGTGGGTGGTAATCATGCTAAGTGACAGAAGATGCATCGAAAGGGTAAAACACATACATGAGCACGCACAGCAGCCCTGTCTGCCAAGCTCAATAGGAAAACAAACAAGCTTTTAGTATGTTAAAGCTAGCTGAGGGCGGAAAGGTGACTAGCAAGGAACTGAATATTAAATTAAAACATTAAAATATTCATTTATATCCTCATAACTAAAATGTCCTCAATTGCTATTTCATGTTTTCCACTTAGTTCATATCCAAGCCTCTCATTCCCCCATGAAAAATCCCATAACTCCAATCTTGGCTGAGAACTGCAATGTTTTGAACTTAAATATTGCTCAAAAATTCATTAAAATGTAGTGTACGTGATAAACCAAACTTGATGCAATTAGCCGTACTGTGTTTACTTTGCACAACTGTGGGGTGATGAGCTGGATGTCATTTTGTTGTGTGGGATGAGAGGGATGATTTGAATCATCGGTAGACCTCCAGAGACTCCTCACATCTCCTTATACTTCCAAAAAGTTTCGCACTAACTTTGGCAACAAGTCTTGGTGAGATGTCATTTAACTATTCATGGGCTGGAAACCAGAGGTTTACCCAACAGCATCAGGAAAACATAAGGCCTATATAAAAAAAGATACTAGAAGAACAAACATGAACCACTAGGGTATGCCAATGAGTCAAACTCGATGAGGAAAAAGGGTAAACGTGTTAATTGCATGCTGGTATGCTCACTGCTGCTTTTAAATCTTCAAAATGTTATTTATTCCATAAAAGGAGTAACATGTGTGTCCACAAAATTATCTTTTTTTTTTTTTTTAATTAACATTTGTTAAGTGTTTTGCAAGCTTAAACATTGTACTGAAAATATAATTTCATGTTCTTATAATTTTTAAACTTAAAAGTGGCATGATAAAATGCTTTTTAAAAGTGTTTTGTGATATTACATTTTAATTCAGAATTAATTTTAAAGTCCCCATGATATCAACATTGAAGTTTTGTGGCTTTTACTGTTATCTATAAGCTAGTGTGCTCCAAAACACATTTTGCATTTAAGATATAAGTGTTCAGAACTTACAGTCTCTCACTTCCCCCAGTTTGGCTCAATGATTTTGATGACATCATGCAGCACTTTAGCTTCTCATCAGTTTTTCTGTCCAATCAAAAGCTCTCTAGAATCTAAAACGTCCCGCCCACTGCAATATAAACAGATGCTGAAGCTGTGGCTAAAATCGGTCACTTATTCACACATTTACTATTTTCTGCATGATAAATGACACATAGTGCACTATATAAGGAATAGGGAATTGGCTATTTTAAAAAAAGGGGAGGAGCTGTTCGATATGTGAAAATATTCCATGGGATTTCATGTGAAAAAACGTTTCCGAGATAAAATACAAATCGGTTTTCCCATTCGCGCTAGATCCATCACATTAATAATAAAAATCGTGATTAAAATAGACATCAGTCATGATACAACATTACTCTATGAGACATGTGATATAAAAATAAAATGGTAACACTTTACAATAAGGTTCTTAGTTAACAACATTAGTTAACATGAACTAATGATGAACTGCACTTATAAAGCATTTATTTGTTAATGTTAATTTTACCATTTGCTAATGCATTATTAAAATCTTGTTAACATTAGTTAATGCACTGTGAACTAACATGAACAAACCATGAACTATTTATATTAACTAACGATAACAAAGATGAACTTATGCTGAACACAGGTGTTGTTCATGGCTAGTTCATGTTAACTAATGCATTAACTAATCTTAACTGACACAACCTTATTGTAAAGTGTTACCAATAAAATAATACAAAAAAAAAACAAACAACAACTGTAAAGTAAAAATGAAAAGAAATATGTTTAAAGAGCAATTGTAACAGCATACAAACTACTGTATTTAGATTTAGTCTTGGCAAAGACAAAAGCATATGTTAATATTCATGTTTCTATGTAACTCTTATTATGAAAACCTACCCCAGAGATATTAGCTGTTAAGTAAACCTTGTGCAGGGATCATACCATATTAATAGAGGAATTAAACTTGTTTAGGCCCCAAATTATTATTGATTATTGGTGTGCAGCTCAGTTTAATTAAAATAATTGTTTGTGTCACTGGAGCTGGAACAAGTGAGCGAATGATAAATTCCTATTTAAATGAAGATTTCATTAGCCCTAATGCTCAGGCAAAGACCACCAAAAAAAGCGTCCCTGAAAAAAATTAACTTTCCGTGCATGCATCAACAACAAACAAGGCATCGCAAAAATGGCAAAGAAATTGGTGTACTGTGCATTTGCATAACTTGTTCAAACAGATCTGTGACATTATCTCTGTATTTAATTACCGACATTCAAAATAAGTAGCACAGAACATTGATCATTTTGGTCTAGATTAAAGCTGTCAGAGGACGATACTCCACTCTCAGTGAGGCAGACAAGCCATTTATATCACTACAGGCCCAGCACCACCCCAGTGCCCCTCATACATCAACCCAGAGGAACACCCAGACCGCGAATACGCAAGTGTGTGTGTGTGTGTGTGCGAGCACACGTGTGTGTGTGACACGGAATGGGCTAATGCAGGAGTGCGGGCACTGCTGCGCTGTAAAGGTCAAAGCACTCCACTGTCCGCCTCAATAGCTCATCCTGCCTGCTGCCGTTTTTTAAACAGCATGTGCGAGTGAGGAAAACCACAGCTTTGAATTAGATCTGAATGGTGGTGATTGTAAAAGAGTGAGATCCACGTTATACCTGTGAGCCAGAATCAGTGAGAGTGAATGTGATACCCATCACTATTCTGAGCTGCAAAGGTCACCGTTCGTGCTCGGATATTACAGTCTGGCTAATAGAGGAGAACTCCATGGTTACGATACTATGTGTTCAGAGGGTGTTGAACTTTCGAAGCAGGATTTTCATTGTTGTGAACTTCCTTTTGAATGATTGCACATAGGAAAGAAAACTCACAAATGAGTTGGCTTTAAAGGGTTAGTTCACCCAAAAAAGAAAATTCTGTCATTAATTATACGTACCCTCATGTTGGTCGACATCCGTAAGACTCTTCGGAACACAAATGAAGATATTTTTGTTGAAATCCGATGGCTAAGAAAGGCGTCCTTTGACACCAATTTCATTTCCTCTCTCAAGACACATAAAAGGTACTAAATACGTCGTTACAAAATCCATCTCACTACTGTGGTCCTACAATCATTTTATGAAGCGACAAGAATAGTTTTTGTGCACAAAAAAAAACAAAACTAAATAACGACTTATTTAGTGATGGGCCAATTTCAAAACACTGCTTCCTGAAGCTTCAGAGCGTTATGAATCAGTGTATCGAATCAGAGGTTCGGATCGTCAAAGTCACTTGATTTCAGCTGTTTGGCGGTTTGACACGATCTAAATCATGATTCGATATGCTGATTCATAATGCTCCGTATATAAGTCGTTATTTAGTTTTTTTGTGCACAAAAACAATTCTTGTCGCTTCATAAAATGATTGTAGGACCACTGTAGTGAGATGGACTTTGTAACGTCGTCTTTAGTACCTTTTATGTGTCTTGAGAGGGGAAATGACATTGGTGTCAAAGGAGGCCTTTCTGAGTCATCGGATTTCAACAAAAATATCTTAATTTGTGTTCCGAAGATGAACGGTTGTCGAACGAAGTAAATAATGACAGAATTTTCATTGTGAACTAACCCTTAAATATCCTCTGAGATAGAATGGAGATCAAATGGAGTCACCAGTAATCTCACTTTTATTTTTTCAAGAAGAGCTCTAAATAATGTCTCAGTCTGTGCTCATGCAGATATGACAAGATATCTGCAATCAAGTCTGAGAACCCCTCCTAAGGAAAATTAGGAGAAACATCTGAGATGTTTTTTTTTATTTTTATGTAAGTACATTAAACATAATCGAGTTATGAAAGAGCAGCCTCTGAGCAATAATTTCCTCTGTGAAGTCTCTCTGCCTCTGTTTAGTTTACTTAGTATAGTGCTGTTTAAAAGTTAGAAGCTCAACAAGGCTGCATTATTTTATTTAAAATATTACAATTTAAAATAATATTTAAATGAATAATATCTATATATTTTAAAATGTAATTTATTCCTGTGACCGTAAAGCGGAATTTTCAGCAGCCATAACTCACATAAATCACCAATCATGATCAATCAGAAATCACTCTATTATGTTGGTTTGGTGCTCAAGAAACATTTATTATTATTAAAATGTATTATACGCCCTTGTCATGTAAATGAACAGCCGGAACACATTAAAAGTTAAAACGGTGTCGTGTTGCAGCCCCTAATTTAATAACTAATGATTTTTACAACGGAAATTAATAAATTAAAAACGTACTTAAGCTGGACAATGACTTTCTTCTAGAGCTGCTGTACAGCCAAAAATATCTTTGTTGCATTAATTTCCTATTAACACTGTAAAGCTGCTTTGTTATCTGTAATGTAAAAAGCGCTATATAGTTCAAAAGAACAGCATTTATTTGAACCAATTTTGTATCATTATAAATGTCTTTACTGCTGTATGGAAGTATTGATTTTTTTACTGATCCCAAAAATGTAAGCGTACACTTCAAGTTAAGTTTCGTATGCATACTTAGTATGTAGTATGGTAAAGAAATAATTCAACCCCAAAAATAAAATAAATAAATCTTCCTATCACACAAGGCTATTATATGTCATGAGATGTACGGACCACTTTTATGATATTTTTATAAGTGCTTTTGAGCACCTACCCCCATTTTTTATTTTATTTATTTTTTATTACAAACAAAGGAGCAGTCAGCATATTCTTTTGGGTGAACTATACTTGTAAAACTGACATTTTGACTGAATGAGATGTAAATGTCTCAATTAAGACAGGGTACATTCTGTAATGAGAACATGTTCTGCATATCGCCGTGTCATTAATGCTGGTTTAGTTTTGGCCCACAGGCTGTGTCTGATATCATTTGTTCGAAATCACTTGAAGCACATTTGTGTTTTGATGACCAGCAGCTCAGCACTGACATTACGTCACTGTGCCCTTCCATCTGTGAAAGGAGACCTCCAGACACACGTGCCAACATCCCCTTTCAAACCCAGTCACCCCTGTTAAAAAGACCAGCATATGCTCCTTTGGATGATGCTGTCCCCATCAGGCCTCTTAAAGGGATAGTTCACCCAAAAATTGAAATTCTAGCTGCGTCTGAAATCACGTACTAACTGAGTGCGACATTTGAATATGAACTTACTTTGCGACCGTTAAAAAAGTGCAGTAAAGGGTGTAGTATGAATGTAGTCCCGACTTACTACATCCACCATGTCGTCATTATCACATGACCTACCAGAGTCAGTTGCATCCCTTCACCTCCATTCATTAAGCCTCTTCGATGGCCTCATGGTATAGTGAAGTGTCCATCATATGCACACTCCAGAATCTCGCCGGATATAATAGGTCATCCGAGGAGACTTTTCGCCTACTGTTTTTCCGAATACTATGTATTCGGACATACTACTCTGTAGGCGCACTGTTTTTCGCATACTATATATTAGGGAAGTATTCAATTTCGGAGCTGTTAGGGGAATCCTCTCAATTTTTGGGTGAACTATCCCTTAAATCAGCCCAAAACTAAGACTTAAAAACCCTGAAATGCCAGCGCTAGTCTTTTCAGCCGGGGCTATTTACACGCTAGACGCACAAATTCAAAGGCAAGCCTAATGACACATGGACAAATTTACCAAATCTTCTTAAGAGAATACATCAAGCTTAACTGGAATAAGTTAAGCCTTCTGGAGTGACTCTCTGCAGATGCTTTTGAGATATTTCAGCTAAATCCTTCACAGACATCACTTGTCTTAATTCAATTAAGTGACTTTTTGCTTTATTGAACGATTAACCCATCAAAAAAATGAGACTGTACACTAATTTGACTTGGTTTCTAAATATACAAGTTATCTAATCATATCAGATATCTAAAAAACTTCAGACGTTTTCCTTTTCATATTTAAATATCCCAGAGTCATTTTTTATGTATTAAAATAAATACAAATAAAAAGTGCAGCTGGGATACCATCAGCCTAAAAGCACGAGGAGAATGCATTTAATGCAAATATTATAGTTGTTATATGTTCCAATGATGAACCCATGAGAGTTTTCCAGCTTTGTTGTGTTTAATTAGGAACAATATTGGCTTGTTTAACAAGCAGGTTTTGAAACGACACGTGTAAACCCAACTGCTTTCTCTTTGAAACCAACCAGAGCGAGTTCCCTTAAAAGGCTCAGCAAGCCCCTGAGCCACAAAGCCCCCCTCCCACTCCCTGTGTACGCCGAGGAGCCGTGAAGCGTTCACACAAACGTATGGATAAGTAAATTGTGATGATACTAGTGCTAATGAAGGGTAAAATGCAGGTTGGATGGGAGCAGCAGTGGAATGTGGCGTGTGGGAAGGGATGGATGGCAGCCTGATGATTAATGCGTCAGAGAGCCGACGGGGGCCGGGCACAGCACCAGAGGCCTTGCCACCCCTGCTCGCTCATTTGGAAATCTCTCTCAGCAGAGGGAGAGGAAGAAAGGACTTCTGCATCTGTGACTGAGTCTCAACGGCAATGGATAAACAAATACCCCTTTTCCACTAAAACGCTGCTGGTGCAAAGCTCTCTCAGAGACTGTTACAGCATAAGCCGCTCACAAATAAAAAGCACACATCTTTAAAAGTTTTTAACGACACTTTAAACATCTAAAGTAATTTAAGTGTCTTTATATGTGAAGCCTGTTTTGATGCAACCATCAAAAGTCATAACTAAACAATTATATATACTAAATATTTAAATATTCAAGTTAAAAAACTTATTATTATAAATAATATTTACAAAAAGAAAAACATTTCATTCAAATTTTTATATATTATAAATAATATTTACATGTATTAAAATAGTGGTAATACTTCACAATAAGGTTTCATTTGTTAACATTAGTTAATGTATTCATTGCAATATTTATTAATCTTTGTTAATGTTAGTTAATACAAACACAGTTGTTAATTGATTGTTCGTGTTAGTTCACATTGCATTTACTAACGTTAACAAATACAACATTTGATTTTAATAATGTATTGGTAAATGTTGAAATTAACATTATTATTAATAAATGCTTAATTCTTAGTTCATGCTCAATTCATGTACATGCTTTTATTTATGCATTAAATCAAAAGTTTTTCAATGTTTTTTTTCAACATTGATAATAATCTTTTTTTTTTGAGCATCAAATCAGCATATTAGAATGATTTCTGAAGGATCATGTGACACTGAAGACTGGAGTAATAATGCTGAAAATTCAGCTTAGCCATCACAGGAATACATTACATTGAAAAATCAAATAATCAATAAATGCAGGCAACATTTTTAATGAGTACCTTTTTAGATGGACGGGAAATAAGTGGCAGCAGCTGTTGTTCAACATAAATGTACTTTGTAACAGGATAAGCAGTTTTGCCAAAAACAAAACAAAAATTATATAATGAGAGTGATATAGTTTTACACAATCTAGTTCTGTCAGCCTTGCCAGACTAAGATGTTGCTTAAAAAAATTACTTGATGCCGACATTATTCCATCCCCAAGTCTATGACATCAATGGTTCTGGTTTGAGTTCTGGTTTTGATGAAAAAGGACCAAAAGAAGACACGAGGCCAGAATGAAAGATAAAAAGAAAGCAAAGAGAAACACAGCGGAAAAGCAAAGACCTGCCTTGCCCTCTCTCTCCCTCTCTTTCCTTCCCAGCATTCCTCCTCTCAGCAAGATGGTGCACCGCCAGGACCTCCAGCACCTGTCCCTCACTCTGGAATCAGTGAGCTGTGCCGGAGTCACACGGCCTCTCGTCGCCATCCATCTAAATACAACATCCTTGAGCCGATATTGTGCGAGCAGTTTGGTGTGTATTTTGCATTGTCTCCGAGCGGGCGTCCTGATCTAGGAAATGTCTGTGCACACAAGGATAAGAATCCCCATGCAGGCAGCAGGAGATTAACTGCCCTCTGCCTTTCACATCTTCCTATCGATCGCCACAGATAAAAAAAAGTCCTCACACACATTCACTAAGATGACATCACAGGCAAAGAGGCAGAACAAGGACTCCTTGTGGCAGAGCCACGTCCTTGAGGTCAGAGGAGGCAGCACAGAGACAGAGAGAAAGAGAAGGATGAAGAGCTTTGCTTTCCCCTAGCAGCTACATAAAAGTCGAATGAAATCGCAATTGGAGAACTGTCGCTTTGGGTTCATGCCACTTAGCTTTGAGGTTGTTTGTATACAGCATACACATAAAAATAACAAAATTAGCCTCACGCATTTAAAAAGTAAAATTGTTCTCTTCTGAGAAAATAGGCTGAAAATATGGATGACTCATCCCGCACTGGAGACTGTTGTCCAATCAAATGCTCCACAGAATAAGAATGTCTCCCCCACAAATTATAAGCACCACCTGAAAAACATGGCTGATTTTTTTTCAGGCTGATACAATTAGCTCAATTATTTTTTACATTTAGCTCATAACTGACCAATACTAAAATGCAATGCTATTTTGTATAATAAAAGACTAGAGCAAAAAATATTATTAAAAAGCGTTAAATAGGCTGAAAAAACCCTGATAACTGCCATGGTATCGATTTTGTGCATCTCTACTTTTAATGGGGTCTTAAATAAATAAATAGTTTATTTTAAAGAAAGAAAAAAAAGAAAGAAAAAACATGGAGAAATCACTGTTGACTTATGGGTGTGTTTTTGTAAGTGTTGCCTTTTGCTAATGTGATTAGCTAGCGCAGATCTTCTGGATCACTTTACAGTAATTTCACATTAGACAACTAACATGATAATAGAAGTGTCAACAGCACGGTCCTCTATTCCCTATTAATGGCGAGTGTATGTCTTTGGCAAGAGAGCATTCTGTTTACAAGCAGAGCTGGAGGAGAAAGAGGGCGAGAGAGAGAGAGAGAGAGAGAGAGAGAGAGAGAGAGAGAGAGAGAGAGAGAGAGAGAGAGAGAGAGAGAGAGAGAGAGAGAGAGAGAGAGAGAGAGAGAGAGAGAGAGAGAGAGAGAGAGACAGAGAGACAGAGAGACAGAGAGAGAGAGAGAGAGACAGAGTGTGAGAGAAAATGCGGCATAAACCAAGCACAAGGCCATGAAGGACTGGGGTCCTTAACAAGGACTGGGATTCATCCAATCCCCCTTGGGAGTATCTTCTTCAGCTCACTTCTAATTTATACCCATACAAATAACTTGGCTTCGATTAATAACTGAATCGCAAGGCAAAAAAATAAAAAAAATAAAAAATACAATGCGTATGCCAAGAGCAGGGTTTATGTGTGTGTGTGAGAGAGAGAATTTCTCCTGCACCTCAGCATGTTTGGGCTGATAGACTGTGGAGGAAAAGGGCATTAATCGTAAAGGGCTGCTGGAGTGTGGGCTAAAGTTGCTGGCCATAATACTGTCTTGTCTGAATCATCGTCCCCCTTCAGGTCCGGAGCAGGGCGGGTGTCAAGTTTTCCATTCTAATGTGGCCTGACACTCAAAAAGAAGCATCACTCCTTCCTCTGTGCTGATGAGAGTACATTAGGGCAGGGACATTTTAGTAGGGGATAAATAAGGGGGTCTGTGAATGTTTCTTTAATGGCTTTAGATTAGTAAAGCAACAATAGAAACTCTGGTAAATCCAATAGCCAATAATTATTTTTAATATAATGCCCAATAACAAATACTATAGCTGATATTATAAATCAAGTGTTCACACAACATTTGCAATTAAAAATAATTCATGCTGAAAAGTAGCATTATAATTGTAAAAAAAAAAGAAAAAAGGGGGACCTTTGATATTATGTACTTCCTGTATTGGCCTGGCACAATGTAATACTTTTTTGTATTATTATTTATTTGAATAGTAGTTTTCATAATGCATATTGTTTCAAATCAATGTTACAAAGAACAGTGTCTTACAAGGAGGAGCAGGCACAAATACCTTTATACATAGTTTAATTTGATCATGCAGATGCAATCCAGATTTAATTTAAAAAATGGCTAATATAAGCTTATACAAATATGGTCACTAATATATCACAAATTTCTATTTTTAATTTTAATTGTATTTATTATATGTGATTAAGCCTCCAGGGAACTGTGATTCAACACATAATGTGTTCTTGAAGTTTTGTTAAGGCAATTAAAAAGTGAGTCATGAGACACTCACCAATGAATTATAGTGTGCATTATATCTATTTCAAACCTTATCTAATCACCAGGAATGAAAATCTTCAAGGCACAAGCAGTACGTATAAAAGAAAAGGAATTCAGCCTTGTTGCATTGGATGGAGCTGACTTTTTATCACTTTCACAGTGCTTTTGTGTGCAACCTCTCTAAACTAAACAACGCAAGTAATATCATGTCCGTAATCTATAAACAAACAAACAAACAAACAAACAAAAAAAACAAAAAACATTCTGGTATCTTGAACCCTTAGTGAGCCTTAGCAAAATATGGCAAAAAAAAAATAATATGAGGAAGAACTGAGAGGCGCTGGCAAGACATTGATAAAGTGAAGAGTTTGAGTACGGTTTACCAAATGACTTATTTTACCGCCCTCCTTCAAAACATTCCCCACATTCGAAAGAGGAAATGATTGCATATCTGGAGTAAATGTGCTCTGTGAAAATGGAGAAATTCAACTGGATGAGACACCGGAGAGAATGAGGCGTAATTTCTTTCCTGAAAGGTGAGAAACGGATGATGTTAGAAGGGACGAGAAAGATTGAGTGCTGGAGAGACACAGCACCTGCACCGGTGGAGGTGGAGGAGAGAGAAGAAGTCAGTGAGTGAGAGGCTGAAGAAAGGCGAGATGGTTTCGGTTATGACCAGTACTGCTTGTTGTGAAGGACAAGCTATTTGAGAAATGGGGTTGGGAATGAGAAAAAAACAACAACTAACAAACACACAAACGAGAGGTAAAAGGGAAGCCATACCTGGGAACTGAGCAGCTCCTGTGTGAAAGGGGGAGAGGGAAAAAAAGAGAAAATCATTAGGAGGAAGCCATTCACCAATAGATCCCCAAAGTGTTAATGTAGCCAGAAAATGCTAAATAAACAATTATCTTACAAGCTCATGTTCAATGTTTAAAAAATCACAATCATAATTTCAAAATCCTAACAATGTGGCTGAAACAAACAAAGTTTTTGGTCCCACATCGATAGTAATCACCATCTTGAACAGCCATTAAAAACAGCACAAACCTCATGAATACAAAAATAACAAACAATGAAAGGAGAAATTCATCGTCAGGTCCCCTGCGGAACATTACTTTAACACATTCAGTGCTTTCTCTCGATGTTGCGTGCTGTGGAACTTCATTAATTGCAACAAGTCAACAGCACCTGGTCTTGAGCTCATCTATCTGCAGTTAAGGCCCCAAATCAGAGGCTTAGCTAATGCACCGCCTCTGGTATGCACATAACAGTTTTAAAAAGCACTTAGAGCTGACATGGCTTTATGAAACTGTGCAATGAGTCAGAGTCTGATTAGAAAAACAATTTTCTTATTAGCATTTTCACAAAATTTTCATCTTAGCTAATGTGCTAATTAGCATTCCTCTTTCGGGACTCAACGCAAAGCCATTGAAGACGGATATTTGTGCCTCAGCTTTGCTCAGAGCATCTGCATGTCAATTGAATTTAAACAACATTAGAGAAAGTACACAGAAATCCATGCAAATATCCATGGGTGACCACGGAATAAATCATCTCTCAGTTCCAAACAAAACTCTTCAAACACGGCCGCTTGCAACAAGACCCCAGAGGCGAGTATTAAATAAATCTCACAGAGCTTTGCATAGGCCTATAAAACAAGTTTGTGCCCACCAGGCTTCCTTCGTCAAGCAGAAAGACCATCCTGGCTATGTCTGGAAACTAGTCTGGTCTAGGCAGAGCAGACTGGTAGGCAATTGGTGCCGTGAGAGAATACAGTGTGCCTTTAGGATTTGTTGCATGATTTGGTTGAGAGCAACCGGCGACCAGGGGCCACCCTCAAACTCAGACCCCTGGAACACAGGCCACCCGGAATGGGTTATCCATGTTAAGTAAATGTCAGCCGTCAGAATAACTCTGCATTGGCTTTTCAGCCCTAGGCTTTGCTGGGCCCCTGACCGGAGAGCTAAGGGACCGCCCAGTCCGTGTCACACTCTCTCCCCCTCTCTTCAGGTGAGGTTAAAATCTCTGACCAGTGCAATGCATTAAACATGAGTTATACCACTTGAGAGACGCTCCCTACTCCAAAATGATAGGGACATTAACTTTGGGGTCAGCATGCATGAGCTGCATTAATGAACCCTTGTGTCTCACTTTACATGCACACCAACCTGAGAGCACTTCACAGTCAAAAGCCTGAAAGCAAGGTGTTTAAAAATATTCTGAATTCATGGCTACAGAGTTAGATTCATATAAACATCTTAAACACAATATACAGTCATTAATTTAATATAATGATACCATATAATATATATGAAATGCACTATAATTAAAATAACAAAATAATGTAATATAATTCATATAAAATATTTAAAGCAATTAACGCAGCATCCGTTTTTTTCTGTCATCTTTTGGCTAGCGTTACATTATATGATCACGCTCGTATTCATGCAAATGCTTTTAAACCATTCAAGTGCGACAAGTCAAAGAGAACGCGCTGTTTGTGAATGTCCGGGGACACACAACGCACAAAGACGCGTGCCAGAATCGAGTTTTCTTTTGAAAATGAGATGCGCATGACAGCATGTCAGATCCGCGTCATGTTAAGTTTACTTAAATTAAAAAAATATATATAATATAATATAATAATGTGATGTAGCTCTATATCAGCACTGCTGTGGTTGCCTAAGGCTGTATCATGCCGTGCTGATATAGAGCTATAATCACATGGCTACGAGCGTTATATTGTGCTTATACAACAGGTTGACAGCACAAGTGTGTAAAGAAAATAACAAACAACAATGGAGTATCTTTAAAAACCCACTATTGTGCGGAACTTCTTCCTTCCACCATGGATTCAAATCTCAAGTTTACAGGTTGATCATTGAGCCCAAGCCTCCGTTACTATTTCTATGTCACAACTAGCAACGAAGGAACGCCGAGTTGCTTTGTTAAAGCTTTTTGTATTATGTAGAGTATTATGAGAGAGATATCGAATAAGCGAGTGCATTACCTCCATCTGATGTTCTTCCGGTGAATATTTTTAATTCATAATAACGAAATCAGTTTGAATGTCTGCTTAGGAGAATCCTTTTAACAGTTAAGAGGATTCCCCATGTCAGCGCTAGTCAATTCATTTGTTGGATGCATCTTATATGGTGTCGTTTAAAGGAAAAAATAACGTCCTTGTTTACAACCTTGCTTCAGTGCCTTTCAATATAAAAGTCTTTGCCTCTGACTCACTCATAAAGACAGTCTTTTCTGCAATCTAATGACATATTAATGTAACTTTCACTGAAGTGGAAATTCACATTGACCAATGGCCGCCGGCAGCCTGGAGCTGACATCTCAGAAAACTTTGAAGCACAGTTTTGAATAGGCGCTCTCCATAAACTGCATATTTGAAGTTTAAACAACCACATTCTTGCCTTAAAAACTCTTAGTAATACATTCAGAGACACAACAACAGTAGTATTTCAAACATGATGGTGGTTTTGTTCGTCCGCCATGACACTCGCTGTGATCAGATTCAAAGACCAGAGCTAACTGATGTAATTTAAAGCAATGTAATCCTGTGTGAGAGGTGGCTGGCCAGGAGTGAGCTGTAGTGTGATGTAGTGCAGTATAGTGTGCAGTGTGTGTGTGTGTGTGTGTGTGTGTGTGTGTGTGTGTGTCTACACTACAGCTCACTCCTGGCCAGCTGCCTCTCACACAGGTTTCCACAGTATGATCTACCTCATCAAAACCTATAGAAATCTGCTGCCATTGCGGTATTAAATAAAACATGATAAGTGGGCCCATTAAAGCACAATTATCAGTAATCTGCAAATATGAACATGAGAAAAGCTTTTTCCAGCTAAAAATGTCACTGGACAAAAAAACGTTGGATTCACAGACTTCAAAGTCAGCGACAAAGTGCAAGCGTTTCTAAGGATCAAGTCTTTGTCCTATCAGGCTGCTTTAGTCAGAGAGGATTGAAGCGTGTGTACCTGAGCCATAATAGGGAGGGATTTATTGTCTGTCTGCCGGGCGGTGATTAGACACCACTGCTGCCACTCTGATAAGCCTCACTGATGGGAATAGACACTCCAGTGTCCTAAAACCACCTTGGAGGAGCCAGAGAGAGAGGTCACATCTGGCGGCTCCCACCATCCGCCTCTGACTTTGAAGTGACTTTTGAGGTTTTCTTAAACTTTGGGGACACTCACAACTTCTTCAGAGGAGTGAGTCTCATTAAGCAAAAAAAGGAATTATAGCCCTGATACTTTAGAATTCAAGATCCAGCACAGGTCAGTTTTCACAGATCAATTCCCTTCTGCTTTGGGGAATCCAGCATTGCTTTCTGACATTACACAGAACATTCATGAGAAGATTCAATGTGGGCAGCCAGAAATGCGTGCCAGCCAACCTGCCATGAACAGTTTGATATTTTCAAAAATCCTTTAAAAAGTACCCTGCTGAATTTCCATGCTGGTCAGCACAGCCACGATAACTGGAGGATGTGCAAAACTATACTTTTAAAGATTGACATCTAAAGCACAGCACGCTAATTCAAATTCAAAAACACCCCATTTTAAACAACAATTAATAATAGTAATAAAAAAAGAATAAAAATAATACTACTTATACACTGCCGGTCAAAAGTTTGGAGGAATTAAGTTTTTTTTTTTTTTTTTAAGTAGTCTTTTAATCTCACCAAGGCTGCATATTTGATCATACATACAGTAAAAACTGTAATACAGTGAAATATTATTACAATTTAAATGAACTGATTCCTGGTGTCTTCAGTCTTCAATGTCACATGATCTTTCAGAAATCATTCTAATATGCTGATTTGGTGCTAAAGATAATTTTGTATTATCAATGTTGAAAACCATTTTTTAATTCACTGAGTTGGGGTGAATACTTTTATTTAGCAAAGGCACATTCAATTAATACAAAATACATTAAAGACATTTATGAAATAAAAAATATTACAAAAAAGTTATATTTATACTAAATGCTGTTCTTTTGAACTTTCTATTCATCAAATAATTCTGCAAAAAATATCAGTTTCCATAAAAATATTGTGTTCAAACTGTGTTTAACATTAATAATAATAAGACATTTTTCTTTAGCACCAAATCATCATATTAAAATGATTTCTGAAGGATCATGTGGCACTGAAAATTGCAGTAATGATGATGATGATGGTGATGATAATTCAGCTTTGAATAAATTACATTTTAAAATATATTACAACAGAAACCAGTTAATTTAAATAGTAAAATTTAATATTGAGTTCGAGTATTCGGAGTGTTTTGTTACATTTTGAGTAAACCTAATCACTGCTGTGACTATAACCCAGCCTTTTATTTTACTTTGCTGAAACCACACGCTGATATTTTTGAACTGTGATTAAAATAAATGATTATGTGACATTGAACACTTGAGTAATGGCTGCTGAAAACGTTCAGTACATTTTCCTTTTAAAATATATTAAAATAGAAAACAATTGTAACAACATTTCACAACATACTGTTTTTGCCTTGGTGAGCGTGAGAGAATTTTAAAAACATTAAAAAACATTACAGACCAAAAACTTCCAGGATATGTCTTTTAGGAGTTGACTTGTCATCAGGCCATGGATGTTTAGGCATTCTGGGCACTGATGGAGGACTGTGAGCAGATGTACATACCCACAGACATGCAACTTCCAGCCTGACCTGCTGAGCCTTCATGTAATTAAAAGGTTAGGAGAGCAGAGTCATATTTTCATCTCAAAAGGGATTCAATGGAAAGGGCATGGTTGTGTGGCCCAAAACGATCCACACATCACACAGATTGACCTTCACATTCATGCCTTTCTGAACAGCATGCCAAAGAGACCAATTGAACACCTCTATGCAACGCACAATGGTGCCACACGGATTCTGATGCTATCTCTTTTATAGAAAAAATGTACAATCGAAATCTGATTAGAAATTCCTTGAAAAGAGGTGACATTTACATTGGTCATACTTTTGGCATAGCTCATCATAAAAGCAAGGTAAAAGACCGAATAGAACAGAAGAAGGACAATGATAAGACCTGAATACCAACAACATTGCTATTAGATGTTCAAAAGTGGATCTGAATGTTACAGTCAGTGGGTGAAAATAGCTTCAGACGAAAGCCATCAGGTGTTTGGGGACAGAAGGGGGCGAGACAGAGAACTGATACAGCAAAGGGACAGTTGGGGTGGTCACAGACGAGACCTAGAGACCAGAAAGTGAATGCTACCATTAATTTTGTATGAGAGGCACAGATCTGCAGTAATTGCTATCTGATAGCACACCCAGCAGCTCTTCAATCTCAGGGCATATCTCTGTGGGATCACCTGAGGTAAAGTGACCCCCTCATAATTTAGAAGTCACTCCATTTACAAAGGACCACATACAATCACAACACAAAGCTTTGAGGCCATCTGCATGCTAGTGTACTCAACCTGTCAAACATATTGCAGATTCATGATGATGCATTACACAAATTTTCATCCAATCAAATGCTCTCTGGAATGAGCAAATGTTAGGCAAGTAAAGCATGTTGGCCTTTTTTTTTATATGTCCCTAACCAAACATCCTGATTTAATAGGAAACAAGTAAAAATAGTAGACCATCAAGGGTACCCAAAAGTAGAAATTTTACTATTGTAAAAATAAATGGTGAATGGACTCTTCCATAACTAATTAGCTAATGAGAATTACTTCCTGCTGTTCAGAAATCCTAAAAAAATTGATTGGAAAGCCAGTCACATAATTTGAGTAAGGGTCCTTCAGCCAAAACAAAAACAAATAATGAAATTATAAAAGGTAATTTCACACAAAATCAGTACAGCACTCTGAACGGTTGAGACCCGCTAGAGGCCGTGGAAAAAGTTTTTGGCTATTATTAGTGAACGGAAAGGTCGGTGTTCTTGAAAGAAAAGGTTATAATCACAACAAATACTAAAATGAAATACCAACATTTTAAATGTTGGCTTCTCCAAAATAGACAAGGACAAGGTCGTTTTTTTTTGGGCAACACTTTTTGCTAGAAATAAGAGACACATTTTTGGGGTGCCACAGTGTGATAGAAATTTGCTGCTAACATGTTTTCTGGATGTGAGAAAAATTGGCTTTTTAAAGGTTTCCGAATCTCTAAAAAATTGACTCCTTCTTTGGCACTTTCTCCAAATGCAATGCTTTCTACTACAAGACTGTACAACTCCTCCAATGTGAGCAAGAGAATCAGTCTGGCTGCACTTACTTTATAGTACTTACTGTGTAACCTGTATACCTAAAAGACCAACCTAAAAAGCAAAGCTGCCGTGTTATGCCACACAATCACAGCCAAGCAGATCATATCTGGCGTTTAACATACAGTTATGTGGATCATAATTATTAACCAATGAGAAAGAAACCAAGTGACTGACAAAATGTCCGGTTGCTTGTCGAAGCTGGTTAGGAATGGTATTAAAGTCTGGAGATCAAAAGATGAGCACTCTTGGTGAAAGGATGAATGGCTGGTATAGAGATTAAGGCCGGTAAAACATTCTCACGGTACTCTGGCGCTGAAATGACTACGCTTGGTTGCCGAGAGACTACACATTGAATTCAGCCTGTCTGTCTCCCTCATTCTGTGTTTGCCTTTGTTGGCTTCTCCCCTCGCTCTCAGGTCTAGCTTTTTACTTAATTAAATCAGCCGAGTCTTCATATCAGATATTCTTTAACAGAATACTAAAGCATATCCATTCCCTAATGCCATTATAGTGAGCTGAGGGCAGGCAGATGTTTTAATCCCCTGGATCAGCCAACACAAAAGAAAGAGAGGCCGCCAGTCTGCCATTAGCCACATATTTGCTCCTGGGCTGGGTACACTAACCTTAAACATGAATTCTGCACCACTGACAGATTTTTGACAGGCCCTCTCTCAGATGCAAAACTCAATTTTTCAGTACTTGCAGTGGAATGACTGATATTTTGACAGGGCACAGTGGTGCCCCCATTTACCTTCATTTACATTCTTCTTCTCGATACTTCTCGATTTTGCAGTTTATTTAGTAATTTTTATAGAATTGAAGTGAAGAATACAGAGTGTAGTTATAAGCCACACACTATATTGCCAAAAGTTTTGGGACGCCTGTATTTACATGGACATGAACTTTAATGACATCCCATTCCTAATCCATAGGGTTTAATATGGAGTTGGTCCACCCTTTGCAGCTATAACAGCTTCAACTCTTCTGGGAAGGATTTCTGCAAGGTTTAGGAGTATTTTTATGTGAATTTTTGACCATTCTTCTAGAAGCCCATTTGTGAGGTTAGGAACTGATGTTGGACGAGAAGGCCTGGCTCGCAGTCTCCACTCCAATTCATCCCAAAGGTGTTCTGTCGGGTTGAGGTCAGGACTTTGTGCAGGCCAGTCAAGTTCCTCCACACCAAACTCTCTCTTTCATTTCTTTATGGACCTTGCTTTGCGCAGTCATATATGAACAGGAAGGGGCCATCCCCAAACTGTTCCCACAAAGCTAGGAACATTAAATTGTTCAAAATGTCTTGGTATGTTGAAGCATTAAGAGTTCGCTTTGCACGACACTTGATGATGTAAGGTTTGGCTTCAGCTGCTCGGCCATGGAAACCCATTCCATGAAGCTTTCTACGCACTGTTCTTGAGCTAATCTGAAGACCAACTAAAGTTTGGAGGTCTGTAGCTATTGACTCTGCACAAAGTTGGGACTTCTGTTCCCTGTGCACCTCAGCATGTGCTGACCCTGCTCTGTGATTTTACTTGGCCTACCACTTTTGTGGCTGAGTTTCTGTTGTTCTCAATTGTTTCCACTTTGTTATAATACCACTAACAGTTGACTGTGGAATATTTAGTAGTGAGGAAATTTCATGCATGGACTTATTGCACGTAGTGTTGTCACGATACCAAAATTATGACTTCGATACGATACTAGACTAAAATACCTCGATACCGATACTAAATCAATAACACAGTCAAAAAAACACCCGGTAAAAGTAATTGAATATGACAACAGAACTATTTATTCATAGTTTTATTTTTATTTTAAACTAAAAACTCACTTGGCCAGCATGTTCCTGCCCTGGTTTTTGACCATTTCTTCTTATTGCAATTTCTTTGTTTTTAAAAATAAGCTAAAAATGCAAATTACAAACAATATGACAAAAACAGTGCTTTATGTTTCAGCTACAGTGGGTCTATTTAACATTAGCAAGTCAAGAAATAAATTAAATAATAATAAAAAATAAAAAAAATCTGCTTAGTCCTCACTCAATAAATAATCAATTTCTTAATCAATATATTAAAATGATTTAGCCAAGCATGGGGTGGTTTTCTATTTTTCATTGTTGTTTGATTAACATTAATCACACAGAATATTAGATCCGGCTTAACACGGGTCCAATTACCTCAACTGCACACGTTCACTAAAGACACCCCCGACTGTGTTTACCTGAATACTCACAAGACGTGCATTTACATATTTTTGACCATTGAAATCCATAATCCGAAAGAACTGAATCGCGATCGCATGTTGTCTGAAAGGCGTGTGCTCTTCAGATCAGAGTCCGGCATCACGAGCACATCCCGCGCCGCGCTATATTTCCGTTTCCGCATGTTTCCGTTGTTTTCTTTGTCATGCGCTGTGCGTGTATATTTAACTCTTCTGCTTCCAATGTTTAGTGAACGGTGGAGAGCTCTGCACACACATCCTAACTCCTGCTGTCACACATCCACACAAATAAATACAGCTCTTATTAACGTGCGGTCCTTCTTAAAGTACCGGTACTAATACAATTCCATATCGTACCGTTTGTAATAGCAGGGTATCGCAATACTTTTCTAGTACCGGTATATCGTGCAACACTAATTGCACGGTACCATACTTGAATTCAATTTTTTTTTGAGTTCCTGAGAGCGACCCATTCTTTCAAAAATGTTTGTAGAAGCAGTCTGCATGCCTAGGTGCATCTTTAGCCATGGAAGTGATTGGAACACTTAAATTCAATGATTTGGAGGGTTGTCCCCATACTTTTGGCAATATAGTGTATAGTAGTAGCTCATTCAATAGTAGCTTAGTATGTGAATTGGTAAGTACTGTTGCAATGTGACAAACAGTATAAAGGGGCACAAACTTTCATCAATCTGTGGTGGTGAAGATGAAAGTATGCGCATGGGTAGATGGCCTAGTTTGACAGAGCAGGTGGATTCCACTCCCAGGGCCTGTCTGTGCGGTCAGGCGCATGACTATATGGAGAACCCTACTGGGCCTTGGGCCCATTATTGTTGCTCCCGACAACCCCGTCATAATCCGCTCATTTGCGAGGTCATCGCAAATCATTATACAGTAGGGTGCCGCTACTATGACATAAATACATGACCCCAAGGGATCTGCTCGGCCCACTCTTCCTTGTCTCCCTTCCTCAATCACTCCCGCTTTCCCACTTTTTATATGAGTCTAGAAAAGCGTGTAATTAAATCTGCAGAGATTGCATGAGCAAGAACAAGCGATGCAGTCAGGCAGAATATGTGCATTCCTGTACAGTGGGATAAACAGAGGCATGATGAAAGATGGAAAGGAAGTTTGCAGTGTATCTGACAAGGCAAAAGAGACATTCTCGCAGCTCCAAAGCACACAAGGAGGGTTTTTCCCACTGCGCCACGACAAAGGCTGGGTACACTCATTTTCCGCAGCAAGAGCATTTTTACACATTCCCATATTGTGTTTCTGCTCATCTCAAGTCCCAAAATCCCCTGTAGAAAAATATAGCGTGCTGAAAGTGATGAAGCACTTGTACTTATTCCATAGTCTACAAAATATGTCTTAAGATCTGCTAGGGAGGAATGAGCCGTGAACAAGCCGACTTGCTTCATTGATTTGTAAACAACGCAAGTATGTGTTCATCAGTTTAATTGAAAAACCAAAAAAAGGATTGTTGGGAAGGTTATGCAGAAATTCATTTCATCCCAGGAGCCAGTGATGCAGATGGGACTGCAGTGTTTTCTGCCTCTAAAATCGCCTTAGGTTCCTGTAGCACTTATATAAGTAGTTCAGAGCTCTACAGGGAACATGCATGGAGCACCGAAGAACACAACAGCACCAAAGGCTGACAATGCATTGTTTTTACAGAGTCCCATAAATAATTAACAACAATGCAAGCTATTTCCATAAAAACAGAGGATGCTCTGAACGCAGATCGTCTCTAGCCTTTGGCACTACCTCAAACATATCACAGTTACGGTATCAAGGTACCTGTGATGACATAGGAAACACGTTCCCTCCACCTTGATGCCTGTGGAGAAACGACACAAATGTCCTCTAAATAAACTCCAGCGTGCATCAGTTACATTTCTATTGCTAAACTGTCTGATGGGATGACACAAAATCCCTCCTTGAGGCTTTGAGCTATGTTTCTCCTATTTTTCTTCATTCAGAGGGCTGAGAGAGAGGTAGGTTGTGTATGCTGGCTGGAAAAGGGGCAGCTGCTCCTTCAGGAGCCATCATTTATCATCCTCTCAGATGGTCTTCATCTCCTCCTGCTGTACTCGAGGCTAAAACACATTTACCTAAAAGGATTTCTGCAAGCT
The DNA here is from genome assembly GCA_023029165.1 of Gobiocypris rarus. NCBI lineage: Eukaryota > Metazoa > Chordata > Actinopteri > Cypriniformes > Gobionidae > Gobiocypris > Gobiocypris rarus. The sequence continues at coordinate 20,749,354 of CM040930.1, forward strand.
AAGGTGCAGGGATAGATGCCTAGCAGCACACATCCGGATACTTGACCCAAACTTTCCACATCGTGCAATGAACTGCTGACACAGTAGTGCTGTCAAACGCATTTAGAGCAGGTGCCTGAAACAACGGAAATTAATTGTCAGCTGTTGTTTTAAACCGCCCCAAGTTTTCAATTAATCTACTGACATTTAGCTACAAAAGAACTGATTAAGGAGAAAAGGTTACATTGAAGCTGAAGCTTTCCAATGGAATCGAGCGGGAATCACGTGACGGCTTTGTTATTTAGATGGAAATGTGACTTTGAATGAAGAGCAAATATATCGCTCTCGAGACTCAACCAGTCATGTGAACAAATAGTCCCACCACTATGCATCCCATCATTCTGTGCAGAGGGCTGATTGTTCATGCTTGCTGGTTTCATCTGAAGTGCTGCTCCATTGCTATTATGCAGGCAGGATTCTTCAACAATATTGTACTCCCAGCCTGAGGATAGCCTCTGAAAATTGAACTCTTATGAACATCCGGTTTCTGCAAGGATACCGAGGCAACAGGGTTAAAAATTGTGTTAGTTGCAAGAGAGAAATAGAGCTCTTTGAGAAAGTACTGCATGTCAGTCAAATTTAAGGCTGGCTTTGAGCTGAATATCTATTTAATTCATTTTATGTTTATTTGTAGGGATACATATAGTAGATATGGGACTTTTGGCTGATGCTGCAATATCTATATTTTAAAGCAGATAACCAATATATAGGCAGCAATATACATGTTTAAGATTGTTCACAAAAAAATTACTCCAGAAAATATATTTCTTATCCTACAATCATTTTACGAATGTAGGCCAACTTCTTATAAGCATGGTCAACTTTCTTACAAATGTCAAATGTATATTAGTATTATGCATGCTGTCTTGTAATGTTAAATACAAATAATTATAGAAATAACAACAACAACTCTTATTATTATTTCATGTTAGCTATAAGTAATTCTAACATCTAGATCCTTATTGTAAAGTTTTTCCATCTGTGTCATGTTAAATGGGTGCCATGCCTTTGCCAGCCTTGTCTATATGAGCAGAACAAACTATTTTGTTTTGCATCACTTGCTGGTGCAATGGTGCAACAAGACCTCACCGTTTAGATGTAAAATTCTGGCAGGCGTGAGCGTGAGTGTTGACAGGTTCCATTGCCATGTAAAGCAATATTAAGAGTGGACAGTTTGCACACTTGCCTCTGCAGACCAAGATGGCTCAGCCATGCTGTCAAAGGCAATAACACGAGTGCTGGTCTGATACCCATTTTGAATGGCATAAGGTTTATATTCACACACACACAAAAAAAGTCACAGGCCGACTCCATTCTTGTCCAGGAGACAGAATCAGCAGACACAGGTGCCACTAATCAATGGTGTCCGCACAGACACGACTGCGTGCACCTGCCATATTGGCACATTATGCCGTCACATAATTCAATTTGCCACTCTATTCCATTTCCATGGGCTGTCATATTTACATCAGGCTCCATTGGAAAACACACACCAACTCTGAGTAGGTAGGAAATGCTGGTTGCTGAGGAAATGGAAACTGGTTGGAGGAATAAGAGATGAAAAAACAAGCTCAGCGATGTCTCAATCAGAAAGAGACCCGGTATCATTTGGAATTGGATTATGTGGGAAAGTCAATACCAAACAAACAGCTTTTCCAGTTAAAGCTTAACTTACAAAAGGCATTAAGATTAGAGCGGGTGATAAAAACTGAGCGATTCAATGCGTCTTTTGTCTTGGGATTGTTGGCAAAGAGAGTGCCAGCATCAGTTAGAGGCCTTTTTTTGTAGGATTTCCATATACTGTGCCGCAAGCCGTATGGATTTTTTCCAGTGTTCCCTTCCTGGAGTCTATGGGGGAGACTTAGAGGAGATCTGGCAGGTTGCAAACGTAAACGCCAAGTAACTGATAAGGTGTCAGTGTTTGACAACGCTGTGGATTGCTTACATAACCTGGTTCTGAAGTGTCATTCCTCCTTATTTCTTCCTCTCTCACACTTCATCTCTCGTCTTCCCGTCTCAATATGGAGTGAGAGGGTGAAAAACAGCTTCATCTTCTGCTCGCCACAAATCAGTGAAGTGACCAGAGATCATCTTTTCTAATGCCACCTCTTTTTATCTGGCGCTGACACACACCTATAAGTGCACCACAGGCCATTTGTCCCAATAAAGGTCATGCTGGTGTGGATAACACTCATTTCAAAGTCTTGTGTTTAAAATATGCTAAAATCAGAGCAATTTGGCAGAGCAGCTTTCTCACAGAGTCATAAATATTCCGCAAGGGTTTCTTTCTTTCTTTTCAGATTCTCACTTTTCTTGTCTCTCACCACTTGCTCTCACCTGCGCCCTCCCCCACGCCGCACCTGGGCGCCTCGGAAACACGGTCTTGGGATTGCATCCCAGGGTGGTAACATCCATCAACCCTGACACCAATCACCGGAAACCTCACAAAATGCTTCCTCCAATTTGTTTGCTATTTCAATGTCTTTCAGTAAAGCCTCCATCACACCTGTCACAACCACCTGCTACCTATTCCGCAGAGTACGGTAGGGAAGGGGAGGGAGAGCTTATAATCAGCCAGAATTGCTAATCTTCAGACATTATTTTTACCCACCAAAAGCCATTCTGTACAAACACTTTTCCAGGCTAAACCACAATGCACTGCTAACAGATTCATCAGCTTCAAAACAATTCCATTTGTGGGAAAACTAAAGAGATTTGTATACTTTAAATTAAGGCATAATATGTTTAATTCAAACTAAAATGACTCAACTTACTACATATGTCTGGTTGTGTGAACAATTTATCTGTATTTCCAAAGGAATTTAGATGATTTAAAGCATAATTAATGCATTAGGCATCATACACAGCATTTATTAATCTGTTAATTTATAAATATACTACATACTTTATACTACTGTTCAAAAGTTTAAAGTTGGAAAGATTTTCTTTAATGATTTTATTATTCTCACCAAGGAAGCATTTATTTATTTAAAAAATACAGTAAAAAAATACTAACATTGTGAATTATCATTACAATTTAAAATAACTGGTTTCTATTTAGCTATTTTTTACAATGTAATTGGTGGCAAAACTGAATTTGCTGAAACTTCAAAGCCACATGATCCTTCAGAAATCATTCTAATATGCTGATTTGGTGCTCAAGAAACATTTATTATTATCAATGTTGAAAACAGTTATGCTGCCTGATATTTTATTAAGGACTCTCTTACGAATAAAAAGTTAAACAACAGCATTTTTTTAATTGTAAATTTTTAAATGTCTTTTCTGTCACTTTTAATCAATTTAATGCCTCCTAGCTGCATACAATTATTAATTTATTTCAAAAACTTTTGAACGGTAATGTATATAATGCATGTGCATTCATAAAACATGGTAATTTATACGGCTTGAAAGATTTAAAATAAGTATATGTATAAATTCACAAATACCTAGATTTATAAAAGCTGTAAAAGTATATTGTTCATTGTTTTTTCCCCTGATTATATACATCTCACAGTCATTTAATGCATTTAAATGCAGTTATTGTAAATGAAGTTACAACTATAATAGCCAACAATTATAGATTTGAGAAAAAAAAAACATTACCATTGAGATATTTGAGGGTGGACTTGACATTCAGCCTTCATGTCCCAATTGAAGAGTCTCTTTAAAAGTGCTTGCCAGAAGTGTTTAGGGAGGAAAGAAGTCCTCCACAATCAACTGCAAACTCCATTCTGTTATGAAACGCATACTTTTCTTGAACCAATCAATTCCTGAAGGAGTAAATCAAGTCTTGCACGTTTATTTTCTTGTTAGTGCTGCATACTAAGACAATCACTACTATTTCTGCTCATCATCTACTATTTAAGCAAACCCTTAAACGTAAATATAACACTACACTGTGTAATCCATTCTGTTAGCAGAAAAACACATAGCAAGCGACACCCTGGCAACCATCAGTACATTACTGAAAGTACAATAGCTTGCAAAAAAGTTTAATTTTGTCCTCAAAGGCTTATATTAAGGCAGAAAACATTCTGAAACCTAGCCATGAAAATGCCTTCCAAAAATTGGAAATTTGTTTAAAGCTTTAAAATGAATTTATCCTTAAGAAACTCTAGATGGTGATACAGTGATAAATAATAATCAGATGATTGGATAATTTCGAGGGAAATTTACTAAGTGCTATTCTTAGCCGACAGAGCTTGGATCCCTAAAGAAAGCATAGTTTTTCACATTATCAGTGCTGTACCAGTGTCCATATACATCAGAAATGATTGCTTGTGTAAGGCTTAGCCAGCCACTCACACATATTTCAAGCTCACAGCACCAGGGAAGGGGATGGCCGATCCAATCTTGCTCAGTTCTCTCCCTGTTTGTGTGTATTTGAGCAGAGCGCTGGGAATCTGACAGCGGTCTGACATTGCAGTGGTCTTCTGCTAGATACGCCCCCCACCCCCACCTCCTCCAACCTCCATCTCATGCCCGTCCTTGAGACCCAAACACAACATCCAGTGCTGAATTTGAGTCAATCACACGTCAACACGTGCTCGGTCCCTGACAAGACACGACACCACATGCTAATGGCTTTCACCTGAGCCTCTGACAGTGCCTCTCACTCCCCGCAGACCAGGAGAACCTCATTTCAGTGACACACAGTATAAGCCAAACAGTGAACATGGACATCACACATCCAACCTCATGGCTTTCTGGGTAAGATCGATCAGGCAAGGTCTGGAGAGTAGCTGAACTTTCTGCTTCACTTCTGACTTTCTATCCCATTAGTGTGCAGAACTTCTGCTCAGGGTAACGGGAGGGAAACAGCCCTGGAAACGGCCCTGCCTAGAAATCACTAATATTCAACATGACTACAGTCAAATATGAATGCATCACAACCCCCAGGATTCCAGTCCATCCCTGGAGCGTCTGAGTATTCTTAACATCCTCTAATGTTTAGCATAGCTTGTTCATCTTACTAAAGGGGGTCATATCATGAAGAATCTATGGAAGTAAACTAAGTTTCAGAACTTGAAACTTTCTCACCAGCCCAAAAGAGCATTAAGAGGAAAGTATAGGAAAGTGTGTTACATTTTGTGCTATTCCTGGCCGTGAAACAACTGATTCTCTGCACGTCTTTCTAAAAAATCTCAATGTTAGAAACGAGTCACTAAAGACTATTTCTAACAAGGTGCCTGATCACTTAATTCTGATTTTAAATGTTTATGCAGCACTTCAGAGCAAATGGTTTAATCAAATCTGTCAGTGTAATTCAGGCTTAGTAAAGAGGTTGTTAAAGCACATTTGCAGTACTATTAAAAAGTTTGGCGTCTGTAAGGTTTTTTTGTTAAGTTAAAAAAAAATGCTTAATAAGACTTATAAAAACAGTACTATTGTGAAATCTTATTACAATTTAAAATAGCTGTTTTCTATTTGAATACAGTTAGGAAAATATATTTATTCCTGAGATGGTAAAGCTTAATTTTGAGCAGCCATTATTCCAGTTGTCAGTAGCTATGTTTCCATCCACAGTTGTGAATTGAACTTATGTGCAAAATTGGAATATTGCATAAAACATTTACGAATAAAGAAGTGTTTCCATCCAGTGAGTTGAAGAGAACAAAATTGTCACTTCCTGATAAACTGCCACTAAATACATTATAATAATGAATGATATAACTCTCAGAGCGTGCTGAAAGGCAATAAACGCGTTATCTTGGTTTTGGAGGCAGATGCCTGCTGTTTGTAAACGCAGTCATGCAATACAGTAAAAAAAAATTATGTGAAGACAGTATTCATTAAAAGCAAATCAGACTGACCCCAAACCTTTGGCCGATAGTGCAAAACTATATCAGGTTTCACCAGGGCTTGACATTAGCTTTTTTTGCTCACCAGCCACTGTGGCTAGTGGTTTTCCAAAATTACTAGCCACTCAGCATTTTCACTGGCCACAATTTTGCTGTTTGGAAATTTGCCTTTGGCATGCTTAAATTACTTGATTATGAGTCATTTGACTTGATTTAGAAGATTTAAAACCCTTTTAAACTATCAAAGGCAGAGTGACCACCCAAATCATGACTACATTGTATATCAGCTGGTATGTGCAGGTGGGCAAGCTATTCGGGCAAGACGAATTGATCACGCATATTGTGTGTAATTTAGCGCGATTCTGCCTATCCCGCCTTTACTAAATACAAGTTAATCGATAAAGAATTGTAATTTGGTGACACGACGGTCTTGGCATTACACTTGGCTGTAGGCTTAAATTATAACACTGGAAGGTTTTAATGTCAAACCCTGAGTTCAACAGTCTTAGTTGAGCTTTTGGTTATTTCACACTGTGACTGAGCAGATCAGACCCCAAATGATTTGTTAAATTTAATAAATAATCCAAAATACTCCTCACTCAACAAGCAAGAGTTCTATGGAACTACCATGCAGAACCAGACCTCTGGTTACCAAAAAAAAAAAAGGGATGGAGCTGTTCTATATGTCCTGCTCTTTCTTCCTGTTTCTGGGGTAATTACGTAAAAACACAGGGATGCACCGATCCGATACAAACCCGATACTTTGCGTATAACATTCTGTGTTATTGTTAAGCCCTAGTGCCCCACAAAAGGCACAACAACATTATAAAGCTTCACCAAACTCTTCTTTGTGCACTATATAAAGTGTTCCGAAGCCATTCCATAGTTTAATGTGAGGTACAGATGAATATTAAAGTCATTAAATTCAAGTTCACGTGAATGCTTCCCTCCGCTGCGGCTGTCAGTCATTCAGTTTTCAAACTGTGTGTCACGTTCGGTTACGGCAGTCAACATGATGAAATTCTCTGAAGATGATTCAATGTTCCTGTTACTATGCTTGATTTGTAGATAACGGTCTATGGTTTCGCATAAAATGACTTTATCTGGCTGGAGTTTATTGCCTAATATAAGTATTAGGGTATTATTTGTATTGACATCTAAGACCAAATCAGTTACTTGACCCAAATACTTTTATTGATCCTAATGATTAATTATACCTATTTCCCTTTTGGGCTAATTTGCTACAAAACGTGAAGGAAGTGTTTCTTAATAACCGTAATTAAGTGTCAGAAGGAGAGTAGAAAATGGCTGTGAAACACAAATGCTAACATTGTAAGTGGACCTCAGGACAAGCAATGAAATAATACAAATATTTGCAATATGACCCTTTTAATGTTTGCAAGCAAAATGACTTGTGGACAAACCACTGAGGTCTTTATAAAGAGTTCAAATCAATTAAAAAGGATTTAGATATTTCACATTTTAACAGCAGGGATTAACAGCGTTTAAAGTAAACCCAAACCTCACATGCATTTAAGAGGCTTCTAAAAACTAAAATACCATAAAATGAGTAAACATTGGTGACAACCTAAAAGAAGCAAACAGTTGTTGGGTTCAACTCCAAATCCTGTGTGTATGCTGATGGAGAGCCCCCTTAATGCATGACACAGTTAATAAATAGACTTATAGTGTTCTTTTCGACATTAAAATAAAGGGGCACGCTTGTGGGAAGAGAGAGAAAGAGAAAAAAAGGCATGCTTGCTCTACAAAGCAAAGTCACAGTGGGTTTATGTAATTGGGTTATTAGTGTTTAAATGGGTACTGCGGGCCTGCAGCCCCACTCAAACAGATCCCATGGTGGAGGAAAGGCAAGATTTTGCACCCCAATGGTGGGTTCCTCACAAAAATGTATTTATCAGAGTCGAAACCCAATGAAAATCCTGCCAGAGTCGAGATTTACAGCTGTCTGGGCATGAAAGAGCAGAATTAGAGCACTCCACAATATGACTGGGATGTCTGCGTGTCTGCCATAGCTAGATCCAATTCCAGCCTGGCTAATCCTTAATTTACTTAGCATGGAAAACCAGCATCTTTGTGCTTGCCAATTTTTTTAGGCAAGGAAGAAATGATGTAAAATTCTAATTACATTGGCTGATTTGATGCAACATTACTGTGACTCGCCTGTTACTGGAAGACAACAGGTACTGTCTGTCTCTATGAAAAACAACTAATCGATCCGCTAAATTGCATATTATGAAAAGCCAAACAAATGAACACAAAGAGGTGGAAAACATCCAGTGTCTCGCATGTTCAGACAGAAAGATCAATCGTCTGCGAGTTATGCAAGAGAATATGTGGTTAGAAAGCGCCGCTGTTATCCATCAGTAAAATGGCACTGTCACAGTATTTAGAGAGAGAGAAACTTCTACATGGTAATATGATGATTTGACAGCCTGGTCTCGATGGAATCGCCACATCTGTGCTGTCAAAATCGGCCAGCTCTTCCCCCTATTGTCACTTCTTTCTCATCCGCAATGGAGCACAGATCACAGACAGGCCTCTCTTCTCTGTGAGCTCAATAATGGATTATTAAATTTTACATTATTGTACAAGACATACAGCACAAAGGAAAGGAAAATAATGAAACTTCATTTATACAGCCCCCTTTTTTTCTGTTTAGGCTTGTATTCATAAAGGAAGCAAGGCCGCCCCTCTCATCTTCAAAAGCTGCTGTCGCACGCTACTTTGAAGCAAGCAAAGGATGCTTAAATATCAACGAAGCGAGGGGAAATGAAATTCGGTTGCGATAATAAACAGTGTTTTGGATGCAGGAGTTCGGCTTAAGGAGGATACCAAGGGTCTCTACACCAGGTTTCATCATTAAGTAATGCGTTATTCCTCCCGGACGGACTTTGATATGCGCATTACTGAGCATGCAATCTGTGATCAATACGTTTATTGATTTGGAAGGGCTTTGCAGAGTCCAAAAAACAAAAAAAAACATGAAAAGGGAAAATGCTGATGAATGAAAGGTCATATGCAGAAATGGGGCCTTAGGGTTGCCACCCATCCCGTAAAATACAGAATCGTCACGTATTTACAAGCAAAATTATGCATCCCGTATCAAATCAATATGAGATGCGATTTAGCTAGGCTATATTTTCATACATGCAAATAATCTGGTCATATAAAGTTTATGACATTAAAAAAAAAAAAACATATTAAATTAAATATTACATATTTAATTACAATTACATTTCTGGGTGTTGTGAATGTGTGTCCCTCATTTTGCCACACTGGTTTATAACTCGCCGATACCAACGTAAGGATTGTGTGGCACTCAAACGTGCTGCAAACAAACATTACTGAAAATCTTACAGACTTTCTGTAACATGATTTTTTTGGTTGACAAAAACTGTTCATATAACCAAATTAATCTGCAAAGCCCTGCTATAATTATCAGCACTGCTGATGTCAGTGATATCCAACGTTTTATCTAAGCAAACTCTGAAAGGAAGGCTAATTAGGGCTGGATTAGTCAGATCCAGCATACAGACTAAAAGCTCTATTGAATATTGCCCTCCAGCGACTCAGAGGAGGGGAGTACAGCCAGACAGAATAGCCCAAATGGTACACAGCTGTCTCCCACGCTGCTGATCGCACTACATGTTACACGGAATCGCTGACATCCATCAGCCATCGATTTTGCCTTTTTTTCTTGTCAGAGCTAATCTTTTCACTGCTGTTCAGGCTCAATTAGATTAAAAACAGGACAGAGTCTCATCGAAACATGCATCCCGGTAGTTACGCCGCTCGCTGTTGTAAATAAATGCAATGGACGCGCTATATAAAATGGATAAGGAAGTGTAAGGTCACATTCAAGGAGAAGCCTATAAATATCCACAGCCCAAGCCTCCAGTCCAGTGTTTTCAAGAACTAATGTCAAAAAAGCTTGCTTATCACAACCAACTAGAATATACCTTCCAACAGAAAAAGAAAAAAAGTTAGCACCCATAGTGAATCTTACATGCATGCCTATATACCGATCTCCGAGAATGCTACTTTTCAGGAAATGAAAAAGCCCACTATTTTTAAATACCCTTGCATTGCAAACAAGCAGCGATGGTCCAAACTTCATGTGGTACTTAATTCACGATCCCGACAGTTATGAGGTTTTACTGACAGTTTGAGGATCCAAAGAAGTGGTTGCACGGTTAAGTTGCAAGCTCTTTTTTGTACTTAAATATTTGCGAAACCTACAGATGTAAAGGGTGACCAATAGTAATAATTTATGAAAAAAAAAAAAAAAAATAAACAAAATATGGAGATAAAAGGTTTCCTGTCAGTGACAATATGGTGACGCTATTTATTCACATGATATTATTTTGGGGAAAAATAAATACATTTTACATTATATATTTTTAGCACACATATATACATTATGTAGTGATGTATATTGAATAATATAATTTATATACATGCACACACATTTTTAAAAATCTTTGATAGGTTCTATCCAATCTGCAGAGCTAACTTAGCCATTCTCATTTGCAGCCACACTCCAAAAACGCTAGCTGTACCACTAGTAAAAAAAATAAATAATAAAAAAACACAATTTCAAAGCATCCATTTCACACATTATTGTCAAGTTAAACACAGCCAAGTTACATTAAGCACTTTAGCCCATGCTTTTGACAGCCAAATGAAATTCATGTTTGGGTCGAAAGTAGAGAGGCTTTTAAATGAAAGCTTGCAACAGGGGTGACAGCCAGTTGAGTTTTCACAGTAATCTGTGTCCTTCCCTGAGGACAGGTGGAATTAACGAGGGCCAGATGGCAGTTCCTGTAAGGTCACCACATTTGCTTCGAAATGCATATTTCTTGGTGCGTCATTAAGCAGCTCAATGGAATCGTGTTACAGAATGCACAACATGTTGAATTCAACTAAGCACAACTAAAAGTGAACTGTTCTGACAAAAAAACAAACAAAAACAAAAAACCCCACAGAGATCAAGCACGAGTAAGCAAGTCAAAGTCATTTGCAGATGAGAAAAACGGACGGTTGTTAGAGGAAGAGTCCCTGCTGGAAAGACTAGCTTAGATCAGCATTAAGTTGGATTATGCGTCAATGACATAACACTCTTTTGTCCTATTGATGATAAAGTTTTATTTAATTTTCTTAAGCAACCAAATCAGTGTGTTTAAAAAGTCCTTATATTAACTTTTATTTCAATACATGCAAATGCATTGGGAACGCTGCACATTCTATTCTAAATCAAAACATGAGGAAAACTGTATTACATTTGTTATTACTTTACAGAAAGAGAAGAAAAAGGAATATTAGGCTGTTCAAAAAGAACAAAAAAATTGTAGTATGCATAATTTACATTACAAAGTCAAACATTTACTATATAAACTGAAAAATGCTTGAAGATTTAGCTTTATTGTCAATCACTGAACTAATATTTAGTTGTATAACCACGTTTTACAACTAAACACACACCCTTTTCAATTAATGATTCAAGTACACAAAATCAACAGCATGCATGCCATGACTGTTGGGTCTGTTGGTTTTCTATTACTCTACTACACCTGCTAGTAAAATATTTGCCATGTAGAAATATAATTAAATATAATGCAAACAAATATAATTAGACATATTTTCTTAAGCAACCAAATCAGCATATTAGAATGATTTCTGAAGAATCATGTGACACTGAAAACAGTATGGGCTGATTAAAATTCAGCTTTAACATTACAGGCATAAATTACACTTTAAACAACTCTAAAATTGATGTGATATTATTATTATTATTATTATTTTTATCAATTGAATGCAACCTTGGTAAGCATAAAAGACTTCTTTCAAGAAACTTTTTTTTTTCTAAATCGTACGACCGCAGACTTTTGAATGATTTTGTGAGGATGTAAAGTAAACAAATGCTTAATTTCAAATATTCCAAACAGAAATATTTTAAAAACTTCTGTTGGTTGGATAATCATTAAATTCAAACTTAAAATGTTTTAAAAATTATTGAAAACATTTTTTTAACACTTTACTTAAAGCCTTTATGTATAATGGTATTTATAATTATTAATCATGTATGATTAATATAGCCCAGCTATACGTTATAATGCATTATATATTTATATTATATCATATATTATAACCAAAGTTAAAATACATTATCATTTCTTGTTACATCTAAAATGCATGGTTTGTCGTGTGTTTTAATGCATTATACTTTCTAAAGGTGTAACAAGTATTATATTAGGTGAAGTACTAATATAACTTTATTATAACTACCCGGACTATATTATGGGAAGCACAGGTGAAGCACTGCTAATTGGGGGCAGAGATATCAAGCAACACATGAAATCCCCAAACTAGTTCATGTGTTGTGTGATATCTCTGCCCAAGTAGCAGTGCTTCACTTGTGCTTCACCATAATATAGTCAATATCTGCCTAGGAAATCACCTAGTCTTAATCTTCATCGCTATTTGTACAATTTGTGAATACGCAGGCCTCAAGAAGTAATTAGGTGTTTTTTTTTGTTTTTTTATCACTTTTACTCGGGACATGCTATCTGGCAACATAGGATTCCATTCATTATGCTAAGCTAAGCTAGTGGCGACCCTGCCAAACTAAAACAATGAATGCACTGAGACAAAAATGAATTTGCTCACATATCTAAAAGTAGGAAAGATGTTGAATAAGCCCTATTTCTAAAAACGGTGGAGTGTTCCTTTAAAAATACCTTTTTACAATGCATTATATTTAACCTGTTAACCAGCGCCCCAATTTTTGAAATTTTCTGAAAACGACATTCCCAAATGAAAATGTCTGCAGCTCTTAAACCCTATGGTCTATATTCATAAATCTGGTCTTATTTTAAACTAGACACTTCAAATAGTGTTACCCAAGAGTCATAATAGCTCAAAGTTGTATATGAACAGAGTAATATACATGTAAATATACATGTAAGTGACTCGCGTTTTTATTTTTATTATTCACTTAGGGAAAAATTATGAGATTTTAATGTTAAGGTCCTGAAAATAAGCATAATATAAAACTGAATGTCTGATCATGTTTTGATTCAAATTTGAGGATGATTCTGTCAAAAATGTAGCTTCTGTAAGCTTTTATATCAAGAAAAGACTAGGCGTCCTTTCCAAAAGGGCTTTTATTTTAGAACATTTGTAATTGCAAAGAGTAGTTTTTTTATTCAAATAAATCTGCAATAAACTGCTGATTATGATTAATTTACAGTTACTAAAAACTAAATGAACTATTTTCAGAATTTTTAAAGTGTAAAAACTAATTTAGTTGATAAAAACAGTCTGTCATAGAGCCTCGCGCTCCACTGCAGTGTTGCGCAATCTGACTGGCAGGCGCTTGGCTGCTATGGAGATTGTGACTAGAGGCATATTCACCAATAATGCTTACAAACACAACGTAAGATAATGCCTTGTGATTAGTTACTCGTCCGTCAATCAAACCTTTGCTGGCAAGGCATTGGCTAGGCATTGATTGCCTTCATCCAACGAAAACCATGCGAGCTTTGATTGACAGCTGGCGGAGCGAGTAATGCGCCAACTCTGTGTAATGACTCCCCAGAAAGCCTGTGATTGAAGCAGAGAGACCTGGGAGGGTTTAACGTGACAGGAAGAGTCCACAGCACAGGGAGATCGTCAGAAACGGATTTGAATCACTATTTCATTGAAAATGGACACGATTGATTACTCTAACTCAAAACGCCCAAGCAAACAAAGGAGTATTTTTAGTTTTTTCCTTATTTTTCGTTGTTTTGGATTAAAAGTGGGATGCATTTGGAAGAGTGGACTCTTACACGGACATGTATGCGGTTGTTTTTGGATTGGTCCGATCTGATCTGCACGATAGGAGATGAAAGATGAGTACTGCGTTCATTATGCTAATGTTTAAATAGCTACTGCTACAGCATTTCATTTAACCTTTTCCTCTCTGGTGTATTTATTGCAAAAACGAGTTCAGAACATGAATCTCGAGTGTTTTAGCTTTCAAATGATGCATAGTTTGTGATGGTTGATTAAATAGTTTGTATAAAACAAAAGTGAATAAAGTAGAGACACGCCCACTTACGTCAACCCCGCCTACGAACCGGTCGGTTAACTCGTTAAAGGCTTAGAGTAAAGTTCTACCATTTTGTTCTCAAAACCCAAAAACATTTAAAACATCATAAATATAAAGAGTACATTTCTAAAAACTTATAATATGCATAATAATATGCATTTTAAATTAGAGAAACTAGAGTAAAACTTCTTTATTGTATACACTCTTACATTTATATGCCACTGAGTGGACCAGCATAGTCTATACATCAGTGGTGCCCAATCCTGATCCTGGAGATCTACCTACCTGCAGAGCATCCAACCCTGGTCCAACACACCTTCAAGTGTTCCTGAAGATCTTAATTAACTAGTTGAGATGTGTTTGATCAGTGTTTAAGCTGAACTTCGCAGGAAGGCAGATCTCTAAGAGATGGCAGGTCATCTCTTGCTAAGCACCCAAAACTTGCTGGTCTTTTCACCAGAGCATCAGAGGCTTAACCGTATCAAACTATCTAACAGGTCGAGGGAATGAGAAAATATCACTTTTAGCTAGGTTGGCCCTGAAAAATGTGTGTGTGTGTGTGTGTTTAGCGAAGTGTTTCTTGATGTATATCTACATCTTCAGCCAAAGCATGAGCCCACAGAAGCTTCCACCTCAACAGGGCGACGGAGGCAGCTGTCCTGAAGCCCTTAAGTGCCCTCGGCTTCTGTCACGAGAGCTAGTCCGTGCCAGTGTTTTGAAAGAGAGTCTGTCCGTCCGCATTTCTGAGTGCGTATTGCTTCACAACAACACACTCAGTCATCAATCCAAACCACACTGTATGAGGCGCATGAAAAATGACATTCTCCACTCTGCAGAGTTGCCTCCTAAGGACAACAATCCCATCATAAATCAGCTAAAGTGGTATGTATTTCAGAGTGCAGGCACTGGCGCTATAATAGACCTGACTGCTAAATAGAGCTCCAATTTGATTAAGGTACAGAGGAGGGGCCTGAATCAATACTCGTGTTATGCACCCAGACTTGGCTCCCGTGCACCGCATTAGAGGCCTATACCTCCTGCCTCCTTCTCCAAGCCGTTAAATCTCACCAGAGACAATTAATACTCGAGCCCTAAGCACGGCATCCATTATTTGTGCTCTGCATACCGTGTGAGAGACTCAAACAGACTAAAGGAGAAGAGAGACACTGCATTACCAAACAAGCGTGAGAAAAATGTAAACAGTATGTCACTGGTTTATTCACTTCTCTTTATCTCTCACGGATCGATGCACAGGCTCCACATTGCAGGAGTGGCGATGGTAAAACACTCCTCCACTGTAGTCGATTGGCTCAATGAGTCAATGGAAGTCATCGCATCTCCTTGCTCGCCCTTGTGAGAGTCATTCAGACGCGACGCTTCCTCAAACGGCAGAATGACGCGCAGATTCAATAGGCCCCCTGTTCCCTGATCTGACACAATCCAAATGAGAAAAACAAAAAGTACTCATCTGTGTTTATACATACACGTCTCAGTAAATCCAATATCAGCCAATATTCGGCACCTCCACTAACCTCCACGGCACATCAGAACAGCGATGCATTCATTTATTCAGACAAGCCGACACATTTCTCTTTACGGACACCCCTCGATGTAATGGAGGGTATATTTCATAACAGAAAGCAAAATTAATATTTGATATTGGCACAGCACTTTTTCAGTTTCAAGGATAATTAATTATTTGTGTATGCTTTGCATAGACAGCCCAGCTCTGCTTTGAAAGTTTTGATAAATTGCTGAAGAGTATGTATTAAAAGGGCAAGAGACATTACTATCAATCATCTAGGGTTTTAATGGAAAAGACTGGTTCCCATCTTTTATTTGGCAGTCTCAGCTCTCAGATTTAAGGCAAACGTTCATGCGACCAGGGTAACAGTAAACTTCTTGGCTGTGTGGCTCAAAGGTTGCATCTCTCTTCTAATGTCAAATGAAAAATAACAGTTTGTACAGCAAAATGATTTTGTTTGGTAGTCCAACAATTAATGATAAGGCAGACGACTTAATGCAATGGACACTGTACCTTATACTGTCTACTGTCAACTAAATTACAGATGAAATTAAATTTCAAAATAAATTCTGAAATTACTAAATGCATGTTATTGATCTTATTATTAAGGATTCATCCATGTATATGTTTCATTCATTCATGTTTGACCTTGTAATGTCATATTCTATACAATGTAATGTCATATGTCATAAATTGATCTTCTGGTGAAACATCAGATATCTCTGGTGACATATGGCAGACTTTTCAATCATAAACGTAAACTCTAGTGTGAAGGCACACGACTCGCTGTCGCTTTGCAGAGAGCGCTGTGTTTCTCTCTCTCTCTCTCTCTCTCTCTCTCTCTCTCTCTCTCTCTCACACACACACACACACACACACACACGCACACGCACACACACGCTTATCAATTACCGTCCCTGTTTTGATTTCAGCAAATCGGTTTGAGCGAAGGCTGATCTTTAGTGCATTGTATATGGTTTTTAGTAGTAGAATTAGTAGTAGTAGTAGTAGTATCTTTTATTAATAATAATAATAATAATAATAATAACTATTATTAATTAAAAAAAATGACAGAAACACTGAATGACAAACAATATAAGTTAAAATGACAAATATGCATGGTTACCAAGTTATAGTCTAATTACTAAAGTTCAGTCATTAGTGCTTGATTATCATAATATCATAATGTAATGTGTCTTTAGTTGACAAAATATTATTTAATTTTATTAAATTAAATTATATTTAATTACAACTATAATGAGAGCAAAAATGACATGACAAAATATTCACTAAAAATAAAATGTATGGCCATCAAAAGATTTCAAAAACATAAAAACTGACTAGGATATACACAATGATAATTTTTCCAAAGAAACTCAGAACGGCTCTTTAGCCTCTGGACTCCCTCTATGGTTAGTATTTAAATACAATTCTTATCACACGAAACCAAGCCTCCAGCCCATTCAGAGGGATGCGGAGCACAGGTGAGCACTGTACACGGACCATTGTAATGAATAGCCAATGCTAAAGCTGCTATAATAGAAGACAGTCAGCAGGGGCTGGTTTGAATAGCTTGTGTTACTGTAAGTGCTGTCATGGCCAGAAGGAACGGTCCATCCATGATAATGACACTGCGGTACCGCTGCTCTCAGACTGATGCTTTCCCTTCGAGTGCATTGGGGTGTCAACAGAACGCACTGCAGCATAAAGAAAGAAAGTCTCCTCGATGGCGAAATCGTCTCTATCAGCTCAGGCAATCAGCCCTGAGCCCTGGTTAGTGTCTCCAACTGGAGGTCACAAACTACCAGGGAGCCATTAGTGAAGAGGGTCATTTGATTCTGGGGACTGATACCATATTAAATACTTTAGAAATACCGCTTAGGTTGAGAAAAACCTGCCTACATGGACAACTAAAGGGACTTGTTACAATGAATGCCTGAGCAGCGACCTTTTTGCTTGACGACAAAACTAAATTACAAAAATTACAAAAAATTTAATAAAAATGATTCTATAATTATGCAAACAGTTTTCATGACCACAGTCAGTTTACGAATGTACCAATATAAAAAATCTGTCAAGTTATGACCAATAAACAAATTAATATTCTATACTAATATTTTATTAGTATTAGCATTATATATTTAATTTTGTTTAATTAATTAATTTTATTAGTTTATTATTTCATTCAGACTTATTTACACTGTTAAAAAAGTTGATGGAGTATTTATGTGCCAAACACACTCCTTCAGAATTAGAACAAGTTTTGGAAAGTATGGCCCTGTATGACATCATAAAGGGCAAATTCCTTGTATGGGCACTTCTCCCGGATGAGCGCGTGAGCACATCAACCAGAGCGAGAGCAAGAGCGTGAGCGCGCCCATCAATGAGCTTCATTTGGGTTATGGAAACCGTCGGCAGCGCTGTCATTTTGTTTTTAGACCACGAAATCAACAAAGAGTGAATAAGTGTGTTTCTGTTTGTGAGGGAAAGATAACCTTGTTCAGCTTCCCAAATAACCCAGCGTTAAGGAAACAATGGATGCAGTTTGTTTTTTTCAGAGCAGCAATTGCGGTGAGTGAAACTGCATCAAATGTTTTGTTGGCAATTGGCGCACAAGTGCATATCTAAACAACACGATTGAAAATCAAAAGTTATACAGAGATAATGCCATGATGTATTGTGTGTGTGTGTGTGTGTGTGTGTGTGTGTGTGTATGTGTCATAGGTGTGTGTGTGTGTGTGTTTGTGACTCTTTAACTTTGCCCATTGCACGCCTCTATGAGTTTGGCCTTTTTCTGAAAGAATCGGTACAGGGTTTCTGTCTTTTATAAATATGATAAAACTGAATACTCTTTCTGAGATATGAAGGATGCAATACTACTCAAGATTAACATGTGATGTGAGATTAACTGATATTAACTTGGGACTATATTATGGGGAAGCACAGGCGAAGCACTGCTACTTAGGGGCAGAGATATCACGCAACACATGCACAACATACGGCGGTATGTTGACGGAAGTTTGGGGATTTCATGTGTTGCGTGATATCTCTGCACCCAAGTAGCAGTGCTTCGCCTGTGCTTCCCCATAATATAGTCCCAAGTCAATATCTGCCTAAGAAATCACCTAGTCTTAATCTGCATCACTATTTGTACTCGTTGTGAATACACAGGCCACAAGAAGTAATTAGGTGGGGTTTTTTTGGGGTTTTTTATCGCTTTTACTCGGGACATGCTAGCTGGCAACATAGGATTCCATTCATTATGCTAAGCTAAGCTAGCGGCGACCCTGCCAAACTAAAACAATGCATGCAAACATGCATTTGCCCTCATATCTAAATGTAGGAAAGATGTGAATAAGCCCTATTTCTAAAAACAGTGGAGTGGAGTGTTCCTTTAAATGATATGTGTTTTAAATATTATCTTTAAGTGAGCATTAGATCATTTAAACATGTAAATTGACCAATACAATACATAAAAAAGAGGTAAGACTATTTCTACATTTAAAAATGTCTTTGTCTTAACATAGGTCCATTTAAATTGAAACTAAATGAATGAATGAATGAACGAACAATTTAAGTGTCAGATAACCAAAAACATACACTTTGCTTGTGCTAACTAAGCTACAGCTCTGAATAACCATTTTTAGCTTTTTAGGCATTATAAAGTAAACCGTGTAATTGTCCATTCTCTCTCAATGTGTTCTTCAATGTTGATTTACGATGACCCACATACCAAAACAGTGAGGATGACTAATGATGCTCTGTAAAAGAATGAGGCATCTTTTGTTTCTTCACCTCATTTTTCTTCTCTTTACATCACGGCAGCCCTGCTTCCATGCACAAATAAGCTCTTTCATATGAGTGCTATTTCCTGTGCATTATCTTCTGAGGGTCTGTCTCCCGGTCCCTCATGTAAAGAGCTCTGGCTCTAAGCCTGTGGATAGTCTCCACCAGACACTAAATTTGGTAGCTCTGCTGCTCTTTTAAGTAAATGCCACAGAAATCTGCCACAGCGTATCGTCCACTCTGCAGACCAAGATATGACAACACCTTTTATACTGAGCACACACCAACCCATTCCACCTATTCAACACACTCAACTCCCAAAGTGCTTACTTAACATTTGTGTCAGTGAGTTCTATGGTAATAGGCGCACACCCATTGATTATCTGCCATTTTCTCAGTGTGGCGAGCTGGGCCTGTGGCTCGGTGTCTAGATGCAATGGGACTACCCACTGAAATGCCACCGCACATATAATTAAGAATCTCTGGGGCTTTTTTTTATTATTTGATTTTATTTACTCACTATTTTTGCTTTAAGAGTCTGCACAAACACAATGAATAGTATTCTTAAGATGAATATGAGCTTGAAGGGCAGCCCAGCTGAAAAGACCAACATGCAGTAGTACTGTATGGTGTCCCTACCAAATTACTTAAACCTGCATATCTTCCATAGATAAACGGATGGATGGATAGACTAGTGTTGCAATATGCTCCATAGTCATATCGTCCTATCGTCAGCCTTTGAGGTTGCGATACACAATATCATCGCTGATGGGGCGGGGGGCTGCAATACTTTACTTATTTGATCATTCATTTATTAATTTATTTACTCATCCATATTATTATTTACTTTATTTTATTATTGCAGGAAATTAGGACATTTTCTATCATTTTGCAAGCAAAGATAGTTGGTGAAAAATGCCATTGATGAAATATTTAGAGCCTGTGGATATCACACATGCAATTTGCAAACTTTGCATGAGAGTTATGCTGGTGAGTATCAAACCACAGTAAATTTTTCATCCAAAGTGAAAGTAAAAACTGACCAAGCTTTTGGCATCTGACGCTGCAAGGCACATTCATTCTCTCAGACACAACAAGAACTGGGTCTAACTCAGCGCTGATAACGGTATATCAACTTACTTACTATCTTCATTTATTGGCTTTATATTGTTCTTGTGGACCACACACTAATGATAGTGAATGATAATGAGAATCAATATTTCTCTAGTTTGAAGTTGCTTTTGATTTTTATCTAAGGCTAATTATTGTGCAATGTTGCATAAAATCTCCTATTAGGCCAATATCATTTTAGAAATAATAATATTGTTAATAATCGGGGTGCACGTAAGTTGTGCACAGGTGTGTAAGCGCAACCATAGTAAAATTTGCGCTGGGTAAATAAGTTCAGATCACTCATTTGCATACCTACATGGTTGACAGCTAATGCACAATAACCATGTTATTGTAAATTGACTAACTGTAAGACTGTATACGATTTCCATTTGAACTGAATGCATTATAAAACTGCCGGTTTCAGAGCAAAACGCAAAGTTGTGACACTCACCGACGCGCTTCACTCGGCCTCACTTGCATATACTTACTTCCTGTCCACCTGCCAAAATAAAAGCTTGCTGATTTTAGTTTAAAAAATGTTGAAAATTCATATAAAAATGAAAATGTAAATATTAGCATGTTTTTGTAAGTGAAATACTATAAAATCATTGTATTTAAATTTAAATATAAGAGTAATCACACGTTATTTATTATTTGTTTATTATTTTATAATAAAAAGCCTAAATAAATAAAGTGCAATAATGCTATTATTAATTATTATACTTTTTTGAGTAGTTCTATTTAATGGGTCACACACTATGTGCAGTGTGAGCACTAAATGAATCTCCAGGTGCTCTCATGAGAACCAGATTGAAAAACGTATGTGCACCCCTGTTAATAATAACTATTTGTAATTGTATTGTTGTTAGTGTCATTAAAACATTTTGTTAATGTGTTATGAAAACAAAACAAAAAACTGACAAACTATGTAGTTTTGGCTTAAACAACTGTATAAGATTGATTATAGTATCAGCCACTGGAGATATCTGACTATTGTTGATGCACGATCTATCGGCAAAACTCTAGGATAGACAGAACGATAGATAGGACAGACGGACAGATAGAACTTTTGTGGATCAGGGAAGTGGAACATTTTATTATATGCATTACCTGTACTGAATATCTTTGAAGTATAGCCTATTTCCGTAAAGTTCTCATTGTATCATTTTAGTTTAAATTCTAATTCAACTTCCCGTGAGGCATGGCCAATTGAATTTGAAATTCATACTCATGAATTGAACGAGAGCCGATTCTTCAGATCAGAATTATGCCCAACCCTGGTGGAAATTCATGCTGGTTTAAGGGGCCTTTTCAACAGATATTGAGCAAAGCGTGTTTTCGTTAGGCAGCAATAGAGGGGCAGCCGTCTTGAAGGTCTCCATGCCTAATTAGGTGATGTCTGAAGACGAGCTGCCCTCATAGCACAACCTCCTAAAACGCCCTCCAACCTCTTTCTGACAAGGCTTCACAAATAAAACGCACACACAGATGAAGGCCAGGGTAACACAGGCAGACAAGAGCAGCAGCTTAACCCTTGCACCAATAACATCCATCAGCTGGAGAAATCAGGGGTACTTCTGCTCTCTCATCCCAAACATAGGGTGAGATCCCACACTCAGACAGGTGTGACTGAGAGGACGGCTTCCTGGAGGATCACCGTCAGCCAGCAACCTTTAAATGTCATTCCAGATGAAGATTCTGATACTTAGCATGAAGACGGAGAAATGTTTTCACTGTGTTTCGAGATGGACTGTATTATGCATTGACATTGATCCATTCTCGAACAACAACAAGCAACTCGAACGCATTGACATTCATCCAACGTGTGGAAAATAACAAAGCGGCACACGGAGTGAGCGCAGACATCTTGCGCAATTCACCTCGCAATGTTGTGCGGATTAAATTGGAGGCTGTATCCTCTGTGAAAAACAAATACTTTTGAGAATTATTTCTTATGTGTGTGTTAAGGCTGGAGAAGTATTAATAAGACAGCTCCAGCAAAGTGGTTTCACAGCACATGGTTTATTTTTGAAATCCACCACAACACCTTTTACTCAATTCCAGCACGTATAGCGTTCTGTCATCAACAATCATCAAATTAATATGACGAGCAAACACGGGAGCTGCATGCAGAGGCTCTAGGTTTCCCGAACTGAGTGCAGCTGACAAGGGCGATCAAACAAACAAACAAAAAACTTGCCTGAATGCTCTTTGGAGAAACCAGTTCCCACTTCTGAAAAGCACATGGATACTCGCACACTCAGAAGAACTTGTGGAATTGATCATTTCTTTTCAGTTATTCTCTCTTTAGCATCTGTCTAGTTTTCTTATTTTTTGCTCATCTCACACACTCCTGACTGAATTCCTGATCTCGATGCTATATATTCACCTTAGTGAACCTGTAAGCCTTGCATTTCCGAACTCACAGCGGCCGAGGGATTTGGTCGAGAGACATTAGATGTTCCAGACAAACTCTGCAGCCCTATAAAGTGACCTAATCTCTCTATTCCTTCTAATTTCTCTGAGAGAAACAGAGAGGAAAGCAAACAGGAGAGATCTCTATCAGAGGTGGGTAGAGTAGCCAAAATCTGTACTCAAGTAAAAGTACAAGTACTTACGGAAACATTTACTCAAGTAAAAGTAAAAGTAACAATCATAATAGTTACTTGAGTAAGAGTAAAAAGGTATTGGATGAAAAAACTACTCAAGTAGTTAGTTACTAGTTATTTTCGATCTGATTGATTAGAAGCAACCTCTCAATATATATATATATATATATATATATATATATATATATATATATATATATATATATATATATATATATATATATATATACATATATACATATATACATATATACATATATACATATATACATACATACATACATACATACATACATATATATATATGTATTTTACATTCCTATTCCTATGTATTTTATTCCTACCTATAGAATATATATATATATATTCTATAGGTAGGAATAAAATACAATCCCCTTTTTATTTGAATGCATTTTCTACACTTCAGACATGTGTCTGTCCGGATTTGTGTATAAATGCAAGACTATTCAATTTGCTTCGTTTTGTGAAAAAAAAAGATATGTAAATGTGCAGATGTGAACGTTTGTTCGTGGACGTGTTGTTTGGAGGAAACGATCTGTCATTGCTTGTACAGAGCGCATATGAGGAAAACACTCGGACAGTGTGTGAAATATTATTACAATAAGGGAAAAGCGCCCATAGTTACCAAATTACCACTAATGGTGTTCAAATATTAGGCATCATTGTGACACTTACCGCTACATGTTTTTTCAGGTTAGAGCTGGAATTCTTTTATTCTGACTTGCTGAGATGTCAGTTTGTTTCGGTGCACACAGCATGCATCGTATTATGAAACTATTCTGTGAAGACTGAACTTGAGGCCACGGGTGATCTGCCTCCCTTAGCTCACACACATCTTCCTCTGCTTCGGCCATCACCTTCCTAGTAAACGTGCGCTAATTATAAGCGGATGATGCGTAGCCACCTCTCGCGAAGCAGCCTCTCCCACGTTTCGCGAGACTTACAAACGAGTCATTATTTGACAGTAGCGGAGGAACGCCACCGAATGTAACGAAGTAAAAGTACAGTTTTTACACAAGAAATGTACTCGAGTAAGAGTAAAAGTACCCAACTTTAAATATACTCTAAAAGTACTAGTTACCCAAAAATGTACTCAAGTAAATGTAACGAAGTAAATGTAATTCGTTACTACCCACCTCTGATCTTTATGCTATATATTCACCTAAGTGAACCTGTAAGCCTTGCATTTCCGAACTCACAGCGGCCGAGAGATTAGGTCGAGAGACATTAGATGTTCTAGACAAACTCTGCAGCCCTATAAAGTGACCTAATCTCTCTATTCCTTCTAATTTCTCTGAGAGAAACAGAGAGCAAAGCAAACAGGAGAGAAGTGCAGATCATGAATATTTCATTGTGCGACACAGCTACTTTTTCAGACACAAGGAAAACAAACAGAAGCAACTCTGGAGTGTGCTGTCAGCCATGTCATGATAGACACTCTCTTTGCCTGATATTAACATGTCTGTTGGCATATTGCGCAAGTACTTTTTGTTGGAAGACAAAATCTAAATTTCTACCTGCTCGCAGTTTGAACATCTTAATAGAGATCAGAAAGGAGTGAGGCATTTTCCCCTTGTTATCGGCTTTCTTTATTTGCTGTAACTTTACAAATATGTGCAGGAGCGTTTGAAGAACAAGCCCTCAAATTGAACATCTAGTCATTGGCTGCAAATGGGGGCTTCAGCTGGGTACTAGATCTCACAACATTCAAAGTTTTTGTCTTGACCATCTTTGTTGTTAAAATTTTGTTGTACTGTTATACTGTTTACTGTATATTTCTTTGAATCTCAAATTATTTTAATTCTACTTTCAGTTAAAATTGCAATCCTGCATCCTGTTTGCTAACTATTTAAATGAAATTCAAAGTGGAATGTAAAACACATTTTCATATAGATTCTGAAAGGGAACTGACCATGAATGAATTACAGAGACAGCAAGCAAGTACTTATAAAGACAAAAAACACAGTCAAGAGTGGTAAGGCCGGTGTCATTTGTTATGCCTGACCATGCCTGGGTGAGCATGTTTAAATAAAGCGGCCGCGTTATCCATATAGTATTAGCAAATGTGGCGCATACATCTTTCTTCCAGTTCGCAAGGCTGTGGAGATCCCTGCTGACCTGAACTCTGCTCTCCTAGAAATATTTGATTAAGTCAGAAATTTATAGCACGCTGTTCTACGCCAGTTAAATGCATCCCCAGAGTTACTTTTTTCATTTCCAAGATCCATGCCCTTGTATTAGCCCACTTCGCTAATACAAAAGAGCCAAGCCGCTTCATCTCTACTGCCAGCACGGCTAAATGGCTCTCATCCCAGCTATAGATCACACCCATTCACGATTAGCCGGAGGAGAGGGGCAGGTTTATTTTATAAAGCTTGAGGATCACGCTATGCAACATGTGTGGGTGTGTGTGACCAAAATTGTTCAAAGAAGCTCATGGGAGAGATCAGGGTGCTAGGGGGCCTCCAATGTATCAAAAGCCTGGCATATCTGGAAGATGCAAAGACCACTTCATAATTCAAATGTGCAGATGGTGGACTAGCGAAATCTTTGCTTGATCAGTGCATTTCTGCTGTATTGGTCTGGGTGCCAGGTTGAGGAATGATGGAGGATGAGGAGATGGAAGCCTGGCCAGGTCTGTTTAATCTGGGAGTCTGCAATGGGCAAAGCACACAAAGCAAAGAAGAAATAAATCATTACATTGAGTGTGGCTTCCCAGCTGGCCTCTCTCAATGGTGTTCATGTTGATGTTTATGAGCGTGTATGTAGGTTTAAATGAAGAACATGAACCTTCTCATTAGCGTCAGGTCAATGGAAAAAAAACTTGTGGGAGTGTGGCTCACACACACTGATCAGACAGGCCTGAAAATTGGGGCTGTGCTGATGGAAGCTTGTGATCTTGGCCCACACTATCAGCCAATTAAAAAAGGGGGGTGACAGGTAGACAGAAGCACATCTCAGTAAGGAAGGATACTAAACACAGGAAGCCGTCAGGCTTTGAACAGGCTCTTCTGTGGCCGTCTTAGCCTCTCCAGGGATTTGGCCATTACCTCCACTTATGGGTCCAACTCTGACAGGTTAGAGAGCAGAGCACCAGCATCTCGCACATAATCCAAACCCTATTTTCAAAAGGAAGAGATGGAGACATCTTCCTGAAAGGATTTAACCAAACAAGGCTTCCAGGGAAGGTAAGCAAGTTACCTGAATAATTGGCAAAAATCACAGGAAATTAGAACATAATCAGGACACAATGAACTAAAAGATGAGCTACACTGTAGATATTTATCTGCTGCTGTGAAGCTTGAACAAAAGCAAGCTGCTTGTGGAAAAAAAGTTCAGAAAAATGTGTCGGTAAAGCAATTAAAGTTGAAAATAAAATACTCTTGACATTTTTTGTGTTAAATAAGGACAGAAAAAAACTCTATACACTGTTCTTACAAGCCTGAAATCTCAGCCTCATATTCAGCCAACATGTGCGTTGTGTCGTAATAGTTGGCAAGTTCTGGGTAAATTGGCTAGTTAGCATTACCCATCCTCATGCTGTAATTAGTCACGGGTAGATGCACCACCAAGATGTCTTACATTTTTTCTACAACCCTTTCAAAGGGCAACAGGAGTCAGAAGAAACTGTGCAATACCGATTTTTGCAAATCTGAAAGGTGGAGGGAAGGAAAAAATAACTCCAAACGTCTCTCAGCATGGAAAGTCCTGATTGACAACCGACACTTTTGTTTACGAAGAAGGGCATGGGGAGATATGACCTCCCCTGTGCAGACTGTTGGCATGACCGCTTTAGTCAGCCCACGATAACCATGATTAGCTTTGAGAGTGGGCATACCAATCAAAGGGGAGGAGGGCTGGTCTCAATCAAACACGACGTAGGGGCCACTTAAAGGTGTATGTGCCCACCTCAAAACATTCACTCTCCTTATGCACTACATAGTCATGCCTACTTACTTTCTAAAACCCCTAGTGTGCTTTCTTGATTACGGCTGATCATTACATACACATAATTGAGCCCTTCATAGTCTTCCAGGGAAAGGACAGGGATTCTGAGAATAACATCATGCGAAACAAGGGGATGGAGGTGGCAGGCAAGATCAAATTAAAATCATACACTTTCACTATTGCCATCATTTATGAGAAAAAAAGAAAGAAAAAAAAGATCTACTCCCCCTTATAGCTGTCTCTCTGCTGCAGGAATGAGGTTGAAAGCAGTAATCAGATGAGAGGCAGAGGACTCATTTGCCAGCCTGCAGCGGTGGATTGCTAATGTCAGAGCTAGCTGACGGGGTAAGCCAGAAAGAGCAGACCATCACTTAAAAAAATACTCCATTTGCATGCATGCAGCAATTACCAGCCCGGTGGTGTTCTTTCCAAAATGTGTGGGCAGTGGCTGAGGTGCCGGTGTGCACTCTGCCTCATCTGCGGTACTGGGAACTGGACAAAGCCTTCTGTGTGAACTGGATAAATGGAGTTTGGAGATTACTGGCCAACGTAGAGCTTTTTCTATGCAAACCAGGTGAAGCACACAGGTAAGATGTTATTTAACTGTCTGGATCTTCACCGTAAAGGTGAAGAGGCCAGGTTTAAGACGCTTAATGGCTGTCCTGGACAGGCTGCTGTCACCTGGTGGAGAATTTTTAGTATTCCTCTGAATCGGTGGGGATGGAGGTTGTCATGGCTGCCTGGGCAGAGGAGGCGGCAGCAACGGATGCTGGCCGGAGCTGAAGGCAGGCCCCTCTAGGCCCACCTCACGCAGCTGAATCACCGGTGAGACAGAGCGTGCAGCTGCCAGGGCCCAGGGGACAGCTGGAAGACGAGATGAACAGGGAGTGGAATAGATACAGTGGGCATTACCTCTTGAATATGCCAACAACGATGGGCCCTTGTAGCCGCCTCTTCCTCCCTAGAGGCCAGTGAGCTGTGATGGGTCACATCAACTGGGTGCCAGCGAGCGTGCTCAAGCGTGTGTCTCAAAGAGTTTGGACAGGTCTTCTCTCACACTTCCAGTCTACTTCCTGGGGCTCAGTGGGCAAGAGTTGGCTTCTGAGGATGTCATGTTAGCCACAGCCCAATGGATAAGGCTGTTAGGGAGTCAGTGTACGTGTTTGAGTGCATCGCGGGTTGACCTGCGGACCCTCAAACTTGTTTGGTTAACGATGGCTCTCGTGAGATGACTAGGAACACAGCAACACAACAGATTTCTCACCTAGACGACAGCAAGATGAACTCAGGCTGAGTCTGTGATGTACATGTGATCGATCGTGTAGGATCCGTTCGAATAAGGTTGACAGTGTGTTGTCCTGATTAAACGGCACAGTGTACATTTAATCTCCTCTGAAATGGTCTCTCATCTTTCATTTCTGATTTTTGCAGCAGGGGTGCGTGTATGTGTGTCAAGGATATTTAGTGTGCGCATGTGTTTATATGTGCATTTATAGAGGCATAAAGTAGTGGGTCCCTTTCCTTTTCCCCCTGATGCTAAATTAAGTATGACAGACACAAAAGACTAATCACCTTCACAGCTTCAGCCCTGGCCTCATCTCCCTACTGGCTTATGACCCAAGGAGTTGCTATGGCAACAAACAAAGTCTCATTTATCTCGTCACATTTGCATTATTTTTCATGGTGCAGAAAATACCCCACATTCTCTCTGCTGCAGTTTTGCTAGACAGGAAGCACACAACGTGCTTAGCCGTGGCATGTAAATAGACGCCTGCATGTCGTTCTCAGAGAAAGCAAAGCACAGTATACTGCAACCACTGCAAGAATTTTCAAAGGCAAAATATTTAATGCGGATACAGAGTAAACAGATGGATCAAAACATTTTTGTAAACGAGATAATTCACCCAAAAACTAAAATTCTGTCATCATTTACTCAACCTCCTGTTGTTTCAAACCAATGACTTTATTCTGTGGGACACAAAAGGATAATTTTTTAAGGATTTCCTGGTGACTCTTTTCAATATAAGTACATGAGAACTGGGGCTGTCATAAAAAGCATCATAAAATGTCGCATATTCAATGAATTGGTGGATTCAGTTCATAAAATCGGTCTGAATAATCATAATCAGATGAATCAGACCGATGTGACTCTCTTGTTAAACTGAATTAACTGACTAAATGTTGGAATGTTCCTCATTAGCTATTATATGGCTTCAAAAGACTATGTGTGTGTGTGGAATAACGGTAAACAGGCTCTGCTTAGTCGTGCTGTGCTCATGGCCCTTGCTGGGAATGTGCTGATGGATCAGTCTGTGGGTGCCTCATGTACACCTCCAAAATGCTACCATAAATCACAGCACCACAGCCGGAAACACACCCTGGTCCTGACAGCAGAGGATGGATGAAATCAAAGAGCCGCTGTGTATTAATACCCCTCCATGTCCCGTGCATACAACAGGTAATTGCGGCTCAATGAATGCAAATACAAATGACATAATGACTCCCGCCCAGCCAAGCAGCACTTATGAGAAGCATCACACAGACAAATTATCAATATTCATTTACGAAAATAATCGCAGAGGAAAAAACAAAACAAAACAAAAAACAGGAAAACCTGCTTAGAAACCCTGTTTAGCACAGGCCTGTGGGAGAATCTTAATATCAAAATGTTTCCTCTCTCTTTTTCGATCCACTCACTGAGGGTTGGATTGTTTAAGAAGTACAATGTAGGCTCCTTTTGTACTGAGAGCAGACCGCCGGCAATCGTTTTTTAAAACAACAGAAAGCAACAGAAAGACTCATCCACATCAGAAGAGCCAGAGACGAGGATCAATGTGCCATTATCTCGGGCTGTCAATATTCCAACAGGGGACATTCAAATTCCTTTCCTTTGGCTTTCTAAGACATATGACATGCATTTTCACTCAGGCGTCTGCTGACAGGACTCAGTTAATC
This sequence comes from Gobiocypris rarus, assembly GCA_023029165.1. Classification (NCBI taxonomy): domain Eukaryota; kingdom Metazoa; phylum Chordata; class Actinopteri; order Cypriniformes; family Gobionidae; genus Gobiocypris; species Gobiocypris rarus. Next base: position 20,779,267 of record CM040930.1, read on the forward strand.
CAATTCACTTCCCTGCCCTCAGTTTTCCCCGCCTCAAAGGCCAATCATAACTCTTCCCTGTTCAATACAAATGTGCAGCATTAAGTGCTCTGCCTTGTCAAAATGATTTCTATCTTGACAAAAAATAAATAAACAAAATATCTGTATATCTGAAATTCTGCATTTCAGTTCTAAAATGGCAGGGGTCTCTAAAATATAGATAACAATAAAATACAGATAAGCATTAGCACATGGCGTAGGACGTATCAAATTGCAATTGACGCTGACTAACAGTTTTGCTTATTAGCAACATTTTTTAAGAGATGGTGCAAATTTAAGGAGATAATACCTGGAGAAAACTAGCTGCTAGCGTTCCCATTTATATCAGTTTTAATACCATTTAGCTATTTTAATACTATTTAGCAGATAATGCCATGTTAGCCTAAAAAAATACTATACTAAACGGAGAGAAAAAAGCATGCACTAATAGTTAAATGACAGGTTAAATGGTAAAGCCTAGCCACAAGATAATAGCCAGAGTAACTTTCCCAAAGTGCCAGAGACTTATGCTTTTCAGGTTAAGCCTAAAGACTGCTACTCTTAGTCTTCTGTTACTTTGAACAGGGTAATTGTCACTACTTAGCACTTTCCAGCTGTGTAACTAAGTTGAGCATGCTGTCAGTAAACATAGATTCATGTTGAATTCTTAAAGCTTCTTGCAAAGGCCATGAGCTGATAGTAAGAGGCACCTGTGCCCAACAAAAGCAAAACGAGCAAGAAACCTCATTTTGTAATCCATTTGCAGACGCACAGAAAAAAAGAAAATCATATGATGCCTTTGAGGAGGCAATACAAGACCAACAAAAAAAAAAATCCCTGGAGGGATTAGTCAGGTTAAAAACCTGATTGCCATTGCAAATATTGAGTTTACAAGCTTTTGATGATTCTCTGATTCTAATTTAGGGGTGAAGGGGTTTTTACACTTGATTTGCACTGCTTTTTTTTTTTCTTTTCTTTTTTTTCCTAAAGCTATGTATGCTTTGGTAGAGTCTAAGCGGGAGGCTGAATGCACCCCAAGCACCAGGATCTACATACTTTAAACACAGCTAACTCTGAATTTCCATATTAATTGGGACTCTCGGCCAATGACCTTCATCATGTTACAAAACAACAAAAATAAACTCTACAAGGTACATGTTCTCCCGCGAGTCTCCAACTAGAATGTCCCTTTAGATTACTGTGATATGCTTCAAAATAAACACGGTGACACTTGTGATACATGATACGTATTGACACTAAAGTGATAAATTATTCAGATTTGGTGGGTCATTCCACATGGAGTCCTGAATCCTAATCAAATCCCATTTAAATCACATATTTAAAGGCTGTAGCCATAATAAGATATGAAGCAAGATGCCTATATGGGTTAATGCGGTGTGCCATGTGACTTTAGGGTCAATGTAATATAATAACCAGTTTTCTCTCATTAATTAGCAAAGTGCAGAGATGTTAAGCCCAATGGGGTGTACCACTCACCCACAATCAAGGGAAATATTACACAGGCATCATGTCCTTTGGCATTCATAAAGCTGTATTCAGCCATTTTAGTAAAACTCTAAACCTGAAATGATAGCAAAAAGAAGTATTTAAAGGTTGGAGTCGCTCTTGTAAGCGTGAAATTATACCCTCCTGGCGCAGATTTATTCATAACTAAATAAAAAAAATAAAAAATACTTTCACAACCTCTGGAAAGATAACACGGTGGTTTTCCCAACACAAAGTGCACTGCTGTTGCAGTCGGATGACGGCATGGAAAGAATAACAATGTAAACGCAACCAAAAAAAGCTGCCTTTTTGTTTTTGCTTGCTGTTTTGGTCAAATTTTGGACTTGGAATGCCAGATTGGACTACCTAGGAATACTTTCAAATCAACTTAACTTGTATACAGGAATGGCATATGACAATGGTTAAAGATTTTAGCTAGTACCAAGGTTGTCAATGTGACCCTGAGCAAAGCACTTAACCCTGAGTAACTCCTGGGGGATTGAACCTGTAATCTGTATAAGTCACTTTGGATAAAAGCTTCTGCTAAACGACTACTTGCTTATGTGTTCCAGTCAAACATCTTTCCCGTAACATTCAGCGCCAGGGAAAAAGCCGAGTTTTGTTGTATATAAAACAACCCAGGGCTCATGGCCAGGCTATGAATTTTTCTACTCGGAGGCTCCGGTTATTCCTTGATTGTAGAGAACAATTAATGCATGGCAATATCTGGTGTGACACCTGCTGCCTGCGCATAGGAAAAACGAAGACAAAACGCCCGACCTTTGCTTTCAAACTTAAATCCAATGTGCCTGTATGAGTCTGGAGTGCAGAGCAGAGTATGTCTGAATTCATCATCGCCGGCAACGGGAGGCTGGCAGCCAACTACACCTTTAAGTTAAAAACAATCCTGAGAAGCCAGTGAGGTCAGAAGCGATCCATAAATTATCCCGAGACAAAGAATCTGCCACTGTGCATTATTCAACGAAAAGATCAATACACTTTTGCGAGTCAAACTCCACAACCTATTCTTCTTGCTTATCAGCAAACTTCTAAACAGGCACTTTCCCATGGTCAATTATTCAAATCAGCCTCGAAATTGCTGGCTTTGTAAACATACAGGGTCTTCGGTTTTATTCTTCTAGGTCATTTTTTTGTACCTAAATGGCTATTAAAATTTCTCGTTAAAGTTTATTACAGTGATTAAGATTTACTTAGTCATTGTAATTGATAATTCATCAAGATCAATTGGATTAGAGCCATTATTCAATTATCAAATGGTGTCCTGGCAGAGGACAGTCAGATATAAGAATTTACGGCGCCTAATCTGATCGTATTAAGTCATCTTTGATCGCCATGGTCACAACGGTTAACAAACAAAGGCCAGCTTCAAATGTGATAAACATCAGTGCATAAAAAGCCAGTGTCTATTGATTTGTATGGCCAATACTCTGACAATGTAATTTAAAAAAATAAATAATAAATCCCCAACATGATTCACTGTTAACTGTTGCAACCGAATCCAGTCTAGTGAGTTGAACTCAAGAACCATATCTAATTCATAAACACTTACTTTAGAATTGTTTTGTGAGCTGGAGCAATTGATTCAATGAAAAAAAAAAAAACAACAACACAAAAACAACAATCCTCATTTTCCTTCATGATATATACAAGAGTGACCAGAATATTTTTCAAAAAAATGAAGAAAGAAGGTCAGTCATACACTTATGCAGATGACATTTTGGGTTGTTGTTGTAGGAACGTTGTGTCAAAACACAATTCAGCTTTGCTAGGGTGCCAACAAGAAAACCTTCAGCTCTCCTTTAAATGTTGAGCAAAACAGATCAGAAGGTAGTCAGGCTTAAGAGTAAAGCTGTAAGCATGAAGACGACTTCAATCTACGGCTCTCTGCAGGGAGTGACACATGCAGACCTCTCTGATAGCCTTCCTTCCCAAACAGCAATGGCTGCCAGGAGTCCTACTATTGCTCAGGGAGAATTAATCAGCCTTCATTTCCATTCACCACAGGGCCCTCAATGAGCTCAGACTGCAGATGACTGAAGCGAAGGCTGTGTGTCTGCCTTACAATCAACTCCTTAATCCACTGAGAACTCCAGCTCCCACAAGCCCTCAGGAGAAAGACCAAAAAAAAAAAAAAATCTGGAACGATAAAGGAACACAGACAAGCCAACCTTACGCCTTTTAAAGAGATAAAATAACTTTTTACCTGGCCTTTTATCTGTGTTATCTGACCTTTAGCTAGTGAGAGGGATGGCTGCCATTATAAGCCGTGTTTTTTTTTTTTTTTTTTGAATGATCTTTGCTGTAGGCCATGCAGACCTTTTCCAACCTTCAGTGTTCAAAGGACAGAATCCCCATTAGCTGCCTAGTACCTCACTTTGTATCGGACAACTCTTGAAAGGAAGCTGACAAACACAGATACGGTTAGATCAAAGTGTGGGATGGGACTATTAAACACCCTAATATCCCTAATGAAGCCAGTCGATACTTTTTATCTCTTCTACATTCAAGTTCTCCTCCTCCTCTGACATGCAACGTACCAGTCATTCAGTCAATATCTCCATCCGACAAGTTCCCTAACCAAATTTCCCCTTTTGTTTCTTCCAAAGCCTCATCAATAGAGCAACAATATTTCTTCTGGTCTATTACAGAATTTTAGGGCCCTGCAACATGTTCACTGGTCCTAGCACATAATCATAATGAAAAAAAATGCAAATATATAAAAAAAATTCAATTTAGTTTTTAGCCTAGATATCAAATATTGGCCAAAAGTTTTGGGACGCCTGCCTTTACATGCACATGAACTTGAATGAAATCCCATTCTTAGTCTGTAGGGTTTAATATGGAGTTGGCCCACCCTTTGTAGCTTCAACTCTTCTGGTAAGGATTTCCAAGGTTTAAGAGTGTGTTTATGGGAATTTTTGACCATTCTAGAAGCCCATTTTTGAGGTCAGGCACTGATGTTTGACGAGAAGGCCTGGCTTGGAGTCTCTGATCCAATTCATCCCAAAGGCATTCTGTCAGGTTAAGGTCAGGAATGTGCAGGCCGGTCAAGTTCCTCCTTCAAGATCCTCCTTGCTTTGTCCACTGGTGCAGAGTCATGTTGGAACAGGAAGGGGCCTTCTCCAAACTGTTCCCTCAAATTTGGGAGCATGAAATTGTCCAAAATGTCTTGGTATGCTGAATCATTAAGAGCTCTTTTTACTGGAACTAAAGGGCCAAGCCCAACCCCTGATAAACGAACCCACCCCATAAACCCCCTCCATCAAACATTACACTTGGCAAAATACAGTCAGGCATGAACCCTTCTCCTGGAAACCGCCATTCCAGACAGAGAAGCGTCAATTGTCAACCCAGAGAGCACATCTCCACTACTCTAGAGTCCAGTGGCTGCGTGCTTTACAACATTGCATCTGACGCTTTGCATGGCACTTGGTGATGTAGGGCTTGGATGCAGGGCTTGGATGTAGCTGCTCAGCCATGGAAACCCATTCCATGAAGCTCTCTACGCACTGTTCTTGAGCTAAACACAAAGTTTGGAGGTCTGTAGCTATTGACTCTGCAGAAAGTTGCCGACTTCTGCGCACTGTGTGCCTTAGCATGCACTGACTAAGCTCTGTGATTTTACGTGGCTTACCACTTTGTGGCTGAGTTGCTGTTGTTCCCAATTGCTTCCACTTTGTTAAAATACCACTAACAATTGACCGTAGAATATTTAGTAGTGGGGAAATTTCACAAATGGACTTATTGCACAAGAGGCAACCTATCACGGTACTACGCTTGAATTCACTAAGCTTCTTCGGGCAACCCATTCTTTCACAAATGTTTGTACACTTTTGGCTATGAAAGTGATTGGAACCACCCGAGTTTTGATGATTTGGAGGGGTGTCCTAAAACTTTTGGCAATATAGTGTATACATGTATACACTACAAACATCGAGCATGTTGGTACCATGAAAAACATTACTCATTCATTTATTTTCAGCCCATTCTAAATGATGCTTTCAAGACTATAGCTGGTCATTCTAGTAAATTCATTAAAAGCATCTGTGTCCTATGTGGAATGGGAGAAGGGGTGTGCAATGTCAGGTTGATTTCTCAACTCACCCTCAATCTCATGCTCTGAAAGCTTTATTTTTCCGCACCCCTCCTAAACCCAGCAGAAACAGAGCAGAGTTGAGCTGGTGACCACCCTAAAGCCTTTCCATCAGAGGACTGACATGTTTAAAAGGCTTCGATTTCGACAGCGCTCCCCATGGGCCCTGGCACACATGGGAAGCAGGTGTCACGGATCTCTGACAGGTGGATCCCTTGTCATGAAAGAATCGTTTACTTTGAGATGAAGTATACAGGCTGTATATGAAAAAGAGCAGGCCTGGACTGTCTCTAAACACAGAGTCGTATTCCATCCGCCTGATTCACACACGGTGAACCTAACACTTGGGCACCGAAGCAGAGCATGGGCAGAGCACTAGAAGTAATTAGTGATCTTGATAATGGGATGACGCCAAGAAAGGTTGTCGCTGATCTGGCCTAATTGCTCAGATTCATGCCAGCCATGGGTAGGACACCGAGCCGGATAATAGCCTTGGCATGATGAGCCTCTCTTAGCGCAAGGGAAAGTGGCTTTCATTTCACAAAAAATATCCATTTTCATCTATGCCTCTAGGGAAGAATGGATAACAAAACACATAAGCAAAAAAGAAGTGTCCGGAAGAGCCCTGCAACTCAAAAGTGATGGAAATCATTATGTGTTCAGCATCTTGGCATAAGAGACATAATCTGTCTGATATTTCATAAGGCACTGCAGAAATGAATACAGACACAATGAAACAGAGAGGTGTCTAAATTAGCTTGAAGTTGAAGATTTTCATCTTCAAATGAATGATACAGGTGAAGACGTGGAATAAGATGTGAAAAAACCATTGATATTGTGACAGATAGGCCAAATTTCTGTCTCATTCAGCACAAAAGTTCAGAAATATTGGGGCAAAGTGACGAAAACCTACACTACTGTTGAAAAGTTTTTGTGTGTGTGTGCATTGTTTCCGCCTTCAGAAATCATTCTAATATGCTCATTGAGTGCTCATTAAAAATGTATTATTATTATTATAAATGTTGTAAACAGTTGTGCTGCTTAATATATTTTTTTTCAGAATTCATTCATGAATACAAAAAAAACTGCATTTGAAATAGAAATCTTTTGTAACATATAAATAATATATATCTGTCACCGTCTATGTCACAATCAGTCAATTTAATCTATCTATAATAAATTAAACTACCATTCAAGGTCAGTAATATATATTTTTAAAGAAATGAATATTGTGTGTGCCACTATTCAGAAAAACCTGCATTTTAAACAGAAACTAAATGCTTCTTTCACAAAACTCAAAGCTACTGGCCAGCCGCAATTAAATCTAGCACTATGACTGCACAATTTCTACCGATCATGGCAACAGTTATTCAGAAAATAATGTTAGTCAAACCAGGAGTATGTGCAAAAGTCCAAACCAAAATAGCACTTAAACAGGATCCATCACACCTGAGTTGAGAGCCTAAACAGGCCATGGTCAGGACTGCTGACGTTGACCCCGGGGCAGCAAAAATTACATCCAAAATGTCAAGGAGAGACTTACCTAGAAGCAAAGAGAGAAAAAGCGATTAATACACCACTCCCCCCCAAAAAATGTTCAACTACTTTTAGGGGCTTATGAAAGGAGGAGAGAAAAGGTGAGACTGATATGTCCTTCTGTCTGACCTCACCGTTCATTCATTTTTCCCAATGCCCCCAAACTCAGATTAGCCCCCATACACCGCACGCACACCGCTAACAATCTGACTCGGAGGCACAATTAACAGAGAACTTCTGAGCTGCGTGCAAAAATCGCAATGAGGCACCAAACACTTTATTTTCTGCATAACATTAAGGCCCTGACTGATTAATAATTTATCGTAAAAATGCATCTTGAAATTAAAGCTTTTTTATGGTGTGCGGCAGTGGCATCAGGCAGGGAGGGAGAGAGCTGTTTTGAAGGATGGAGAAGCAACGTTGGTACTTAATAACCCTGATACCGAGGGATTGCAATTAAGGGTT